>JAUMJL010000778.1:0-157090 GCA_033558185.1 Dromococcyx pavoninus | reverse complement strand
GATGCCGCCCCCCCCTCCGCTGGGTCGCCGCTGCCCCCCGGCCCCTGCGCTCGGCCCCGCACACACCGCGGCGGCCGCGATTGCTATGGCGGGCACACACTTTGCGCGTCACTACGCGAGGGGCCGCGTCAGGGGGCGGGAAGCGGGCGGCGGGAGGGGGCGGCGCGGGGCGTGCCGGGAAATGTAGTTCGCGCGGAGCGAGACACTGCGCATGCGCAAAATGCATTGACACTACGCATGCCCACAGAATAGAGTTACTGCGCGTGCGCACAAAGCAGCTGTGCCGCGGGGCACGCCGGGAGTTGTAGTTCTCTGGTGTGGCGCTACGCTGCCCGCCCCGCCTGGCGGCGACGGCGTGGGTTCCTGGAAGAGAGGCGACGCTGCCTCATTTGCTTCCCCCAGGTTGGCACCGAGGGGCCTCCGAGCAGCGCCTGCGGGCCCCGATACCCAGGTGTCTGCTTCGATAACGGCAGGCACACCGCCACCCCATCCTCCAGCCCCAACAGGGACCTTCACCAGCTCTGTCATAGAATCGTTTGGTTGGAGAAGACCTTTGAGGTCATCGAGTCCAACCGTCCCTGCCCACTGCTAAACCATCCCTGAGCACCTCATCTGCCCAGCTTTTAAACATCTCCAGGAATGGAGACTCCACCGCCTCCCTGGGAGCCACTGTCAGGGCCTGACAACCCTTTCAGTGAAGAAATTTTTCCCAATGTCCAATCTGAACCTGCCCTGGTGCCCCTTGAGGCCATTTCCTCTTGTCCTATCACTGTCCCTTGGCAGAAGCACCCACCTTGCTTACACCCTCCTTTCAGAAAGCTGTAGATAGTGATAATGTCTCCTCAGCCTCCTTTTCTCCAGGCTAAACAACCCCAGTTTCCTGTCTTTCTCTTCCTTCCTCATGTCAAGGCTAAATGTTCACTTGGTCACTGTTCACCTGCTTAACGCTGCTTCTAGGCAGGCAGCGGGGTATTTTGGTGAGAGGGTGGCCTGAAGCCCAACTCCAGTGACAAGAGTGCCTGCCTTCAGCAATACAATCTGCCTGAAGTGCTCAGGCTGCTAACTCCTGCATTTCCAGGCCTTGGGATATATTTGGGAAGGGCTCAGTCCAACAACTTTGCTCCCCACAGGGCAGATGAGAGTCCTGCTGGACCACTTGGCACTGCCAATGCAGCATGAGCTCCCCTTTAATTTGGCTTCTCTTTAAAAGCAATGAAACCCTAGCTCGTGCTGCAGCCCCCCAGGTACTGGCAGAAGCTCTTCCCTTAAAAGAGTACATAAAAGTAAAGAACTAGTAAGTAAGAGGAAACACGGTCCTTTCTCTGAGGGAAAGGCTTGATAAGCACAGACACCATTCCCAGCTGAGACGCTTCCTGCCTCCAACGTCTACATTAATCCCCTTTCTTACATTGTAAATTTATAAACCCCTGCCTCAGGCAGCGTTTGGACAGGTATAGATTCTGCTGCGAAGTCTTGATTAAATACAAGATAACGCCTACAGCAGAAATTCCCCTGAGCCATGGATGTAGTGAGTGAGCCCCCACCCTCACACCAACACTGTGCTTTAATAGTGCAATTGGAGGGGGGGAAAAAAGCAAAAAAACATAAAAAATCAATGGGGATTGCAGCACAATGAAAACCAGAGGCCAACAGTGAGCATGCACCTCTTGCCCTGTGGGATCTTGTGGCTGAGGTGGCAGAGAGGGACCTGTGGTGTGCAAGGAGGGGAAGGTTATCTCTGCATGTTCTCCTCCATGGGCTCCCAGCCAGAAAGACAACATACTCACATAGGATGGTCAACTGACAGCAAGGATGACGTAAGGCTGAATCAAAGCTTGAGTCCCCTTCAACAAAATAACCACTTCTCTTCTCCCCATTGTTGTCAAAACCCAGATCACCTTGTGATATTGTGGTAAGAGCAGCAGTTTATAAGGAGAGGATAAACCCATTTCATTGGGCTCTAATAAGCTTCTAGACTTAAGCACAATTAATTGTGGAATTAGAGGAGGAAGGGTATTGGTAAGAGAAGCCAGGAAGCCACAAGCTGTGCCTCGAGTACAGCTAAGAGTAGAAGTACACAGCTGGGATGCCTCATCTTCCCCCAGCTGCTGATAAAGGCAGAGTGCCCCAAATCCAGCCTCCTGGCAGCAGCTTCACCTTTCTGCCTGTGCAGACCTTTGCTCTGAGAGCGAGAGAAAAGACTGTGATTAGGAAGCTCACAGCATTAAGTGAGACTCCTCACTGCAGCTGCCCTGCCAGGAGAGGAAAGACCCTTTAGGCTTTCAGGAGAGTTAATTGCTTCCCTGGACCTCCAACACACATCTACACTGATAAAGTTTATTAATTTCCTAAGCTTCACCTTTTATTAATTACCCCATCTGCTTGTGGGAGTCAGTTTGCTCATCACCATGTTTCTACCTGCAATTGAGTTTCTGTTCCAGGGCAGCTGAGGCCGTAGTTACTTACTGAGTTACCAACCTCTGCAGTGTAATTCTGCTGTGTGACTCATACCAGGCGAGTAGCAAAGTCCAGGGGTAGAGTTCAGTCCCTTCCCAGCTCTATCACGTTGCTGCTGCATCCACACACAACGCCCAGCTGGATTCCCTGGCAGCATCTAGGGAAGGGTACAATGCCAGGAAATTAACTTTTGTGAGGGTTTGAACTTGCCCCGCTGAGAAGTTTGTAAACTGAGGGGTGTTTCTGTGCAACTCCCATGCCCCAGGGACTGCAGAAACCAGTCGGGAGGTCAGATGTCTGGGGAGCTGCACCTGCGGCAGAGGACATTTCCCTCAGTCTAGCTGGGATGCCCTTCTCTGACGAGTGCTTTCCTCCCTTCCAGTCTCCTCACTGCCTGTGGGTATCCGGGGAGTGGGCAGCAGACACAAAACTCTCCCAGAGGGACCTCAGTTCCAGCCTTAGGACCATCGATCGCTCTTCCAGCCACGATCCACCCGAACAGTTCAGAAGCTGTTTTATGAGTTGTGATGCAGTATCGTGGCAACAAGTATTTGCAATGGTATCCCTCTTGCCACAGGAGATTCAAACACCCCCTAGACTCCACAACAGCACCTGTTTGCCATGTATATAACGCTAAATTTTCACATGTTGTGCAAAGATATTGCTTGGTGGATTCGATCATGGCCATAGGTGACCTGCAAGCTGGCAGCCAGGACATCAGCAAATGGTCTGCTCCTGTTTCTTGCCTATACTTGAAAGAAGTGCTGCGGTAGAAAGATGGGAGCAAGGAGAAAGACAGTAGGAATCGGCAGGGGAAAGACATGCAGTGGGATCCTCCCTGCCTGGACAGACTGAGCAGAACAGAGGGGTTGCAGGCGTTGCCACAATTTATCTGTAATCCAGGTGCCCGTGGGCAAATGGGGCCAAAATACCTGCACTCGGTGCCCATGATAAATGAAGTGCGACAAGGGAATAGTCCAATCACTAGGTGGCACGCCAGGATCATCACAGCAAAGCAGCATCCTCACAAGGAGAGGAAAGAGCCAAATAGCCGAAAGCTCAAATTAACAATCAATCATCCGGGGCTGACGTGCTCACAAGGAGCCATTTGTGCACACACATAGAGCAAAACCATCCAGCTGCTGGATGGAGAAATAAAATGTAAAACTGCAGACAAAATTTGTTCATTTGATCAAATTCTTTGTTCTTTGCTATTTGAGTGACTGGGTAAGGAAAGGAAGACTTGCTCACAGAGTGCAAAGAGGGCAGCAGAGGTGGGCATTGCTCCAAGGAATGCAGTTGCTGACTCTCGTGAAAGTTACACCTGCTCTTGGGTGTGGGGAGAGCATGTGGGTTTGCCTTCCAGCAGCAAAGGCCAAGCAAAGTGCAGAGAGGTTTCGCAGCAGGCAAAACTTCTCTGCTTCCCAGACGGAGATGGAGTGAGGGACAGTGGCAGCAGGCTGACACTACCTACTGCAACAGGAGTTCAAGGGTGGCTGTGGGGAGAGTGACAGCATCATTTCTGGGGCAGGTTTCTCTCTGGGCTGGAGCTAACCGCAACATAAGCTAAAACCAACTAAGGTATTTATAAGGCGGGGCTGGGGCGAGACCTATATTTTGGCAGAGACCCCACTACCATTGCGTAGTGTTCTGCTACTGTACATCAGCAGAAGCAGTTCACTGTTGAAAGCGTCAGGGACTGTATGATGGCCAACTACACTCTTTTGGACACTCACAGAGCCTGCAAGACCTGCATGAGGCAGACAGTGCACCTCAGGCTTTCCAAGTGTTTGTGTGAATTGAGCAGTGCAGACACAGGCTCACTCCTGAGCAGTGATCTGCCTGAGAATTTAGCCCAGGCTGAAGAGAGAAGCCAGCCCTATACCCAGGAACACAGAAAGGCAGAATAACATAGTTCATCAGCTCAGATGCTAATGAGGCAAACAACCTTCTTCCAGCGAGGATGGTGCCAGACCCCTCTGCTCATACGCTCAGTCCCATGCCAAGAGCACATAACTGCCTAGCTGAGCAGCTGAATGACAGCACGTCTGCGTTTGCAAGCCAAAAGTCAACAGGAAAGTTAAATAATACAAAGTGATCACTGTTGCGTGAAGTAGAGGTTCACCTCTTGCTTTCCAGTAGTGTGGCACCCAAATCCTGACCCCGCTGGAGCAGCCCTGCACAGGAGCCAGTACTGCGCAGTCTCGCTCACGGCTTTGTGCTCAGCTTCTTGCAGGCATCCAGCAGCTTCAAGCAGATATTCATCCCTCTCCTGTCTCCCAGATCACTGTAAAGTGGGGTTACCGATGCATCCTCTAATGTATGGGCTGTGTATTACCCAGGGGATGCAGCTGTGATCCAGCAACTGGGAAAGAGCCTTTGGGAGAATGGAATTGAACAGATAAACCAAGTACACAGGCCGTGCAAGGGAGAACATGGGAAAAGTGGAGGGTAGTAAGTATGCAGAAAGTGGCATTAAGGCAACAAGACATGGTTTTCTGACTAAACTCATTTCTCTAACTGGAACTGAGTTAAAAGCTCATTTCAGGCTCTACACAAAATCCCTTGCTATTTTTTTGTGGGTTTACAAGGGTTTTCCTTTTTTATCTGTTTTGTTACTATAGGAAACAGCACTCAACCAGCAAAAAAACCCTCTCTATACAGGAGGAAGCAAGAAAAGATTATGCACAGCGTGCTGTGACATGCCTGCAAGACACACACGGGGAATATAAACAAATTCCTCCTAATGTTTTTCAGCAACAAGGATCTTAGGGATTAATTGTAACAATAGCAGCTTTAAAAAACAAAGACTAAACAAAACCAGCAAAAACTATGAGTGTAGAACAACTGTCCTTTTTGAGACGAGCAAGGGATTTGGTTTGGGTTTTCTCTTTTTTAGGAGATTATCAGGCTTTAAGCACAGGTAATATATCTGTCCTCTTCATGACTTCTCTCTACAGGAGTTACTTGGGTCAAGTGTCTGTGTGTGACAGTTTTGATGCTTGGGGAAATGACAAGCAAATAAGTGAAGGTGAGCTATAACAGGTACGTACAAATGTTAATTTGGGAATCATTTATCCCTGAGGAAAACATTTCTTCCTAAGATCTCATCTCAACCCCTCTTTCAGCTGAAAAGTGTTCCCCCAAATCCTATCCCTGCACTCCCTGATCAAGAGCCCCTCCCCAGCTTTCCTGTAGGCCTCATCCTTATTCCAAAAGCAGCATTGGTAAAAACCAGAAAATCATCTAAATATCCTCTCTGTTCCTGGACCTGGGGTTAGGACAAATGGTAATAGATGAGTGATGTGAAGCTCTGAAGCTCTTCACTCAAGCTGAAAGCCCAGTGTATTCACTGTAACACAACCCTCTCCCTCTGTGATGGAAGAGGTTACTGAGAAGGACACATATTTACCACTTCTGAACACAAAGGAACCAGAAACTATAAAAATACCAATTTTAGTACTGAGCATTTACATGCAAGTGTGTGTCATTCAGAGATTCAAACCTGGCAAACAATATCATTGCCTAAAAAGTGGTACCTTACCCCAGGCCTAGCTGCCCTCTCGTAGGTATATGGACCTACCTGCTGTGAGCGATGGTTAAATAGGGATAAAGTGCAACTAACCATGAAATAAGGGCATCTGGAAAGGGTAGTTTTGGCATTGCCTGCTGAGAAGAATTAACACCTCTTGATTCTTTTTGCTTCAAGTCTCTGAAAAAGATGCCTCTGCGCTGTTGGACCTGCCAGATCAGCAGTGTGACACCTCTCCAATGTCACAGGACTGACAAGAGTTTTCCCTGTGTTGCCTTATTTGACAGGTCACTTCCTGCCCATTTTCTGTTTCAGTGCTGTTTATATGCCCATTGTAACTCAACATTACTTTTAATGTAGCATCTGGGCAGAAATCTTCCTTGTAGTCTGGGAGGGAAATAATGCTTCAGCCCAAACAGAAGTTAAAAAGATGTGAGGAAGTCATGAAGGATGTTTATGGCTTTTACAGTCTGTTTCCACAGCAGAATTTGCAGGACATTTTAGCAACACAGATACAAAGCTCTGAGCCAGGAAGGAAGAGGGAGGCATGTGTAGCCCCTTTTTGAGGCTAGGATACTATTTTGTGTATTTCCACAGAGCTCAGTTTTGCATTGTGGCAGCACATTCTGAAGTTTATTTTGTTTTACCTTTGTTTTCTGGGAGTAAAATGCTGATCTCCTTGAAATCTGTGGGATGGCAGTGACTGAGATAATAAAGGCAAGATTTCACTGTAGACATTTTGAATTATCTCCATACCAGCCTCTCCCAACATGCAGCTGGGATTGTTCCCAGACAGGTCTGTAGCAGACAGATACATCAGGCCTTCTCCCACCAGTTTCTGTTAACAGGCTTTTTGTTCTCCTGGGCTACCGAAATTGCCCATGAGCAATGGGAGAACCTTCTGGAAGATGAATCCGCAGGGGAAAGCTGCAGGGAGCAACATTGCCTGCTGTGGAAACTTTCACAAGGCAGCTGTGGTTACCCTCCATCCAGGAGACGAATATTTACTGTTTGCTTTAAAGCAGCATCTCCAGATCCAGCTGTGCAGCTCCCCTTATCTCCCTTTCAAAGGGGAACCAGCTAAAACGGGAGTGCTGAGGTCTCACAGCTCCAGCTCTTCTGAACCAGCTCCCTCCTTGCCTGGGGTTGACCAGCATCACTCTCCCAAGAGCCTTGAAAAATTAGATAGGAGGAAGAACCTAGCTTTCCTGCAGCCAGGCAAGTTCCCAAACCCCTCTGGCTTGCTGGGCTGGCTGCAGAGGCTCCCTGTGCTTTTAGAGAAAAGTTTGTTTGTATTCCCAGTGCTGCTTTTCTCTCTTGGTCCTCCCCGGCTGGATCTTGACAGAGACTTTGACAACACATGGATTTTGTAGTCAGTGGAGTACAGAGGAGAACATATCACCCTGCAGAGACAATCATACGCCACATAACTCATCTCCCTTCCTGAGGAAGCAGTACCTGAAGGTGGAAATCTGCTCAGTTCAGTGTTTTCCCCAGGAGTGATTTGCAGCTGGCTGAGGGAGGGCTGTGGCTCCCCTCTTCTCCATGTGTCAGATGCAGCATCCTCATCCCTGAGCTGTGTTTTCAGAAAGAACTTTTTGACTTCACCCTATGCTTCTGCCACAGTCACAGGATCCAGGTCTGCAGGTTCTGCTCAGGGCCTCTCCGATTGCTCGATGGTGGGGAACTGCTGGCAGCACTTGTGTCCCAAAGCCCTCTTGGGAGCTGAGCAGTCTCCAGCTGGGAGTAATCCATTCCTGCTCAGCTCAGCACACAGACTGTGTGCAAGCAGTTTCAAACCCAGGGTGTGGACCAGCTGAAAATGACTAAGAAAACAGAACATGACTAAGAAAAAACAAGTTTATGTGCTGTGGAATCTATGTCCAACATGAAATGACTGAAGAGCTCTGCAATTCTCCTGCAAAGCCCCGAGAGGTGCACAGATCTCCTGTCAGCATCAAAACACCTTGAGAAACAGAGTCCCCACCTCCAGCTCGTTTCTCAGCAGAGCTGAGCATGACACTTGTGTTCCGAAACACCTCTTCTGCCTGGTGACCTTCCAGGAGGCTGTCTTAGGAGAAAAACCTTCTCTGCCCTCTGCTTTTCACTCCTGTGGAGCAAGAGGCAGTGCAAAGGTTCGAGTCACCTCCCCCTGCAGCCCTCTGCCCCCTGTCCTGCCCACTTCTGATTCTGTGTCAAAGCACACCAGGGTTACTGTTGGGGACAAATCTCAAACTTGTCTGAGTAAACTTCACTCCTATTCCTTGGCTGATTTCTAACCCTCCGCAGCTCCAGTTCCAGTCATTCTCTGGCTTCTTTGGTCTCCTTCATATTTTTTTTTATTTCCCCTTAATAATTCACATAATTCTGGTTGCTATGCAGTTTCCAGGCTCAGCCATCTGTAACCACCCCCCACCCAGGGTGCGCATGGCTTGGCTGCAGCGGGGATGCTTTGCTGATTTATTTGTCTTTTTTTTGTAGAGTTATTTTTGATGCTTGGAAACAAACTGAAAATAAAACTGTTACTAATACCTTCCACCTCCTCGCTCCGATTAACTTCAGCAGAGTAATCTTTTTCAACATCATCCTTTGTGTGGTCTAGACCAGGGTGCAGACAGTGATGTAAACCGCATGGCTTCATTTACTCTCCACTCTTGTCCTCACTGGTGCTGTGTAGATGACAAAGGTGGGAAGAGGGGAGCAAGGACCAGGCACAGAACAACTGTGAGTCAGAAATGACACATTTAGACACCTACACGGGTCCTGGGCTGGGTCATCACATCAAGTGATGAAGGGAATACCCCAGAGAATGCTTCCTCTACCAGAAGCTAGAGAAAGAGAAGAATCCAAGTCCTGCTCCCCCCCGCCCCACCAAACACAGGTCCCAGTTCCTGGGCTAATAAAAGGCAAAAATTTGCTGTTTCTTAAACCTTTGGTAGTGCCTGAAAGGGAATGCTATATAGTTCCCAAAATTCTTCCAACAGGTACGTTATCACCTCAGTCACTATTCTGATCTGTAAATGGGAAGTTCCCCAAAATAACTGCCCAGGTTCTTGATTGCCAATGGACTGGCTGGACAGGTCATGTTGCATTTGAGCAATAAAGGTCATACACCTGTCCAGGCTCCAGCCACAAAAGAAATAACATGTTAATGTTGTTTCTTGTTTTGTGCATAAGGGCCTGCTACACATATGGACAACCCCAAGGTTGCTGCCTTCATACATACAGTTTTGTAACTTCCCCACTTAAATATATGCACCATCAAAACAGTTTTGTTAAATCATGCCCCAGGGATCTTGAGAGCCTTGCAGGCATAAAAATGAAATGGAGAAATGATGCTTAAGGTAGTTTAAATGATTGCAGTTTAGGGCCTGTTTTTCAAATGACTGAAAGTACCTATTGTGGAGGAAAAGCAGACTACAATGATGTTAGATTATTCCAAAATTCAGACACCACCCACTGCAGGAGGGCAGAGACTGCAGAAGGCACTGAATTACACCAGTGCACTCCCTGCTGGATGAGGAAGCAGGAATATCTGCTGTGAAGATCCCTTCCCAAAGCCAGGGCATGATGGAACATAGAGCATAGTGAACTGTGGATTACAAGTGCATCAAATTTTGCCATTAGCATGATTATGTTCAACTCCACCAGTGTTTTACAACAATATTTTAGCATTACAAGAAGTGTGACTGATACCTATTGGTAATAAACCAGGGGAGGACATGAGAGCAGCAAGGAAGAAAATGTAGGTGCAGGCCAGGAGATGCTATAGCTTCCATTTACTGGTGTGGAGTTTTAAACATTAAAATGCTAATTGCAGCACATGGGGGCAGGGGAAACATCTCCAGTACAACAGGCTCTGCACAGTGGACAGTGGCTGGGGGGCTCCAGGTGGGATTGCAACCATGGAGAGTCAGAAAAGGAGCAGCTTGTGGTGAAGCTTCAGTGTCCCAAGAAGCAGCCCTGTGTATGATTAGGGCCTCAGGACTGCAGTACTGAAAAGCAAGCGTTCCTGCTTATAAATACAAAGCAAAGTCAACACTAATCCCTACATACAGCTGCTTAAATCAAAGCATTTGCAGTGATTACAGGTGTTCTAATGAACAAAAGATTAGCTCCCAGGTGAAAAACAAGGAAAAGAGGGGAAAGAACACTGAAAAGCAAAGAGAAGAGCTATCTTATGGCTATGGATTAACAGTAAGCCCTAGATAAGACTACAGAATGAAGAAGCAAATGTAGGCCTTATCAGCATTAACATAAGTGCACTAAATTCTCTTCCCCAATCTTACTAATCCACCCATAGTCCTCCTACCTGTTGCATATCTGCTCAAAACCAGAGAGTCCTTCATTAGTAGCAATTTAATTGCACATATCATTCCCTCTTTCCCAAACTAACTTCTTCCTTTGCCATCCTCACCCGTAAGGATAAACTACAGGATAAAAAATTAAAGTGCAAGCCTGAAATGAGCAAAACCTTGCTGTTTCTGGCTGGTCTACAGCCATCCTACCTGCCAGCATCATCCACACACGACCCTTAGTGATGGTAAAAAAAACAGGGTCTTCATCAGCAATCTGAGGGTAGAGGCCAATAGCTTCTACCCCTGCAAAAAGAGCAGGGACTAAGAAGTAGTTCCTCACTTCTCCATCAATAACAAACACCTTCTGTTCTTAAAGGAAGAAAAAACAAGATCCAAGCAGCCCTGGGGCCAGAAGGCAGAAACCTCACCTGTCTGTTCTCATATCACAATACCTGAGTCAGGTAAGCCAAACAAGCTGAGAGACACCAGCATCAATCAAGGCTGATCATCCAGCAACTCCAATCACACCAATCAGACACAACCCACAACTAAGTACCCAGGGCTGAGTTTAAATAGAGGCCCTGTAAGCATGGGTAGGGGTGTGAGGGGAAGCGCCAGGTGAGGCTGGTCAAGGTCATTAAGGTCTAAAAGAGCCCTGGCATCTGCAGCCCAGTACAGGGACAGCACTATCACTCTCCCTTCTGTGGAGGGTCATCAAGGTCAGTGCCTCAGGAGAAAGTTTACTGCAGCACAGGAAAGAGGCTCTTGGCAGAGGAGTGGTGGTGAAAACCTGCTCCCATTGGTCATAGATCGTGCCATGTTCTCTGCCCCGCAGCTAATGGCAGATAAGTAGAGCTGGCTATGGCGAAAGCAAAGCCAACACCAGTCTCCCCCAGCTCTGTGACCCAGCTTTTCTCTTGTCAGAAGGATGTTTCCCTGTCTTTTTTGGTGTGTTTGCAATAGGCAAAGCTAAGAGCTGTCTGCTGGAAAGCCCTAGCCCGTTGGTGCCTTCTCCTTGCAGCTTCTAAAACACAACTGGGAGCAGGGCAGTCCTGACCAGCTAGCGGGTTTGTTTTCTGCTAAGGAAGACAAGGAGGAGATTTTTTTACCCCATGCTCTCCTCTTGTCCTAGGTGGAGATAGCCCATGCTGGCCAGAAAAGGGTCAGTGCCTTCTGGGGGTCGATGTTGAGCTTATCTTGCTGCACCAGTTGTAACCAACTGGCTTGGATGGAGGCTTAAAAGGAGGGAGTTGAACATAGGGTGGAATGTGAAGGTGTCTGGTGTTCAGGCTGAGCTTAGAAGCAAGCATTGATCTGGTGATGTTTTATTGACTATGTTTTACTTGCTTCTTAATCACACCACAGTATGCAGAGCAAGAAGAAAGCTACATAACTTCAAAACGATCTTGTTGTGAATTTGTTCCATTACAGGGATGCACCTACATGTGCTGGAGCTGCAGGTTTAACTCTGTTCCCTCCACAGGAGGTCTGAGCACTGCAGATCTCTATGGGCTTCACTGCTGGCCTCACAGTCCCCGTGTTAGGTGACCAAGCAGGGTGAGCCCAGCTTTAGGAAGGTACCCTCCTGTGGGGATTGCATCTGTGTGACCTTTTCTAACAAAGTGGTGCCTTCTATTAGTTCTCAAATTTGCTACTTTTATTTCTTTAAATATATCACTGCTTCTCTTGTGAGCAAAGTGCCCTGTCTTGTATTCACTCATTCTGTATATCCTTACATTTTTGCTGTTCCTTTTCCTGACCTGAAACTGTAAACCCTTCTGCCTTCTTCTAGAAGAGGTGGTGCCTTGTCTCACCTTCCTGCTGCCTTCTCCAGGTAGCTGCACCCCATCCTGTCACCCAGTGTCTGAGAATGGGGTGTTGAAAGCTGATGAGTGTTTGAAGCAAGCAGTCCTGTACTGAGTTATGCAATGGCATTACAGCATTTTAGTGCTGTAATCCTTCCTAAAGCAGCTCACCATAGGGTCAAGAAAACAAGGTAAATGCCTCTTCTTCAAGCAGACGGATCTTGCTCTGCAATGATACTGAATCTCCCCTGAACTCGGAGTGCAGAGCTTAACACGCAGAAAAAGTGTTCAAGTGTTTGATGTAATGAGAATTGCCTTTAACTTTTCAACAGGGAAACTCTCCTGTGTCTGCTCTCCAGTGCCTGGTTTGTAGCCCCTTCTAGTGGAGAAAGGAGAAGGTTGCAGACCGAGTCTTGATGTGCAAGTGAAATCCAAGCTGGATATCATGATGCTGGTTAAATGTCACAAAGTTGAACCACCGCAAATGTGTTGGTCTCCTCTGAGACCTGGTAGCTCCTTGACCAAATCCTTCAGCAAAAATCTTAATGTTACATTAAATGTGATGTTAATTAATGTTTCTGTTTTTTCACATTCCTTCCCAGTGTATGAGTGCTTGAGTCCTTCTCTCAGGATGGCAACAGCTTGGCAGCACCTGCAGGTTTCCGTCCCGCAGTCTGGATGTGCCCGCTGTGAGTGCAGGACCAGCTGAAGCTCATTCCCTTCTCCCACAGTAGAATGGTGTCACAGCAAGCAAAGGGTGCAGTGAACTCTATCCAAAGCAAGCATCAAATGAAGAAATGGGGAAAATCAGAGACAAGTGAAGGCAAGTGAAAAACGAGGCAGTGGGGATGTGGTGTGATGCAGAGCGCTGTGTGGTACTGCGGGGCAGGGAAGGGCTGCAGGCAAACACGGGTTGTGCCACCACACTGATGGCTACAGCTCCTCCACGTCAAGTACACAGACCAGGCCCAACTCTTGATAGGGAAGGCTCTGAGAAAGGGCATGTCCCCCAGCAGTAGGAACTGTGCTGTAGCAGTTGAAATGCTGTTGCTAGAGTACTTGAGAAACAATCTCTGTGATTGTCCCCTTGCAGCGTCCAATCAAACTCAGCGCATTTGGGCTGGTGCTGAGGCTGGTGATCTATGAATTGCTCTGAACGGGATGTTGTTTGCTGGCTCCCAGCTGCTTGGGTTGTAGAGTGAAATTCAGACCTGCTTCTTTGTGTCTCTGGAGTGCACCTTGATAGTATTTGCTCTGTTCCCAAGCATCCCATCATAGGCTTTCAGTTTCCTCAACTCTTGGACAGGGCTTGACATGGAAGAATCCCGAGATATTGCAGTGTCAGGGCACTGAAGGCAAAGCTGAGTTATCCCCCTGATAACTCCTGCTCTAGAGACAACAGAGCCTTGTCCCCTATGGCAGGGTGAGCAGGTTTAGGAGATGCTTCTACAACTTTGGGAAGGTTTTGCAAGGTTGTTTCAACTCCTTACATGTTCTGTGAATTATGCATTTCAGAGCATTTATTCAGAGGTATAGAGACCTCCCCAGATCCTGCTTTTGCCTCTGTTAAAGACCCTGGTGTGGGAAGGCAGCCCAGAGTCTCTAGAGCAGTGCTGATTTCCCAGCATCAGTGCAGCAGTTACTTGATGGACACTTTGTCTGGACAGAAACCCAGGGCCTTTATGGCTCTTTGTGTTAAGATCTGACTTGAAGCTCTGATCAGAAAATCTGTGAAAGGAAACTCTTTGAAAGTGCCTTTTCCAAGTAGCATAAAACTTCATAAATTGTCCTCTGCTGGACAAGAATGACGTAGCCAAGTGCAGAAGTGCTCATGGTTATAAGAGAATCAATTAGGGCATGTTGATGAATAATGCATGTGCAGCTTAGGAGGGATGGATGACATCGGTTTTATTTTTGTACTGTTAATTGAGAGTGATTCTAGGACAGAAAAAAGCACAAAGGGAAGATAGGGAGCTTTGGGAGAGATTCTGGTCGGGCTTCAGAAGCTGGAGGCTCACCAGCAACACTTCCTGCCCATTAAGCTGTAAAAACCTCAGGAAAAGGAGTTGCCCTAATGTCCTCTGCATCCCCTAATCCATGTAACCGATACTGCCCAGGAACCCAATTCAGGCTGTAAATGAGATGAGCATTTAAAGAGATAGAAGTTGAAGCTGTTGCTTTGAAATGTGATGGCTTTTGCTGTATTGAGATAATGTCTGCTTTGCTCGTTTGGGCCCCAGTTGTACGACATCAGTCAGTTCTATTTATCCCTAGAGAGGAGGCTCTGCTTCTCCTTGAGAGTGCAGGGATCTCTGAAGGAGTGCTGGTGCAGTGGGGTGGAGGCGAGCAATGAGCTCCCCCTTCACTCTGGACCCCCCAGTAAGGGAGAGACGTGAATCATAAAATGATTAAGGTTGGAAAAGACCTCTAAGATTATCCAGTCCAACTGTCAGGCAAAACCAACGTGTCTATTAAACCATGTCCTGAAGCACCACGCCTACATGCATTTTGAACCCCTCTGCCAGGGCTTCACTGCTCTTTTAGTAGAGATATTTTTCCCGATATCCAACCTACCCCCCACCCCCACCCCGGAGCAATTTGACGCCATTTCCTCTCATCCTATTGCCTGTTACTTGGGAGAAGAAACCAGCACCCACCTCGCTATAACATTTCAAGTGGTTATAGGGAGAAATTGGGTCTCCACTCAGCCACCTCTTCTCCATAAACAATCCAGGCTGTGAATTTAGCGTGTGAAAGGGTTGGAGCAAAACAGGCTGAAGGAGGTGGGTGGGTTGAGCTGGAGAAAGGTTTGGGTGGATTCAGTGGTTGTTGTCCAGTACCTGCAAGGGAGGGTATGGAGCCAGCAGAATGAGGTTGGTGGCAGGAGAACAAGAAACAGTGAGTGTGAACATAGAATGGTTTGGGTTGGAAAGGACCTTAATGATCATATAGTTCCAGCCCCCCTCTATGGGAGGCTGGATATGAGGGAAAAGTTCTCTCCCATGAGGAAGGGGAAGAACCTCCTGCCAGAGCAGGTTCAGATTGGACATCAGGACATGTTTTTTAACAGAAACAGTTTTCGGGCCCAGGGAGGTGGTGGAGTCACCGTCCCTGGTGGTGTTTAAAAGCTGGGCAGATGAGGTGCTTGGGGATGGTTCAGTAGTGGACAGGGATGTCTGGACTCGATGATTTCAAAGGTCTTTTCCAACCAAGCGACGCCAGGAAGGCCAGTGTGGTAGTGAGGGCTCAGAGGACATGGAATTCCATAGAGGGAGGGCTGAACGCCCCGACTGGGCAAGGCACAGTGCTGAGCTCTGCGTTATCCTTGCCTTGAGGAGGGGGCTGGAGGAGAGAACCCCTGGGGCCTCTTACCTTTAATTGCCGAGGGACCCTGCGGCTGATGAACAGCGTGAGGGGTGGAGTGGGGACGGGGGCAGAGCAGCAGAAGCAGCCGATGAGCGTGCAGATACAGACACACGAACGAACAGACAGACAGCCACGCATGCACACACAGACATGGACAAACAGCCAGACACACGGACACTCGCGCCCTCCCCGCCCTCTGGAGCCGGGGGGAACCTTTCTCCTCCCAGCGGAACCTTAGCGCGGCGGCACCGTTGCCGCCCGGGGCTCGCGCGGCGCGCGGGCGGGCTGGGGGGGGGGGCCGGACGCTGGGTGCTGCGGCCCCGAGCGGCGCGGAGCGCCCGGGCCGGCTGGGAGGCGGCGCCACCGCCGGGGCCCGCGCAGCCCCCGCATCGGTGAGAGCCTGGCGGCGCGGCGGCGGAAGCAACGGGAGCGCCGGTGGGGCCCCGCCCCGCCGGGGGTGGGGGGCGGTGGCCGCGCTGGGGAGGGGGGACTGAGGCGGGGGCGGCCGGGCCCCGGGGGAGGCCGGTCTGAGGGGGTGCCGGGAGGGAAGAATGTTGGGGGGCAGGGGCTGCCGGACCCGGCGGGGGGGGCGGTGGGAGAGACCAGCCTGGTGCGAGGCGGGGGGGCCTGGTCTGAGGGGGCCGGGAGGGTAGAATCAGGGGGCGGCCGGCGGGGGAGGGCTCACCAGCCCTGTGTGAGGGGGCGGGGGAGGGACCCCCCGATCTGAGGGGGCGGGAGAGCCCGGAGGAGGTAGAGGGGGAAGGGCCAGCCTGGTGTGAGGGGCAGTGGGGTGGGGGGTGTCCAGCCCGGTGTGAGGGGGGCCGGGGCTGAGCCTGAAGATGAGAGTCAGGCCGGGGCAGCACCCTCCACTCCCCCGGGCCCCCCCTTGCGCCCCTCAGCACCCCGGCTTAAGCGAGGTTCTGCTTTTGGGGGGCTGCCTGTGGGGCTGCAGAGAGGCCGGGGTCTTGGGGTGCTGTCCCAGGCTGTGAGGAGGGAACGGGACCCCAGGGAACTCTGGCTGTCACAGTCCTGAGAGCCCTGCTCTGTAGGGCTGGTAAACAGGCACGAGCAGCAGTGGTTTTGTTTCTGTGTGAGACTTGGGGCTCGGTGTGTTGAGCTGTTACCTCTTCTTGCTTGATTCTGCCTCACTGCTTTCTACCGTGCTCCCTCATGGGCTGCTTTTGCTGGTGGTTGCGTTGGTGACTGGATGTTTCGGTGCTCACATTTATGAGACGCTTGTAAACTCCATTGATTTGCCCTCCTGCCCTTTCATTGATTTGTATGAAACCGGGGCTTTAAAAAGTTCTTAGTACATCACTTTAATCCATAGGCAGGTGCAGAATTTTTATTGAAAAGAATACCTGAAAGGAAATAATGAAGCTCTTTTTTCACTTTTTAATGCTAATAAGATGCTAATGATCACGTTTGCTTGTCTTTTTACCTTTCTTAACGTTGGATATTCTTTGGGTATTGTTCATATGGTTATCCAAGTGAATAATCACTTAACTTGTAGGAAATTGGTGCAGAAACTTATGTGTTGGTTTAAGATGTTCCCGCTGCCTGGTGGAAGGTGGTAACTCCCATCCCTGACTGGACCTTGTGAGCGCTTTCTATCTGCCTCAATGCAAAATCAAATAGGTTAGAATAGACAGCCTTTGTTTGGTAGTTCTGCCCTAGGGGCAGTAGCTCCCAGCAGAGGGATGAGAACAGAACAGCCTGCTTAGACCACTGCAGGTGTTTCTGGTGGGAGTTCTCACCTGGCCTAGGTTTGCTGAGAGAGGCTTCTTTGCCCACGTGTGAAGCTACATCCTGAACATAGAGAGCAACCAGTGTAGGTTCTTATCCTGACACCTTATCAGCATCAGGATGTAGGGGTTGTTCATTAACAGTAGGTGCCGAAAGTGACATTTCCAAGAAAAATGCAGTTGCTGCTTTAAGGAAGAGCTGTTGTGAATGTATGATGTTGGTGTTTTCTGGGTTAGCACTGCCTCAGACTGAATACCACCTTTTCCCACCGCAACAAAAGCTGAATGTTTAACTACTGTGTTCCACTTGTACTACACCCGGGTGAGTGGTAACTTCTGCATCCCTAAAATCTCTTGAAATTCTAGTTTTGGTGTTCAAGAGTATCCAGATCCTGGACTGGAACATCATGTGCTCTTTTGAGGAGAAGAACCAGACAACATGCTTTCTGTCTCATCTCAGTAGCGGTTGCATTTTAGTGAAGGATTTGAAAGGTATAATCTGGCACAGAGGATTGTAACAGGCCATTATAATATTCTTCAGGATCCAAGATGATGTAATAAAATTAATCAGGTTGGAAAGAGCCTCAGGAGATGTCCAGCCCAACCTGCTGCTCAAAGTGGGATCAACACCGAGTTCAGACCAGAGCTCTGTTCATTCAAGTCTTAAACCCTCCAAAGGCAAAGGTTCATCAGTCTCTGCATTCCTGTTCCAGTGTCTGACTGTTCTCGGAGGGAAAGTCCTTGTCTTTATGTCAGGTCACAACCTCTGCTGTTGCAGTTTGTCTCGTGTCCTCCTGCCGCATGCCTCTGTGCAGAGCCTGTGCACAGCCTCCTGTCTTCTTGATAACCTCCGTGTAGGTATGGGAGATCTGCTCTTGGCTCCCAAAGCCTTTTCTTCTCCTTGCCTGGAAAACCCCAGCTCTCACAGCCTTTTTTCACACAGGAAGTACTCCGTCCCCCTGAGCACCTACCTTAGTAGCCCTCTACTCAGTCTGTTTTTTCTGTGTTTTTCTTGTGCTGGGTGTACCCAAAACTGCACATGGTGATTAAGATGGGTCTGAAAAGTGCCAAGTGAGAGGGTGGGAAGGCTTCCCTTGATCAGGCCGGCCATGCTGCTGCGTGCTGTTGGCTTGTGTTGCTGCCAGCGCGCACTGCTGACTCTTGTTTGCTGCCCACCATGCTTTATAGTTTGTTTTGTGTGTATATACGGAACCATAGAATCCTAGAGTGGTTTGGGTCGGGAGGGATCTTAAAGCTCATCCAGTTCCACCCCCCTGCCATGGGCAGGGACACCTCCCACTGGATCAGGTGGCTCAAAGCCCCATCCAGCCTGGCCTTGAACACCTCCAGGGATGGGGCAGCCACGAGTTCTGTGGGCAACTTGTGCCAGGGCCTCCCCACCCTCACAGCAAAACATTTCTTCCTATGATCTCATCTCTGTTTCCCCTCTTTCAGGTGAAAACCCTTCCCCTCATCCTATCACTGCACTCCCTGATCAAGAGCCCCTCCTCAGCTTTCCTGGAGCCCTTTTCAGTACTGGGAGGCTGCTCTAAGGTCTTCCTGGAGCCTTCTCTTCTCCAGGTTGAACAACCCCAACTCTCTCAGCCTGTCTGCGTACAGGAGGTGCTCCAGCCCTTGAATCATCTCTGTGGCCTCCTCTGGACTTACTCCTTCCTGTGGTGAGGGTCGCAGAGCTGGACATATGCGTGCATGCAAGCGTTGTGTCTCTTCCTCCTGCCATGCACCTCTGAAAAGAACTTTGTTGATGTGTCTGTACATACATGCATCAAATTACACCTTTGGCAGCATTGAGCAGTACTTTTTCCATCCTTTCGCACACTGTTGCTGGTGGTGAATGTTGACCACCTGGCATTTCCAAACTCGCTGTCGCGCATACCCTGACCGTTGCCTTGACTCTCTTTCACCAGATTGCCTTGTTTCCAGTAGCTCTTTGGGATGGATCAGGTACTAGGCTGGGAAAGGAGTGGCCATGGAGTGAGACTTTTCCCATGAGGTTTGAGTTGAGTCTCTTTTGATCAAGTTCAAATCCAGGTTTCAGTAAGGTAGGAGTGTGTTTTCAAATGGTGTTGTTTATGGGTGTGAGGTCAGTGAAACATCTAGGTGCAATATTGTTAAGAAAGCAGCAAGTTGCAGTGCAGTTATGTTACTGTAATTTCTTTGAACTTGTTTCCTTCAGGTGCTGAGAATTTCTGGGGAGATAATGCTCTGTAGGATAAATATTCTCTGCTGACAATGTTTCTTATTTTAAACTTAATTCTGGAAAACTTTGTTCCTGCAGAAGTTAAGAGCTGTTTTATATTCCTAGGTACTTGGTACAGATAGAATTGTGAGATGTGTGTGTTCTGTTTACACAGAATAGTTTCTACATAATATTTTCCTGATTGTCAACTATGTTGAGTTAATTACAGCTGGGTTTGTTTCAGAGAAAGCTTATTGCAAGACAGGAATTTGTTGTGTTTAAGCAGCATTTTTAACTATATAAAAATGAAAGAATTATAGAGAGCTGTGGTTTCCCCCTGTCCCCTGGATTGATATTTGTGAAGTGCTTGCATCAACACAAGAGAACTAGAAATCAGTATTTGGGTTTGGACTTGTATAATAGCATGTGTGGAATTTGATAGTTAGGTAATTTGAAACAATGAATGAACATTTCGTTTCTTGTTAGGGAACGTTCAGGAACCTAATAATTACATCATTTGAACAATAACAGCATTTTCAATGTGCTCTAAACATGCACAGAGGAGCAGTGGTTTGAAGCACAATGTGGTGGCCTTTCAGCTTGTCCTATAGCTGCTACTCTGCAGGTGTGGCTGCAAGTTTGGATGAAGAAACAAAGGAAGGAAGCACAAAACAGCTTAGGTATTAGCGAGGTATGAGTATTCAAACATCAGAAAGGCTGTTACTTGTCTGGTGGACATATCGATTCTGTGCTCCAGAAGAGTGCCCAGTAACTCGTGACTGAAGGTATCATTCAAGGATGCAGAAAGCTTAAGGGGGAGATTTTCAGCCAGTTGCTTCAAAACTAGGCTGAAGAAATCTGTTAAATGCTGTTGCTGTGGCTTGTAGTATAAACACAGGGTTCAAACCTTATAAATAGTGCCCTCTACTACTGCCTTAAATCCTGGGAGGAGTTTTTGAGCTGCAGAGTGCAGTTGCCCAAATGCCGTTTTGAAAGGGAGGAGAGTAGATGAGATGAACCAGCTGGGTGTGATACGAGTGGATGTGACTGTCCTCCTCCTGCCCTACATGTGCACACACAGTGGTACTGGTAGAAGCCTTGGTAGGTGCAATACACTGGAACAAAACACTTCTTACTGCTACAACTGGAATTTCTAGCCAGGGACTGAGTGTATTAACAGCAGCTCTCCTCTACCACTGCAGTTGGTTCCGCACTGGTGGAGTTTTGCTGGTAGATAAGTAGAAAAATCAAAATTGGAAAAGCTCAATATACCCACATGTGTTCTTGTGTTTCAAATAGATCGAAACTTATACTGAACGTGAGGAGGACTTTAATCGACACACAAAACAATGCAGTTTACATAACAAGAGCCTTAAGAGAGGCACTAAACTTATAAAAGCAATTAAAGAGATTTTGTAGTGATTTGGCAGATTCCAGGCAGATAACTTTACTCTGGCATTCTCTGGGGAAAGCTGGCTTGATCTAATTAACACAGAACAGGAGCTTCACAAGGGCAGAGAACAGATGAACAGAAACAGCAGAACCTCTCCGTTACTCAGCCAGTGTGGCTGGTCAAGTACAGTTTGTTTGGCAAGCACAGTACAGGAAATAACTGAAACACAGAGGAGGATAATACAGATTCATGGAATGGGTTGGGTTGGAAGGGACCTTTAAAGTCCATCCATTCCAACCCTCCTGCAGCGAGCAGGGACATCTGCAACTCAGTCAGGTTGCTCAGAGCCCCGTCCAACCTGACCTGAAATGTTTCCAGGGATGGGCAGTCACCACCTCTCTGGGCAACCCGTTCCATAATCTTGACTTGTACTTTCTTACCTTGACAATGAAAATTTTTATCTAAAATTTTTGCTTGCAAAGATAGCTTTTTTCCATAGAAATAAAGTTTTATAGATAGGATAATTCATCAGAGATTTTCTCCAGTCTCATGAGAAGTTCAGGTCCTATCAAGGTTAACAGCATCAATTAGGTGTGGGTTATTATATTCGGAGTTGTTGAATCCAGAATACACAGGTTGTTGAAGTGTATTGATTTCATGTGAATCTCTTTAGCTGTGTGGTGCACCCAACACCAACCAACCAACCAAAGTCCAAGGCAAACAAAAACTATGAGGCTGGCAGAGCCTGGAAAGGGACCTCGGGGTAGAGGTGCTTGCGCAGCCTGCTGAGGCAGCTTGGAAGATGGGATTTTACTCAAGAATGAATTGATGACGGAGGGCTGCTGTTGGGATTTACTCAAAATTAGTGGAGTAAAGGAAACTATTATGTGACTGGTTAGTGTCAATGCTCTGGAAGATAATGAAATGATAATTAAAGCTTTTTTATCAAACACAGGGTATGGGATTTGTGTGATAACTGTGTTCTCATTCCTTCTTTAATACTGATAAGTGGGGGTGCTGTTGTAAAGTGAATATTGTTCAGCAGATATGGCTTCATATGTGGTCAGTGAGTCAAAACATCCATTAAAACCAGTAAATATGGGAAAGAAAATATGAATGGAGGATTTCTCAGGGATTTATAGTAGTCTGGTGCTTTGTAGTATTTTGATCAGTGGCTTGGAAGAAAACATGAAATTAGAGCTCATCAAATTTGTGGATTATGTAAAGGTTGTGCTGAGTGGTGAAGCATGAAGAAGGAATGGCAGCTGCACTGTGTCCTCTGAATCGCTTGGATAACTGGGTCTAACTTGGGCCAATAGTGTTTTATAGAGCAAGTGCACAAAATTGTGTGTATTGTAGGAAAGGCTGGAGATCTAGAATAGAGAACTGTGCTTCCCAGAACCAGTGACCTTGGATAGGATGGCGGGAGCAGAGCAGGGATATAGCAATATGTGAATCCTCAGACTAACACTGGGCAAATGATGACTTTTTAAATACTAACATACATCCATCATTTTGTGTGTATATAGGAAATACTTAATAAGGACAGAGAAGTGAAATCAGTTTGGGAATATTTTGACCAGGTTTACTGGTAGTGTTTTTAAAGAGGTGGTCAAAAGTAGTGAAGACAATGTAGTGTTTAGTGTTGCTTGGGTGATAAGTCGCTCATTATAAAACTTTTTACACAAAGGCAGGTAAGGTCTCGTATTCTTTTCTTTGCACTTTTGCGCTGTCCTGTGCAGGAGGACTTAGAGATAAAATCCTTTTGTTGAGGGAAGCTGGTTATGTTTTAATCTTTGAATTTCCTTTCCTCTCTCCTCCTGTATCTCTCACTCTCTTTTCTGTTACCTTGTCTGAACCATTTTGCTGACAAAGAGAAGGCAACAAAGAGAGGCAGAAGTAATAAGTGAACAGTTTCTTTACTCACAGTCTTGCAATTACTCCTTTTGTCTGTTTTTTTTTAAAGTGATCTTTTAGTTTGTCTTTGCAGTTGCTTCTGCTTGCGGAGTGTTTTGAGTTAGAAGGTCCTTCCCCATGTGTGCATTTTTCTCCTTGCCTGCAGCTGTTGTAGGCAGTTGCAACACTGAAGGGCTGGTGGAGTCTCTTTGTAGAGTTAATACAGCTTCTTGTGTAGCCCTGAGCTTTCAGTGATGGACAAGAGCAAGGCAGCAATGATGAGTTACAATCATAGTGTGGACAACACGTCTGTCAATTTTGGGGTGTGTCCTTGTCTCTAATCGGTAGGATTAGCACCAGATTTTTGTTGCCTTCTTCTCTCTCTCACTGTCTTCTTTTTTTGAGTCTTTGCCTTTACTGTTTGCATCGCTTGCTGATGAAAGCAAGGGAAACAGCATTCCTGGTGTAATGTAACTGTCCAGAGGCATTGGGTTACTGTTGCATCATCACTGCTTAACACTTGTCTGCAAAGGTGGCTGGCTGTAGCTTCTTTTCAGTGGCAGTGCTGGCTGTAGCCACTTCTCAGAGTTGTATATTCCTTCCTTAAATAAGTGCCAGGGTTGCGGTGTTCATCTCAGCGACCTCAAACACAAGCGTCCGGGCTCAGAAACAGGAAAGGTCAGGTTGTGTTTGCAGGGGATGTTGGGGTGCAGGAGACAGCAGAAACAAAGAATGGTTTCTTAAATCAAGAAGTTGTTGTTGGAGTGGTATCATCAGTTGTGTCCATGGGCGTCAACAAACTGGGGGAACGGGACTGAAAAATGAACCTTACCCAATCAGTGCTGTTCAACACCGAGCGCGTGAAGTGCAGCGCGAGCTCTGAACTGGGTAAAGCAATGCCTCGAGAACTGGATGGCAAGATGAGCATTTGCCTAGAACCAAGAAGCTCTGGGGTTGAAGAAGTTAGCTGCTTTTGTGAGGAGATACTTGGGAAAAGCTGTTATCCCTTGGCCCTGGGATGTGGGGACAATTCCTGTCCTCCCTGGAGGGAAATTTCTTGGGGAAGCTGGGGTTTTTTTGTGTGGGGAAGCTTCAGACTTTGGGCAATGATAGCAAGGTTTGCCATAGCCAGCATCTTTCAGTTTCTGTCCCCTGTCACTAGCATCCTGTTCTCCAAGGAATGTGAGTAGCTAAGGCCTTTATTATGTGATCTGAATTTGTTTATTCTATAATGACAATGGTTAACTACTCGAGGGAAGTCAGTCCCAGATAATGAGCAGAGACCGCTGAGGAAATGGCCGATCTGCTTAGTCATGCAGACTCTGTAAGAAATTGCTTCTTCTGACTCTCCCTTAAAAATAAAAGTTATTTAGAGGTGCCTTTTTCTTCCTCCTGCACTCAAGAAAAAGCAGAGAGGAGATCTTATATTTCAGCTAAATCAATACTTTCACGTCAGTGAAATGCTGGTTTTAACAGAATGAGAAATGGAGCTGGTAGCCTCTGCTGCTGGCGTGGAATCTTGTGTCTGTGTGCTGTGATTGTGATGGGAGGGCACATCCTCTACACAGTCCTCAGCTTTTATCATTTGCCCTCCTCGTTCCTAACAGAGAGAGAACTATGAATGAAATCGAGTGAGATTTTACAGCCTTGCCAGTAAATCTACTCTGGAAGTGCTGTATAACTTAGTTTCTCTGCTATTTGTACCCAAGAACTCCCCTTATAGTTACTATTCAAATTTCTGAGTTCAGCCCAGTTCAATAACAATCAAGAATTCCTACCTTTAGACAAATGGGTAGTTTAAGTGAAATGACTTCGTAACCTTGATTCAAGACTGGTAATTCAATAATCCAACTAATAATTCAGTAATCCCACTAATAATTCAATAGTCCAACTAAAAATTCAAGAGGAGGGGAGGAAAAATAGAGATGAGACAAGAAATTCCATTCCTGTTATATTTTGGGCAATACCAGCAGCTGTGTCGGGTGGTTGAGTTCTCACATGTACCACGCGTGAGACGGCGCCGTGTCACCAGGATGGCCGAACTGCCCACCTGCAGTTCCTGCTGCACGGGCTCCCTGGGTATGGCCGCCAGTCAGGCAGCATTTGCAAGGGCTAAACGAGCTTTGACAGAAAAACTGGTTGCTTGGGGCAAGCAGATGAGTGAAACTTGCTCTTAACTTTGAGAGCAAGAGTACCCAGCAGGTTGTGGTTTCTTGAAGATCACAGCTGAATGCCCTTTATCGTTACATCTCTGAACCTTGGAAATGTAATGTGGATTCTGTGTGGATAAGGATATCTATGATCTATAGAGTATTGTCTGTTCAGCAAGGACCAGTACTGCGAAAGACATGCCTTGCATTGATGGCAGTTAAGTGAATGTATACATTTGGAATAGTGACATTTTTGCTCTAAAGGAGTTGTGTCAGGTAGCCATTACTTCTGTAGGTGACTGCTGTGGTGCTTATTGACCATACAGTGTCTATTAATAATATGCTAATAGATCCCTTTTCAGTTGCACCTTCCCGTCTTAGCATTGGATGTGTTTATAAAGGTAATTAATGCACTGTTCAGCGTATGCTGGGACTGCAGGGGTATGGTGACCTGCAGGGTCTGTTATCTTTATATTAATATTTGCCTGTCTCTGGAGCCAAACTTGGTGTGCCGCTTTTAAAGCTCTGTTCAGAGTAAACCCAGGTCTGTAGATTCACATCCTCACAGTTCTGGAAGATAAAAATGTAATGTGTGTATCACACGACTCATGGCTCAGTATCTGTTGTGAAATAATACTTATGCTCCCTAATTGGGTGATTTGTGTGTGCATGTGCCAACGATCCCTGGAGCGGCGTGCGGGGTTCTTGCTGCTCCTTGCTGAGCTGTGTTCTTTTCCCATGCAGGCCTGTCCAAGCCTTTGGGAGGGTCTGAGACAGCAAAATGCGACCAAAGTGGCAATTCCCTTACTAAGGACAAAGCAATTTCATCCAGTTTCTTTCCATGTGAGCTCCCTGTAGTGTCAATCTGAAGTGTGTAGGATAGATGAGTGCCAGTGAGAGTGTTTTATTTTGACCTTTTTGGTGGGATAGGCAAAAATCTACAGGTTTTGTTGACTCTGTTCTCAAAATGGGCAGAAGATCTTTAGTGGCACTTGCTGTAAATTTTTCCAGCACAGGGAGGAGAGTGTTCTTTTGGAGGGAATGATGCTGGAAGAAACCCATGTTTCTGACAATTTTTAATCCTTTAATGGGTTTTTCATCTACAGTGGAATCCAATAAAAATTAGTTTAATGTCTGGTTGCTTGACAGTCTGGAGCAACTTGGGTCTTAACGTATGCTACTTGTCATCTTCATCTCACATGAGTTCAAAACTGTTTATTTCAATTTCCTCCTACTTCAGGATTTTTTGGTTTTCTTCTTTTTTCTCTTGTGTTCAAGTTTCTTTGGCAAACTGTAGGAGGCCTAAGGAATGTTTTTTGGTCGCTTGTGTGGTTGTCATTGCTGGCGGTGGGGTAGGAAATAGACTGGTGTCTTTCTCACAGGGAATGGTGGGTTGCCCTGGACTGCTGCTAGTGGGAAAGCTGCTTTCCTGAGCAGAGACACAGTCAAAGGTGAATCATTCCCCTGTGGTGTAGTGTGCTCCTCTGGGAGGCAGAGAAAGAATAGTGTGAGGATGGGGCGATACTGAGAACACAGGATAGGTACACTGGGCCTTTCAGCATTGGGAAAATGTGAATTTTCCTCATTCTGAAGAATGAAAACCCTGATGAGCTCTATCAGTCTGTACCTGGGATATTTTCTGAGGAGGTAAACCATAATGTCAGTGTATCTCAATGACCAAAGCCGTAGGCTGTCTTCATAGTGGCAGTGACAGATCTTTCCTTGAGAGGGGATTAGCTCTTTGCCTATTTCACTCCTTGTTGTTCCACTACTTCCATTTATGTAATTTATTCCTGATTTATTACATAACGTCTGCTCTGGCACCTCTGTATAACAGAGCTTAAGCTCCTACAGGCATCTTTCAGCTATCAGGATCTTGAATTGGCTCACCTCTTGCTGTACTTTGGGTACTCACAAAGAGAAGGCTTGGCATACCTCTGCCAGGAGCTGGCTTTTAAAATCTTATCTTTTGGAGTATGAGAATGGATATCATTGATGCAGGGGTAGGTAATTTTGCCACAAATTAATCTGGTATATAAATATAATCCTGCCCTGCCATGCCCTACTATTGAATCTTCCCCACCAGATAAAAGCTTTGCTCAGGATTTTGCTCCTCTCACAGGTACTGGTTTGTTTTCTGTAGCTGTAGCACCATGGGCAAGACCTGCAAAAGCACACTTGAAAGTGGATTTTATGTTGAAATGCTGTTTGCCTTGAAAGCAGGAACAGTTATCAGGGAAGGAAAGTTTCCCTTTCTCAACATGCTCTTTAGCAGGGAACGCAAGTGCCATTTATACAGCAGATGCCAGAGCGAAAAAAACATAAACTGGCATTCGGTGAAGTAAGAGGCAAAATTTCTGTTTGTTTGTGATGGTGTTAATCCAGATGAGTACCAGGAATTACTGGAAGCAAAACTGATCACATGCCCCTTACCTCAAATAGCCTGAAACTGTATGCAGCGCAAAACAAAGCACTCTTCTGGATCGGGTGCTTCCCGGTGAGGACCTTTCGAGTATTTCAGAGGCAAAAGTTGATTTACAGGAAGCCAATTTCTACTTCAGTGTGATCAAATAAAATTGCTTTTTAAAGCATTACAACATTGCTTGGGAAAATCATTATATAGGTAGGTGCACTCAAAAATGGTTTGCCCATCCCTGCTGTCGCCCTGTGAGGGGTGTTCAGTTTTTTTTGTCCAAGGTTACCAGCGGTTGGCACTGTGGGCAGCAGGGTGCACCCCATCCCTTCGGAGCGGCAGGGGAGCGAGGGCCCTGCGCGGGAGGCTCCCTCAGCGGTCGGCGGATGACGCCGCCGCGCGCCGCTGCCGCCGCTCCGCGTTGTGTAATGATCTGCAGATGCTGCCAGTGACTCGCGCTGGCTCTTTTTGTTTGGGATCGCAGCGGGAGCCAGGCCTTATGTAATGTTCATTGTCACAGTCTCCGTTCCAGCACTGTCATGTCAGCAGAGGGGAAGGATTAGCTCTCCCTTTTCTTTCTTTGTGGGATGGTTTTAGGGTTGTTTTTTGCTTTCTCTCACCCCTTCTTGCAGCAGTTTTTGTTGTTTTTGTTGTCAGGGAGCAACCAGTTTCAGGCTGTTTTTAGTATTGCGGTGCCTTTTAGGAAGGAGCCTAACTCAACTAACTGCAACTCTCCCAACACTGATAGATGGAGTTGGGTTTTAAAGCACTGTTACTCTTCCTCTCCATTCCTGCTCCCCGCAAATCGCAGCGGGTTCCTCAATACTGCCATCAAGTGTAGGCGAGGACTGGATGTGCTGTGCCTGTGTGTGCGTGGGGAGAAGCACACTCTCCTTCCTCGGAAGGGTGGTCTGGGGCAAGCAGATACCCTACGGTTTGTAATTTTTACAGGCTGCTGCTTTTTCCTTTCTGCAGTTTAAAATTCCTGGAGAAGACACATCATTTAGAGAGGGGATCAGCAACGCTTAGTTTTGTTGCTATTTGAGCAAGAAGAGACGATGGAGGAGAGTTGTTTTCTTCCTCCCCAGCCAGCAGTGTGTGGCCACCAGTTATTCGTGAGTCACAGCTGGAAAACTGTATTACTTGAGTCTTAACACTTGGGACTGCAAAGGAAGACACTATTTAAATCACAAAATAGTTAAGGATAGCTTTAAATGCATTTTTTGAGGAGTTATTGCCCGGGGAAAAAACAAACTGTTGATTTTTCAGTGAACACTTCAATTTGCTGTGTTGAAAACATAAAGGGGACCTGCCAAACTGGTATTGGTCAGTAACTCTGTGGCCTCTCTTTTCAGAAAATATTTATCCTTTTAAGTGATTTTCTCCCTCCATATTTTTACAAGATGTGTAAAGTAGAAGTGTTAATACATTCCATAATGTAAATTAGGGGAGCTCTGATGTTTGTTAGAATCAAACTGTCCGAGCCCACTGATGTCAGGTTTATTTCTCATTTAATAATCAAACAGAAAAGTATTCTCTGTTATTTTGCAATAACATTCCAAGTTTTTCCTTGCAAACTGATACAAGATTTTTTATTGTACAGAGGTGCTTAAGCTCATGAGTGTTTCAGTGATCCACTTCTATGCATTATAATGATTTTCCATTAGTTACTGAAGGCTATGTGAGAGGTACCAACACTGTGCTAGCATCCAGTCTATCAAAAAGATGAGGCTTCTCCCCAGGAACCAGCAGTTACATTCGTACGCCTCCAGTCTGAAGTGTCTTGTGTGCAAGCTGAGTGTGTCTGAGGAATCCTGCAGCCCCAACCAACCATTCCACTGTTTTGCTGCCAAACAATAAAATAAGGGTGTTATGCAGCAGTGACTTTGAAATACCTGATTTTATTAAACTGTCTGTGCAAATCCTCTTGTGTTTTGCCAACACGCTTGATCATTCTCCTATGGCCAGGCGCCACAATGACCAATGTGCAGTCTTGGTTACAAAACAGGCTTTGAGGGACAAATCTTGATGAGTCCCAGATATTGGGCTTGGCTGGAGGTTGAGGAGGTGATGGAATCCTCTTTACTATTCAGCACTGTAGTAGCATTAGTGTTGAACCTGCCCTTTCTGAAGGGATTTGTATGGGATGGGTGTGTACTAGGGAATGAGCATGTCCTGTGCCTAAATGTGTCATAGCAGGTAAAAAGGTTTCTTAAATCCCCTGTGGCTTCCCGAAGGTGTAGGGGAATTGTGCTCCTCCTTGCTCAGGTGGGGAAGGACTCGAGCCTGTCCTGCATCCATACTTTTTACTTCCTTGTATTTGCAGTAGTTAAATAAGAGTTTAGGTTTTGTAGTACTGATGAGTGCTCTGATAAAAGCAGTGATGTTTTACAGAATTGGGCAGAACCACCAGGTCCCATGATGTTTGCTGTTTCACTTGGGAGTTTGGCTCATGGCATGCGTGACCCCGTGGTGAAAACCCATCCCTTAGAAGGGAAGAAGCTGGCTTTCACAGCTCTCTCTGAACTTTATAGAATTGTAGAATCATAGAATGGTTTGGGTTGGAAGGGACCACGAAGGTCATCCAGTCCAACCCCCCTGCAGGAACAAGGGACACCTTCCACTGACTGGATCAAGTTGCTCAGAGCCCCATGCAACCTGACCTGGAATGTTTCCAGGGGTGGGGAGTCCACCACCTCTCTGGGAAACCTGTGCCAGTGTTTCACCACCCTCGGCATAAAAAATTCTTTCTGATATCTAGTCTAAACTTCTCCTGTTTTCATATGTAAGAAAGAAATGGTGACTGTAAACCTTTGCAGAGAGAAAGAAAAGCATGAGGACAACAGAAGTGTGTCCAAATTTGCAGACCCTTGAAGTTGCCTTGGCCAGAACAGGGCCTCCTTTCTGTGCAGGCTGAGGGGCAGCAGTCAGCACTGTATGGCACTTACTTGCTGTCTGCCTTAAAAAAGCAAAACCCAAACCACTTCAGAACTGTTTTCACCTTTATTGGAAGACAGGACATAATACACGGGAGTGGCTGTTAGGTGAGGCTACGCTTCAAGTCCTGGGTTCAGTTTTGGGCCCATCGCTCCAAGAAGGACATTGAAGGGCTGGAGCATGTCTAGAGAAGGGGAAGGATCTGGAAAACAGGGGTTCTGGGAGTGGCTGAGGGACCTGGGGCTGTTTAGGCTGGAGAAGAGGAGACTGAGGGGAGACCTCATGGCTCTCTGCAGCTCCTGGAAAGGAGGTTGAAGCGAGGTGGGTGCTGATCTCTTATCCCAAGGAAAAAGTGATGGGATGAGAGGAAAAGGCCTCAAATTGTGCCAGGGTAGGTTTAGACTGGATATTAGGAAAAATGTCTTTACTGAAAGAGTGATGAAGCCATAGTGTTTCCATCTAATACCCCACCCCGTTTACCCAATCTGGCACCACCAGACATTGACCTGGGCACCGTACTGTGTGGAATTGTGGCTCACTGCTGTAAAGTGCAGTGCAGCAGGTTTGGGGGTGGTTTTGGTTATGGCACACGGCTGGGGATGCGGCTTTCCTCTGTGGCAGGGCAGGGCGTGCGCTGGCGAGCTAATGTGGGGCAGCCGGGAAGACCAGACAAATGGTAACTTTGATTAGTTGAAGGTAATCTGTTTATCTCTCCAGAGTGCCCTTCCTGCAGCGATTAAATGTTGAGCACGATGTGCCTGTGTGTGCTAAGGCAGGAGATGGGACAGACTGGAATAACTCAGCCATGAAACAGTAGTGGCAGCTACAATCTGGCCCTGTTGTGTAATTCCCCTTGGTGGGAGGCTCTGAACTGGGTCAGATTGGTGTGAGAAATGAGGGCAGTGTAATTCCTACCTGCCTGCGTGCCATGTCCCCGCTGTGTGCTCCCGGTGCCGCCAGGCAGGGTGGGAGCCCTCCTGGGACCCCAGGGGCTGCCTCGATGGAGAGTGGCTGCGGAGCTACTGGAGCTGCTGAGGAGGATGGGAGGGAGGAAGACAGCCAGCAGCATGACAATAGGCACAGAGGAGTTAATGAAGTCTTCTGGAAAGCTTCTGTTTAACTCTCTGTGTAGGACTGGGGCTGCTGGACAGGTATCAGGAGGTGGCTTGTAAAGAACATGTGCTTCCCACTAAATAAAGCTGAGATTGGGGCCCTTTTGTACTCCAGTCTGAGAGGCAGCTGCTCCACTGGGCTCGATTTTATTTATAGAAACACAAAGACCCATATCATTTCCTTTAAACAATCTTCAGAAAGTGTTTTGTGGTGTTTAGGTTTTTTTTTCAGATTCTGAAGGAACAGAGAAATATGAGCGATGGTACCCCGGAGGACGCGTGTGAGGCTTTGACCTGGAGCCTTTATTGGCGTTACAGCACTTCTGCTTTTCCTCTTTGTAGCTGAGAATTCATCCCTGCCATTGTAGTACTGATTTTATCTCTTCTTTTCTTGGTTTGTTTTTTTATGTGTTTTTAGTTGCTGCTTATCTTGCTGGGGCAGTGAAGCACGGGACAGTTTGTGAGATGCTTCTGTTGATAGGGTTTCTGGCAGACAGCGTGCAAGGTACTTCCATAGCACAGTGTGGACAGCGTGGGAGTTAAATAAATCCCCTTGGAATCCCAGGGGACCATCAGAGACCCACAAGGTGACACTGCTGACTATCTCCTCCTGAAATGTAAGGAAACACGTGCAGCTTTACAGTTACAGGTTTGAGTAGAGAGTAAACCTGTGTTTGTTTCCTCAGGGCTGGATATCAGCTGGAAAGGGAGCATTGTTGCTATTTAAAAGCAAAAATAAGCTACTGTTTTGATGTGCACGTGGGCTTTAGCACAGTGTTTGTCAGGAAGAACTTCGGATAATCGACTGCCTTGCGTCTGCAGGCCTGGTGTGAAGTCAGTGGATGTCGGAAGGGAAGCGGAGCAGGACCTCGCCGTGCCAGGGTCACCGTATTGCGACCGGCCGGCAGCAGGGCTGGGTGCCTGCCTGCCAGCAGGAGCTGAATGAAGCTCTGTGGCTTGGGTGAACTGGCACAGTTCCACTTCAGCTCATGTAGATTTTGGCTTTTCTGCCATCTGCTTGCCTAAGCCTGCTTATTTCATGTGACACACAATAGTGTAGGGGCTTCAGTTGTCGCTGCCTGCTGGTGGAGTGCTCCTGGGACCCCATGCGAGACGATTCCTATTCCGTGGCCATCTCCGCAAAGCCTGATCTTCCCTTGTGGTTATTTTCTTTTAGACACTCTTCAGTGTTATTGAGGAGCTGAGACGGGCACAGCGGAAACTGATGACTTCAGCTGGAATAATTCAGCACACTTGACAGTCAGATTTTCAGCCCTGCTACAGAGTTGTCTAGTTGTGTCCTTAACCTTCTGGTTTCTGAGGCATCCAGTTACTGCTGGAACGGAGCTGAAAATTAATTCTGTTTCTTGAAGTGTTTGTTGATACGAGTGCTGCTTTATCTGCTTAGAAATGTCTTTTTTTTCTGAATGGCTGTTTAGTTCTCAAATGTTTTCTGGTTTACACTGGCAATGTTGTCTAAGTAGGGGGCCGTGGAAAAGGGATAACAAGGAAATGTTTCCCTCTTCTTTCTTTAAAGCTTTCTGGGGAATGTGTGGGTAGTAATTCTTCTGAGACTTGATTTTTGAACGTATCCTTTGCTTTTGTGTTCCTCCAGAACAAGAAGCCTTCTTTATGTTCTGTTCTTGTTGTGTTTCTTTCTTTCTTCTCAGCCACTTTACTCAGCTCCCTTATGATAATTCTTTGCATGTGGAAGAGGAAAGCCCAGGTAGGAATCACTGCCCAGAAGTGCAGTGCATGATCTGAGCAGATGAAGTTCTGACTTTGTGGTTGCCCTGGCCTCTCTTTAGGCTTTATTGTTGTTTTGGACCATCATTTGTGCTGTGATGCACCAGAGCAGTGTAACAGTGGAGCCATACGCGGTCAGCTCTGGCCTTGGCTTTTAGAGGAAGGAAATGCAAATTCTCTCTGAGCCATCCTTCCTTTGTGTTTACTCTTCTTCTTCCCTGCTTTTCCAAGGGGCGTTACAAAATGTAAAACTAGATCTCTGTTATCGTCTCTCTGTGCTGTTGTTAAGATGACACTGGGCGACCTTCACAGCAGGTACAGCTGAGTCAGGAGGGGGTTCTCTCTGTGACCCACGCCTGCGTGCTGTGGTGATGTTCACAGGGATCAGGGTAGCAGGTATCCCTATGGGACTCCCAGACTGATTCTTTTTACCGTGCTTCATGTTTGGATCGTAGTGCTCTGGAATTGTTCACATAGTGTATTTATTTTTGTGTCTTTGTGTAATCAGATATTGAGACAAGGAGTCTTTCTGCTGTGAACGTCTCAAGGATACCAAGAAGGAAGTAGTTTTTTAAGTGATTAGTTAAAATATTGCTTCTGATATTGATGTTACAGTGATGGGCCTGTATCATTGTAATACATTGCTTATGGCATCCATTTTCTACACAAGGTTTTATGTGCATTTTGGTATAACTGTTATTTAAAAGACTGGTGGCAGATTTGTGTTTTGGTGTGCAATAATCCTGCTGTGATTTTGAGCCTTGAGGCTCAAAGGTTGGGATTTACTGGGCTCATTACGTACCTCTTCTCTTGTCTCTCAGGGCTGCCTCACGGTAGAACATGAGCAGGTAATGCACAAGGAGCACCACTGGGAATCATGTCGGACGAGTCAATCTCAGGGAGTGATCCGGACCTGGACCCGGACTTGGAGCAGGAGGATATGGAAGAGGAGGAGGAGGAAGATGAGGAGGAGGCGATGGAGGAGGACAATGATGGGGATGACGAGGAGGACTTACTTGATGAGAGTGGTGAGTGAGTGGGGTTGTGAATCTCTGCATACATTTGTTACACAAAACTGGTGCCACTAATTTGGGTGAGTGACACCTTGGTAGGTAGCGTAAGGAGTCCAGCGCTTGGTAGGGAGAAGTGCTTATGTGGGTGTTTAGTTTAAACAGGGATTTAATGTAGGTTAAATTTGGACTCCTGGCCAAAAAAAACATTACATTATGAAAACAAGCCACCAGCAGAAATTGTAAGGAGGATAGAATTATTAAAATAGCTACAGATTCTGGGGAAGCAGTTGTATAAAGAAGTAAATAAATCAGTTTACAATTACTTGTATTATTGAAAGGATCTGAAAAAATCAAATATATTTACATCATGGCTTGCCCATGGGTAAGCAATTTAATGGATACTATGAGCAATTATTGCTCACTTACAATTATCAGCTTTAACAGCTGGAAAATGTGCTTTTCTGACAGCATCCAGGTTGGGATTATTCTTGTTGGTTTGTTTGTTTTACAACATGAGGAATGGCAGTGCTGGTTAAGTCAGTCATCACCTTCTGTCCTTGCCTGGTTAGAACTGTCTCACTCCCCCCGTCACTTTTGAGCGACGCAGCTGCTCCTGGACCTGCGCTGCGCGGGTTGTGTTTAAGCAAGGTCAGGTAACTGTTCTGGTTCATGGCACAATCCTGGAAATGTGTTGTTTGGGTCAACAGCAGGGGTGATGTTCTAGAGCACGTAGACAGGAGCGCGTGGCTCAGGTGGGAATTCCCCGTGCTGCATTTGCCACCACGTTCCGTGTACCATAGAACTACAGCCTGAGCCCGAGGCGATGCTGTGTTTGCTTCCTTTACAGTTCTGATTTTTAATGGTTTCAAAGGGTGTGCAGATTTTTGAATGCAGCTCCTTCAACCTGGTGAGAATAGGGTTTTTTTCTGAGTGTAGAATGTGTTACAGACAGACACTTCTCTATTCTTCTAGTTACTGAGGTAGTTTTGGCTTCAAAGTACGCTGTTGTGCTCAGGTGTTTGGGGTTTTTTTATTTTCTTCAGCTACGTGCTGCTTGAGGGGTCTTTTTTAATTTAAAATCATTATAAAATGATGCAAATGAATTTTATTCCTCTAGTTTTGTTCACATGATAGCTTTCTCTAATGAGAAAGGAGCAGAAATGAGGTGTTAGTTGAGGTAAGAAAGAAGGGAATTCCCAGGAGGCAGAGTTGCAGGGACACAGAGGATCCTGAGGGATCCTTCCCTTGTGGGTGGGCTCTGGCATATCCCCAGCGCTATAAGATTTAGAAGATGATGAACTTTCACAGTCATTTCCTTGGAAGATGACGGTGCAAATCGGTTTTCTCCAAACTGAAATTGTTCACTTGTTTTAAATAATAGCGATTCTAACAATTCTAAAACTAACATTGTTACTGCTTATTTGCAGAAGAGGGCGTTCCTTTGGGAATAGGTTTTCTGTGTTTCGGTGGCGACTCAGGTTACATATGAACCTTCCAGGGTTAATGTCGCATTATCCACTCCTGTTGATGGTGGATAATCTGGTCCCAGACTTAGCAGTGACTTCTGTTTTGCACATTTCACCTGTTTTTGTCTATTTGATACGTTTTGCGTGGAATGAATACTTCTGGTGGTTTCTGGTTTGGAATTTCCTCGGAGTTCTTTGTACATTCAGGTAATTAAGAGTGCTCTCTTCAGTCTTTGTGCAGGTTTTCTCATTGCTGCTCTAAAGGTTTGTCTGCATGCAGTGTAGGCTGTCCCATACATGGGCTGGAGTTTACTGTAGTTTGAATTGTCGTGGTACAAGCTTTCAGTCTTGATGAAAGCAGTTCTTAAACCTTCTTTGTGAACAGGTTTTGTGAATATTTCTGAATAAGTAAGAGTTAGTAACTATATAGCTCACACCCTTTGTGCACTTCTTCAGTGGTGGTTGGTTAATGACCATCAGCACCATGTGTAGGAGCTCTTAAAGGTTTAGTCTTTTTTTTGGAGCACTTCTTCCAGGACATTCCTATCTTGATGCTTCGAATCCCTTCCCAGTGGCTGCCAGGTTGCACTCCCATCCTAGCAGCATGCTTCAGTCTGAGCCAGAGGCTGCTACTGCTTTGCCAACCTTGTCATCCCTGCCCACTGCATCTGTTTTCTCATCCCTTGAGGGCAGCAGCACTTGTTTTATCATGTTTGATTTTGTGATATCAGTGCACGACTCCTAAGAACTTTTTTCATTGACTCCCTAAATGCTTTTCACTAGAAACGGGATGCACTGAAGGCTGTAGAGATAAAGGGCTGCTTCAAGTCCCACGCTTCTTCTCTGATCCCAGTGGTTGCTCAGGGCTGTGTAGAGCTCTGTAAGAATAAATGCTAATTTGAGCAAAGAGGAAACAAACCTCCAGTATGGATTTTAGAGATCATTTCAAATGCAGGGGCTGTTGTACCTCAGAGCTTTCCCAAGGAAGCTGTTGAGTGTTTGAGTCCCACTGCAGCGCTCTTGTTTTTTCGCTTTCTGAATGTCTTTGGACTATTCTGATTGAAGTCTGTGCACTTCATTGTCTCTCACTCGTGTATTGCTGTAAGACAATTAATGTAATTAGTAGTCATAGCAAAGTGCTTGCTTTCTTACCTCTGAGTATATGGGTTAAACACTGTTTTAAAGTGTAACTTAAGGGTAAAAGTGTGAAGAGCTGGTTGTTTCGGTTCTCTGAAAGATGCCTGAATGAGCACAGGCATTCAGACCCTGTTCTCAAAGGCTCCACGTTGTGCTTGTGAGGGCAGCAGACAGGGATTGCAGCTGGTACTTCTGGGGTGTAGCAGGGGGCAATCCCATGGTAGCACTGAGCTGCTTGATGTACGGATAGACTGGGCAACACCAAACTGTAGCATATTAAGCGCTACTGTTGTGATATAGTAGGGTTAGGGTTCGGGTTAGTAATTGTAAGAGGTGAGTGGTTTACAATCCACACCTTGTCTTCAGCACTGTGTTGTCTGCTTGGCCTGTTCTCTCCTTTTCCATCCCCTCTTTCTTTCCACTGGGCTAGCAATGTGCTGGCTCTGTGGCATCTCTGTTGGATAAGTGGAGAACTTAAAACAGAGGCAGTCTGCGCTCCCTCTTCCCACCCCAGACTCATACCATTCCTCCTTCTCCCTGCTGCCTGTGCAGACCCTGTAGCAGGCACCCAGCTCCCTTGAAGTGGCTTTACTGGACTTGCTAAATGTGACATGAAAAACCAGCCCTCTCGGGTACGGGACAGGCTGTGCCGTACGCTTTGGGAGCTCCCTTTCTGTTAACTCTAATGGCACGGGGGGTTGGACCCGGTGACCTTTAAAGGTCCCTTCCACCCCAGACCCCTCTGTGACTGCCGAAGCTGCAGACTGATCATTGCCTTGCCGAGCGTTTTGTTTGTGTTGGGGAGGTTTTGGTTGTCGGAAGGTGATGGAGGCAGGTGGAAGTCCCTCGTCTGTGCGCTCTCTGTCCATAAACCTGGGAGGAGTAGGGGAAGGGAACAGGAATGAGAGGAGCGTGGGAAGAGTGGTGCCTGGGGCTTGTGGGGGTTTTATTGAGCAATTCCAACATTTGAACTAAGCCTGTGAACTGGGTTATTCTCGGTGGGGTGAGGTGTGGCTGGAAGCTGCTGTGGGAAGGAAGGATGAGATCCTGAGGAGAGCTGTCCCCCAGGCCCCTTCGCAGGGGATTCCAGACTGACGATGTCTCAGGTCAGTGGTTGAGCCTGTCACTGTCTCCCTGCTAAGTGCAGACTCTTTCCTGGTCTCCTTTGCTTATCCCGAGCAGCGCGGGGCTCCGAATGAAAGCATTGGTGACTCCTCTGCCCCCCTCCCAGGCTCTCTGGCAGCGGCTTCCATTGCAGAGGGTGGCAGCATGTCTGGCATAGCCTGTGTTGCATAACCTGGAGTATTGACTCGCTTTACTTCTTTAAAAGGAGGTGATGACGCCAGAGCACTGCTTCCTTCAGACGTGCCAATTGGGCGCAGGGGCTGGCTGATCTCGTCAAATGATGTGGTATTATAACTAGCTATGCTTTTTTCCCCCTCTTTTCTTCCTCCTTCCCTTTGATCTTTTGCATATGATGGAATACAAAATAGAACTCTTTTTCCATGCAGTTCAAGCACAGCCCACGTCCATGGCTCTGCATTTTCTATATATATGTATATAGATTTTTTTCAAATGCTTTTTTACCTATAGCTGTGTGCTGTCTTCCCTTAAAGCAGCCACAAACATGAAGCAGCGTGACCACAGGAGAGCAGGGGCGATGAGCGGGCAGTTTTTAGCTGAACAAAGAATTTCTTCAAGCCTTCCATATGGAGAAACATATCTTGTTTCTTCCTGCTTTTCCAATAGGCTTTGCAGGGTATGGGGGTTGTGCCTTATTGGCCAAAATCTTGCTTTTCTCTTTTCACAAAGCAGCCAGAGAGTCCCTGATGAAGGGCAGGCACGCTGGCATCTCAGTCACATTTGGTCCTATTTCAGTAGTCAGTTTCGCGCCGTGCCTCATCGTTGCTAACAGATACCATACACGGTCACCTGCAATTTCTGAAACCATGACGAAATCACTAGGAAACTCATTAGCAGATTTGTAAGGTGGTGATTTCCCTCTTGAGCAAGTAAGGAAAGAGTGGCAAAGTGACTTTGCCGAAGTTGCCTGATGAATGCAACAAAGCTGAAGTCGAAATCCTCTGCTTTACAGTTCAGGCAGCGCCCCTTTTGTTTTCAAATGTACTGGGTGAAACACTTCTCTGGTTTGCATTTGAGTTTAAACTGTGCAGGAAGTCTCTATTTTCATTTTTCCTTCACTTATCTGGTGTTGTGCTGGTTTTAAGGACTGGTTAAATCAAATGCGCAGCTGTACCAGTACAATGTTGGCAGCAGCAAGTTTGGAAGGAGAGGGACCTGTTTTAAGTAAATGAGAAGTATTCCTCGGCTTTCAAAACACAATATCACATCACATTTATTTGCTTTATTTGTCATTTTAATTTCCTACTTAGGCTTTATAAAAGATTGCAGTGCTGAACTTTGAGAAGTGCCTGGCTCGTTGTTCGGATCAAAGTTTTTTGATGCAATACCTGTTTTTATTTTAATGACAGTAGTTTATGCTACAGATGTTGAAAATGTCTCGTTCACATTTTCTTCACCATGCAGTTCACTGACTCAGTCTCAAAGAAATTCTTTATAAGTAGGAGTCAGAAGACATTATTTTCACTTGCAATATGCAAATAAGAATGAGAGGAGAAAGCTACAAGATAAAATTGTTTTGAGCTAGGTTAACAGAAACTTCTGACTTAAATCTCTGTCAAAACAAATGTTGCAATTAAAACATCTGTAGGTAATCTTTACCTGTGCAAAACAGTTAAATACTTGAACTACTAGAAGCAAACTTTAAATGGCATTTTTGGAAACTCTTAGCTTCTGGTTTATCTCAGGTTTTCACTCAGGTGAAAACTGTAAGGAAGTTACAGATGTACAGGATCACTTTGGTGCCCAAAACTTGTGTCATCTTCAGCAGCAGCACAGCGAGGTGCAGGAAGGAGTGGGAATTGGTTTATTGAATACCATTGGGGTTGTAGCTCAATGGATTTAGCTTTGATTAAGGGTGATAAATATCTGATATAAATCCTTTGACTTAAAATCATTACATTCTGTCTAATAACAGCTTGTTTTCCTCAGTGTATTTAAGCAGCTTGGGAAAGCTGGGGACTGAAATTGGTAGCAGCGTGTGTTTTGCTACAGTCACAGCCTGGAAAGTGTTTGCAGAAGGCATCGTGGTTCACTGCTACCTGTACTTTGTGTAATCAGATTTTTGTTACATTCTATGCAACTTCCCCTCTCCTATCTGTAACAAGATTACCTTCCAGGAGGAGATCATTTTATAAACTGTTTCTGGCAAGTCTCCTTCTTTGCTATGTGAATACAGATTTGTCATGGCTAGCAGTGATGGCCTCACCAGTGGACTTTTGGGAGTAGAAAACCTAGAAAAATTCCTTCCACTGTGTACACTAAGGAGAAGAGAGAAATTTCTGTTTTATTGCTGTGTGCAGAGGACAGGAGCAGGTCACCTGTTTCCCGCAGTGTATTCAGCTTCCATTCACCTCATCCTCAATTGCAGTAAGAAAGGACCCCGTAGTATTTACACAAATACTTGTCTTGAAATCTTCCTTCCCAGTTTCATAAGTCTGTTAGGTTGGGTGCTGAGGTTGTGTTTGGTTATTTATTCCAACCCTGCAAAGGCCTTGCAAAGCCTGCTGCAAGATCCTTGGCAACGTGCTTTTCCTAATGTATTGGTCCCCCTTTTCCCCCTTGATAAACACCACGTGTTCTTGGGTACCAGCCAGGCCGGTTGAATCTGTAACAGAGGTGAAAGGCTGTCTTGTTACCGAGAATCTCTTGATTGTAACACAATCCATGATCTTTTCTTTGGTAAAATTTATATGGCTCTAATTATGTGAATAACACTTTGGGTTTGTGTCAGAGCTGTGATGTATCCTGAAGCAACGAGGATATTTTGATGGTAGCAAGCGTTCACTGCACTCTGCAACCTGCTTGAATGAAAGGTGTAATCAGCATGTTTGGAGTCACACAAAGGGTAACAGGTTTGTAGGCCTCTAGCCCAGCCTCTGCTGTTAGGGGTGCAGCAGTGCTGCTGTTCTGTCCCGGAGCCCTGCAGGGCGATGTCAGTGCTGCCGACACAGCCTGCTTTAGGCTGTTGGTGCCTGGACTGGTTTTCCTGACCCTCACTTGCCAGTTGTTTCAAGCAAAGAACTGACTTCATTCTGTGGACAATGCTGACTGGGAGCAAGCTCATTTCATTACACGTCCATCAGCCCTGGTTTGGTGCGGTCAGGTCTGTCTGTGAAGGGAGTCAGGCATGGGAAACACTGAAGAAGGCTAGGCATGAGGGTCAGCTTCTAGGGGTTCAGCCACAGCTTTGAAGTACTTACTCTTTCCTGTCCCTGTCCTTCTGGTGCAGATGGGTGATGGGGAGGAAGGTTTGCTTGGAATGTAAGCTTGCACTCCACAAATTCTGACAGATTCTTTCCTAAAAAAGTGGGAAATCTCGTTCATAGTCCATTTGCTGCACTTGAGAGCCTTCTGGGGGCAGTGAAGCTGTACAAGCTGCTGATTTAATGAAGCAAATAGGATGCTTTTTCACCTATTATTGTGCAAACAGGTTACCAGTTCCCAAGGAATTGCTCAGGTTTCAGCCTCAGTTGTCCTGGTTTCTTGAAAGTTAGCAGGCATCCTGCAAATAGTTCATAAAAGTACAAATGCCGAAGCTGTTTTGCAAAAAAAGGCTGTACTTCTTTTTGCAACTCATTGCCCCCCTCTTTTCCTTTTGTGCTGTGAAACTTCGAAGTGGAGTTATGGTCCAGCGTGTCCCCTGCTTGGAGTGTCCTGTTGTCTGTTGGGATTCCCCTTGCACGGGGCCCCGCCGGGGCAGGAATGGTTATGTAAGGATTTTTATTTTATTGCCCTTCTTGGTCCCTACCACCAGTTGAACTGGATCAAGGGGCTGAGTAAATGGGAGCTGATCCGAAGGGGTGCAGCTCCAGAGAGAGAGGAGAGAGCCCTCCCCCGTACACACCCACTCAGCCTCCCTGCTCTGCTTCTCTCCTCTACAACTCTTTTCCCAGGCGTAACTGAGGTTGTGCTGATCGCACCCCGTACCGAAGCCAAAGCAGCTGGGCAGCACAGCTCCGGGCATCGTTCCACAGCGGAGCAGCAGCTCCCTCGCACAGGGCTGTGGTGTTGGGCTCTCCAGGCAGGGGAGCAGATAGTGGCAATTTTTATTTAGGCTGAACACGAGGCGTATTTAGCGGGTTATGTAACGGTGACCCTGCTCCGGCTCGGCTGGGTGCAGGATATATGTGCGCTGGTTCCCGTCACGCCACCTGGGTGGATTCACGCTCTCGGAGCTCTTTACCAAAGTTATTTTCAGTGCAGGTTTCCCTGCCTGTAGCCTGGACTGCTTTATCAGGAGGCATTTCCCGCTTGTGAACCAAACAGCCAGTGAGAGTGGATTTAGCGCTCGCTGGGCTGCAGGCGGAGATAAGGAGTTGTCAGGAGGGACTGGAAACTTTTGTCCTGAAGACCCTGAGACAAGAATAGCAGAAGGGCTGAGAGTGTGCGGTCACACTGAACAAGTGCTGGGGCAGAGTCGCAGGCAGAGGGCTTCCCTCAGTGCTCTGAGCAGCATGCTACTCTTGGATGAGTCTCAGCAGTTTCCAGGTAGGACACAGGTTGGCTATTTGGAGTCTTTTGTTTGTTTGGAATTTTTTTCCCTCCTGTTCTCTGCTCCCTCTTGCTTCCTTAATACAGACCATTCATTCTCCCACCCCTGTGCAGGAGCCCCTGCTTAGTGTCTAGCAAAGTGCATCAGGACCTGAGACTCTTCTGTGGGGCTCAGGTTTTAATTTGCTACCTGCCTGCAAGGGATGGAAATGGTTGTTTTCAGAGTCTTGCAGTGCCTGTTGGTTTGATGGAGGGGAGGTGGGAAAGAAGCTGTTTCTTTCTTTATGCTTTTAATCCTAAAGACTTTGGTAATGTGACATTCTGAGTCTGCTGTTATTGTTTCTGTTGTATTGTCAGACTGCAAAAGTCATTTTTAGCAAGAGAGGAGACAGTTGTTAATACCAGTACAATTTTATATCCAGTGTCCTCTCCTCCACCCCCTTCAACTTTTTGTGTATGCTTTCCCCCAACATCCTCCTAGATAAGACTTTCGAGAGCTGCTTTTGTCAGTGAAATATTAGGTGACTTGCTGGCTGGGCCAGGTGTTGGTGCTTGTTCCACATCCCCTAATTAGGGCCCTTAATTAGACAAAGAGCTACTTGGCTCTGGGTTTTTTCCTCCCTGTCAAATGGAAGATGCTGGTGAGACCTCAACACGAGTTTACAGGTTTGGGGATGGCTGCTGCTGAATTTGTTTGCTGGTGAGGGGACATTGTGTGTTGGAGAAAAAACTTTGTTCAGCTTTGAAAAACTTTCTGAATTTGTAGCTTAACTTGTAACTTTGAAGTCAGGTACTCGGAGACACGAAGCTTCTCCCACCTTGTTCATGTGGCAAATACCTCCAAACTTCACGCTGTGAACTTGATGGGCTGGTCAAAAATGATTCCCAGGAGACCCAGCTCGGCGTTCCTGGTTTGTTATAAGGGTCCAATGCAGTGTTCTCCTTATGAGGAGTCTTTATAGAAACAAACTATGCAGTGTTGTTTGTCCTTTAGTGGGAGTGGGGGATTCTAGCCAAAGCTCCATCTTTTCTTGCTTGCTTAGTTCTCTGGTTGTGGTGGCAAGACAAATAATCTAATTCTGGGAGAGCGTGAACTGAGAAGAACAAGGAATTACAGTGCAAAATGAGTTTGGAGAAATAAGGAATCTGGGTGATACAAGTGGCTTATGTAACTCAGTCTAGGTAAAAGGCATAAAAAGAGAGTCCTGGGGAGAGGAAGAGGCTTTGGGGAATGAGACTGTAGGTCATAGATGGAGGGAGAATGCAAGGTGAGAGGCCATCCAAAAATTTGGGATGGAAAGATGTTTGGGGTCATTTGTACAAACATAAGAGAGCAAGAGTGCAAATGAACTCATCCTGTGCAGCATTTTACCCATTAAGGTATGAAGTGGGGAATAAGGTTTGTCACAGTGGGAAAATGGTCTCCAAGGAAGCATTTGGAAGTGGTCTAACATGGTTGTGCTCTGGCTGGTGGATCCAGGAGGGCCTCCTTCCCTCTTTTCCATCGCCATGTTGTCCCCAGAGAGGATGGTAAAACTGCACAAGTTCACAGAGTGAGTCAGGGTCAGCACTGACCATCATGTTGCTCTTTGCCTTTGTGCTTCAGCCACCATATTTCCGTATTTCTCTTCCTCTCTGATTTATGTGGCTTTTCTCACTCCAGGTGCCTGAACCCGTTATCTGGGGTCTTCACAGTAGCGAGTGCTTGTATACACAGTGCTGTCTGTTGAGTGTTTTATAACTCTTCCTGGGAAGTTAGCATTTTAATCACTTCTGTGGTGGCACCCACCACCTGGGAAGTCACAGTCTGTTGCAGCACACCTGCCTATCCCCCATTTCAAAAGAGGCTGTTTCCCTGCAAGAAAAATGCATTTTATTGGAAGAGAGCCCTGTCTCCTCCCCATACACACAGGGTGCACTTTTGACCACAGAATCAGCTCTAATTTTAGCAACCCTCATGAAGGATCCGGTGCTTCTCTGTTCCCCAGGCTGTAACGAGCTCAGGTTTTGGGGTGCTGGTATTTTGGATGGGGGTGTCATTGTGACGTTGTGCCTTCAGCTTGTGTGAGTCTGATTGAAAGGAGCAACTTTGCAGCCCTTTGTCAACAGTAGCATGAATATATTGAACAGGAAAACTAGAAACAGATTGTTCTTTGAGCGATGGTGTTTCATCCTGGTCTTATTAGCTTTCTCCAGTGCTCTCGGTCACTTTTCTGGCTGCACTTGGTGGGAGAAGTGCCAGCGGAATGCGGTGGCACATGGGCTCCAACTCAGCAATTTGCATTTTTCCCTGAAGTGGTGCCTCCCTCATTAAACAAAGTCCTTAACGATTCCTCTGACATGACTTTAGAGGCTGAAGCAGGGAAAAGGAACACAGATGAACTTCTACATTTTGTCACTGTTCTACAAAAATCCACAGCTCTGGTTTACCTTTCCAAGTAGGAGATTGTATTGAAGGAAAGGAAAGAGAGCCTCTTGGTCGGAGCACAGGTCTGGGAGCAACTTGCTCAGCACCAGTGCCTACTTGATTTCTTTGCTCTAGTTTCCCCCTCTGCCAGGTGGGCAGGAGGATATTCCAGGTTACTGTGAGGATGCCTGTGAACTTCCTTGGATGCTGAACTGGAGTGCAAATGCCAGATGTTACAGTCCTGAAGTCTCTCCTCTCTCATACCATTGCCATCATGAACAACTCCAAAGGAGCACTGGGATGCTGAAGGGTGCTTTATGCTGGGATTATTTCCCATGCCCCTCTCTTCAGTTCCCAGTGAGTACCAGCTGGCTTCTCCTCCCTCCCCATTAACAGGTCCTGAACGAAGTGATGGTGAGGGCTTGAGGCAGAGATTGAAGTTCGGCTTGTGCTCATTGCTTGTTTGCCAGTTTGGTGGCCATGGAAGTGTGTGGCCGCAATAATCCCTTCTTTATTATTCCTTGTTACTCCAAGGGTATCCTGGTGTAATACTAATGCCACGGCCCCAGCTACCTAGTGTAAACGAGCACTTATGCAATCATTGCATAATGCCGAGTGCTCGCTCCCCTGTGTGTCCTCTTTTCTTAGGCCCTGAAATCTATCCCTGGAAGAGCCACGGTAGCAGCCAGCTGGACTCACTGTGCTGGGAACATGTCAAACCCCTCTATGCACCTATTTTCTAAAGCTGGAAGGGGAAATTAATTACCTAAACCAATATTTATCTGCCTTAATAGAAAAGACCAGGTTGGTTTTTTAAAAAGGTTTGAACTGTTATGAAAATAAGTGAGGTCTGAAGGTTAAATCCGGTTACTTGTGGGTTAGATCCTTATGGTAATAATTGGAATATGGCTGGCACAACTCTTATCTGGGTTACTAGTTAACTGGGATAACCAGAAAGGTTTCGTTTCGGTTCCCTCCTGCCTGCAGCTTGTTGAAAACTTCCCAGCACTCAGCCTGAAACTCTTGCTGACACCGGTGCAGCAGTTTTATGTAACTCGGTTGCTCTCGCTCACCCCCAGCTAAAGGACAACTGTAACCCATCGCTGCTTCACTAGCTCTGAGTTTCCTGGCTTTGTTTCCCTGTCTTGGCTGCTGCCCACACTGTCTGAGTGAGAGAGGGTGCTCGTGAGGAGAAGATAGTTTGTATTTTAGGTTTGAGGACTTTGATTGGGAGAAGTAATTTTGATTGTCTCTCTAGGAGAGGGCTGCCAGATAGCAACTTTCTGTGTTTCTCCAGTTCTTGCCACCTCAAAGCACCATGGAAATGTTTGATTTGAAATGTCACAGCCTTCCCCTCCAGCGTGTCGGAGCTGGAAACGGGCACGAGATTGCCCAGTGCTCTGTAGTAACCATCAGCCCTTCCTCTGTGGTGCCTGTGGGAGGGAGGGCAGCCTGAGGGGCACCACACCTGAGCTGCATTTTGGGGGCTTGCAGAAGGTCCCGGAGGAGCTGGGCACAGGTGTCCAGGCGCAGAGCTGGCCGGAGCAGCTACTGGGGGTGTGGGGGTGCCGGTGGCTGCAAGCCAGTGCCATACAACATTATATAAATGCTCTTTGGTGTTTATGTAACCCGGTCTCAGCATCCGCAGTGTTGAGGCCTGGCCAGAACAAGAGCTCTTGAGTATTTGGGACCTGGTTCTGCTTGTGTAATCCAAGGGTCAGAAGATGCATTGTCTGTCACCAAAGTTGGCTGATGGATGTTCCAGTTTGCCTCTCGGCTCTTCTTGCCTGCTTCCTTTCCCTTTGTTTTTTGGGTGGTATCTTCCTTGCTCCTTCTCTTCCCTTTTGTTGCCTTTTGCTCCTGGAGGATTCTTTCAGCCCAGGAAAGGGATGTTATTCCACTGGTTTTGTTCTGTAGCAACCTGATCCAGTGGAAGGTGTTCGTGTCCATGGCAGAGGGGTTGAAAGTGGATGATCTTTAAAGTCCCTTCCAACCCAAACCATTTCATAATTCTATAACCCCATCAGTAACTGCTATGCTGAAAGGCCTCTCAAGGAAAAAGAGAAGGGCAGCGCTGCCTTATAATTTATCTTTTAAAGTTTTCCATCTCTTGGGGCTTAGTTTTCCTGCCCAAGAAGGAATCTGGAGATGAGTTTGGTTTTTGTGTTCCTGGTGTAGCTCCCTCCCTGTGCCCTGGCCTACAGACTCTCTTCTAGTGGTGTTTTCTTCAGAGCCTGTTTCACATCCCTCTCCTCTGTCCTCTGGTCCTGGGCTGGGGCTGGAAGCAGCCTGCCATCTCCCATGGGCAATCTGCAGCTTTCGTGTAGGTCTTGTGAACCCGCAGCGACTGATGGCTTTACAGGTACCTAGAGAAATGAAAAACGTGTTACTCAAGCTTCCAGCAGCGCCATTTGTTACACCAACGTGACAGTGTCTGTGTCTGATTACAGTGACAAGGATGAACAACAGACCTGAGCTGGTTAACTCTTGGATAAAGCAGCAACGGGAATGAAGATGTTAGAGCTGACATAGGTGCTGTTTGACAGGCGAGGGAAGCTTCCCATGGGAGCAGGCGAGCTTTGGGGCTGGGCAGGCTCAGCCAGAAAGATGCTTTTGTGTCTCGCTGTACCGTGGCTGTGACTCAGCAGGACATCGAGCACCGTGGCCAGGGGGTGAGGGCGATGGTGGGAATCGGTCCTGCATTGCGCTGGAGTCCAGCAGGGACAGCATGCAGAGAGGGGCTGGAAGCGCAGGTCCTGAGGCACATGGCATGGCTGCCCTCATGGCCGTGGCAAGGAGAGGACACCCACGAGGGGCACCCAGACAAGCACAGGATTACAAGAAACCACCGGTGTAGACAAAAGGCTGATCCCAGCTCGGCGCTGGCTCTGGTGTTGTCAGTCGGTGGGCGGCTGCTCGCAGCTGGAGAGGGCCGAGAGGCACCCAGCGCACGGGGCCGCGGCGCTGCCGGGGAGCGTGGCCAAGCGGGTGCTGCGGCGCGGGGGGGTAGGTGTGCTGGTTTATATAATGCTTACATAATTAGGGCTTTGTTAAGCAGTTGTGTCTGGGAGGGGCGTCCTGCCGCTCAAGACTGAGCCCGATTATTTTCCGAGGAGAACAAAGTCTTGTTACTGATTAGCTGCCCTGATGGCTGCGGCAGGGGGTGGCCGTGGCCCCGCATCCCTGCAGGGGCTTTGACCCCCTCCATTCCCTCTGCGGGGTGGCTTTCCTGGTGCTTCGGGAGGAAGGAGACGGACATTGATGTGTGTCCAGCTGCTGCAGGAGGCTCTGTGGCTCTCCTGGATGTTGCAACAGATAGGGCCTGCGGGAAGGGGGTTTGAGCTTCCCCCTTGCTTTCTTCTACACTGTCCTTGAGGGGTTTTGCAAGGAATTTCCTGCCTCCAACCTTAGGGCACTCAAATGTTTCCATAATGCTGCCTCTGTGAGAGGGTGCTGTGTGCAGACACCTCTCCTCCCTTCTTGCACAGCATCCATGCGACATCTGCACCGGTCGCCTACAGAGAAAGTGTGTTCAGAGGATTTCATTTCTGTGCCACAGCTGAATACAGGGTGAGTTGGAGCACTCTGACTGTCAGCAGCCTCTGAGATGATCGCTGTGCTGCAGTTAGAACTGCTCTTTTTCACTTGCCAAGTTGACCTCTGACATCACTTACGCACCTCTCCAGTGCTCAGTGCACTGGGAAAACGTCACATAACGCTTGGCAGTGCCTTTGCAGCCGGGCTTGCTCTGCAGAGTCTCTTCCCTGGCCCTTGGCGCAGTTGTAGTTTAGTGTGTCAGGGACTGCAAGTGCTGCAGCTGGAGCTGTGCAATTAGTCTGTCTTCTGCCATCCTTTCACGCTCCTCCCATTCTAGCCTTGACGGCTCAGTGCTGGCTGTAGTAGTACGAGCTAGTATGAGCTGGTCTCTGACAAGCTGTTGCCCACAAACTGCATGGAAGTTCCCAGAATGCCCACAATAATGTTTCACTGCTCCTTGCTCTTTGTGCAAGACAAAAGAGAGCTCCCAAAGCAAGAACTGACTCCTCGCTGCTCTGCCTGCAACTGCCTTCCTCGTGATGCGTGCACATCCCTGCCCTTAGGGGAGGAAATAATGCCCAAAGACTCAGCAAAACAGTGCTATTTGGCATCCTGAGTTTGTGTAGTGAAGTGATTTTGGAATAAACAAGTGTCTGTTTTTCAGTGGTTTGCCCTCCCTGGAGTCACTGGAATTACCCTGGCAGAGAAGTTCACCTCCCTGGAGGAGGGAGAACCTCTAGTAAGTAACTGAGGAGGCAAGGAAGAAATCATCTTGCATTGTGTTTTATCTACTGAGGGGTCTCTTGCACCTTTTTGTGCAACAGTCTCAGGTAGGGCACCCTCAGCTCTTATTCTGAGTGGCACTTTCTGTTCTCCTTGGAGTGCTGGGCTGTCACTGGAGCTGGGGAAGTTTACTTGTGTGTGCGCAGGTAGTTGGACTTACTGAGGTATGCCTTGGAGCGTGGAGATAGGATGCAGCTCTAGCACTGTTTCTCACACACCTTGATGTCAGGAGAAGTCTGTTAATTACAGAAGTCTCACACCCCAAAAAAATGTAACTGCTAATTCCTGACACCTTACAGCACTCTGAGCGCCCTTGCAGAGCAGGCTGTGTGTGTCAAGAGCAATGTGCTCCTGAATCAGAGATGCTAGAGAACATTCTCTAGGCTGCATCCCATGCTTTTCTATGGGAGTTTGAGGGTATTCTACAAGGAGGAGGTGGTGAGGCGAGTATTATAATCTTGGGTGCAATAGGAAGGACCCCACCACGGGACAGCTCTTTGACTCTGTGATACATTGTGAGTCAGAGCTGTGTGTGGTGCTTGGGGGCAGCTCTGGCAGTCACACCACAGGGAGCAGCGGAAACAGAGTTACCGAGAGCAGTCACGACTTTCTTCCTTACAGAGACTTCTAAACTGTGTCGGTCGAGAAGCCAAACACCTCCCCCTGCTTGTACGTACAGCTGGGGGTGGTGGTTGCTGTTGCTTGGTGAGCAGAGAAAACTGGCAACCCCTGGTCTGCAGCACAAGCCGGAGCTGTGCTGTAATCAGATTCTTTGGAGTTTGGTAGTGCAGGCACATTTTAAACCTCTAAAGTGCCTGGGAAAGGGTAGTCGTGCCCCTCTTGGCATTCAGGGGGCCATGTAGGTGTCCATACCCGAGGACCAGTGAGAACTGCTTTGGGACCTCTCAGCTGGAGAGCTGTAACCCCCCTGAAGGAGCAGGGCTTGGCAAGCTCACTGTCTGCGCTGATGCTGTCACCACTGCCCTCAGGAGACCCTCTTCATAGATCTGGTGCCTGTTCTGTTGCAAAACATGTGCTGGTGCAAACCCAGCAGTCGGTGTTTCAGCCGATTCTCAATGCCCGCAGTGGGTTTACATCATCGTCAGTGGCCTCAGCTGACCCATGTCTGGCGTCTTCTGGGTGGGTTTGGACCTGCTCTTTCACCCAGCTGTGCTTGGACAAAGGGGCTCGGGCTGTGCTGGATCGTTACTGGTGGACTGGTGGCAGCCCTTCTGTCATTGAGGTGGTGTGAAAAACTCTTCCTCGAGTGCGCTGACAGCTTAAACATGATCAGGCAATTGTCATCATGCAAACATGGCCGGTGAATTTGTGTGTTGTTTAAAAAGCTGCTTGTTTAGCCATGTCAGAGGAGCGTGTTGAGCTTCTGTTGCAAAACCATAATTGCATTTCTCTTGTAGATGTAGGCTTGGCAGAATTGAGGCAGGAATTATTCCATCGATTACCTGACAGGACCTGTTCAGCGAGGCTGTTCCCACACTGTCTTCAACCCAGAGACCAAACCTGCTCTTGTAAAAAATAGGTTTGTGTGTGTAGTAGTTGTTTCTTAGTGTGTTTCTGTCCCAGTGTAGGTCCCAGCTGCGCAGCTCGGAGCTCCCCACACTGGAGTGCTGCAGCGGGGAGCCAGGCTTTTCGTATGCAGTGAGATTTGAGCTGTGCTCACAATCGGGAGTTTAACACAAAACAGCAACAAAACAATTCCTGCTGGTAACTGCCAGCTTGTGTCACAGGTGTGGTGGGAGTTGTTGCATGGTAGTATGGAAGTGACTTGTGGTTTTATCATTGTGTTAAGCTTTGTGAAAACAGCGTTGAAGTGACCAGGATGGGGCTGGCTGGGGGAAGGGGGCTGTCCTCCGAGTCCCACCGTGCTGAATCACTGCCATGCTTGGAATCATCACCAGAGGGCCTGGACACGTATGTGTAAGGAGTGTGGGCTGAGGCATGTTCCTCACCTCAGAACTTGTACTGGCAGGACAAACACAATCCTGAGCAGACGTGGCTGTGATGGGTGAGGGTCGGTACTCAGTACAGGGCCAAATTTATCATCAGATTTTAGGCTTCAGGCTCCAGTTCAATGAGAATTATCGTTCAAGAAAACCCTGTCTGATCCAGCTGTGTGTATTTCAGAAGAGCTTGTGTTACAGGTGGTTAAGTGGAGAGGAAAGCAAAATGCAGAGGTGGAAAGAGTATCCATAGGGATTGCACAACAAATGAAGATGTATAGAAGGGCACACGCAATGGCCTTGCCTTTGGGCTGCTGAGCCTTTAGGTTTTGTTAGCATCACCCTTATCCTGAAGGCAGCCTTTCTCAGCACGGTACAGGTGGCAGAGTCGCTGCCAAAGGAGGTGATGTGGGTCATTGCTGGGGTGTGGGGTGAGAAGTGCTTCCTCTCCCAGTCAAGCCTGACTTTGTGCGCTCTGCTGCCTTGTCATGGTCTCCCGGGCCTGGGGTGAGATGGCAGCAGTGTAACCATGGCAGTGTTTGTCTCCGGGATAGGCACTGGGTTAATGACTCATCCCGGAGAATGTGATCACGTGTGCAGCCTCCCTGCTTCCCTTTGCCCTGTTTCATCCGATCTTTTGATCAAGTTATATAAGCCGGAGTCGAGAGGGGTGGGGGGGAAGGAACCGGTGCCGAAGAACTGCAGGTAATGTGACCAAAATGTGTCTGGAGCTCAAATAGCAGAGCTGTTGTTTGGGAAGCCTGGGAAACTGGGTTTATTCCCAGCACAGTTCTCTGTCTGCAAGTGAATGTGATGCGTGATGTCTGAGCTTGCAAGTTTAAGGAGCACGGTGGGAGGACAGGGCTCTGAGACCTTGGCTGTGGTAGAACTACTGCCATTGTAGCAGCAAAGCCTTTTGCAATTCAGCTTTTACTGTCCCGTGTTCTGCTGTCCTGCTCTGTTTCATCACTTATGTTGTGAATGCCTGTTTTCCTAGTATGGGACTTGCTGGGAGTGATGTTCACAGAAATGGTTGAACTGCTCTGCTGGTATTGGCCTGTGGTAGGGTGAGGCCTGGAGTCCCAGGTGGATTCTCATGTAGGCTTCAAGCAAGTGCTGGGCAGGTCTGGTGGGACATCTGGAGAGGAAGCTTACAGAGTTGGTGCTTTTGACCAAGGTGGGAATCTGGTTCTTCTTGTCAGGATTTTAAGAGGTGATGTTGGTGGAAAGGTTAATTTAATGGTCATGTTAACATGGCAGCTCTAGAGGTGCCTGCACATGGAATCATAGAATCATAGAAATGTTTACTTGGAAAAGCCCTTTGAGATCATTGAGTCCAACTGTACCTGTCCACTGCTGAACCAGATCCCTGAGCACGCAGCGTGCTGTACTGAAGCATCCTTCATTGAAGCTCCCAGCTCTTTGAGAAGGGATGCTCTTTGTCTCCAGATCCCACAGAGTCACAGTGTGATGCTTGTTGGTTCTGCGTTTCTTCATCTGCCACATTCTTCTGTGCTGATGTCTTCTTTCCTTCAAAGTTCTATCTAAGTGTCATTCCAGCTCAGTCATTAGCTCAGATACACAGTACAAGCAAGAAAGCTGGTTATGAGATGAGGTTGAGGATATCTCTTTGCTCGACACAAGGGGACAGGATGCTTCAAAGAAGCTGTTACAAGGCTTGTCAGAAACAGTTTACTTCAAGGGAAGCTTTTGAACAGAAACATTTCCTTCCTGTGCTGCACAAGCAGTAGCTGGTCACTGGCAGCCTGTCGAAGAGTGAAACGTCACATGGAACAAGGTGTCATTTCACATAGAGCTGTAAGACTGAAGCCAGCTGTCTGAAACCAGGAGAAGCTAGAGAAAAAGGAGTGTATATGGGGTGTAATGTGGAAAGAGCATTGCCACTGACCTTTCTGGTTTTAAAAAAAAGGTTTTTGCCAGCAGACACCATTTAAATCATGAGAGAGGAGCCTGGTGGAAAACCACTGAGCTGCCTGCTAAGCCCTGACCCCGTGTCTGAACCAGATAACCTCTAGCACGAAGTGTTCTGTTAACTTGGTGGATGGTGACCCAGGTGCCGTGTAAATGGAAATTTCTGCCCCACGTGGATGTGTGACACAAAGGAAAAGAGATTCAAGTTCCTTCTTATAATTGGAGCTCATTGGGCCCCTGTAGGAAGCAGGCCCTTAGGGGCAGCAAGTGCTCTGCATGGATTGAAATCATTTTGCCTTGTTTTCCTGCCAGGAGACTTTTGGGCTGTGCTGAGTGGTGCCAGTGTTGGCTTTCACTGGGAGCAGACCCATCTTTGTAAAACTTTTGAGTTGTGCTGTTGGAAAGGACCCCAGTTTTGACCCTCAGCAAAACATGCTTGCAGATGAGTGAGAACAGGGGTTGTTGGCTCCCATGCAGCAAAAAAAACTGGTGGAGGCTCCTGTAGAAGGCAGCTGCTGGCCTGGCCCAGCCATTCTCACGTCATTGCCTCCTTGTGTTTTCAGACCAACCCCAGGAAGCCGTGTTCAGCAGTGAGCATGTTGAACACGCGGACGATGGAGAATGGCAGCGCTCTACTTCAACTACCTCATCTCAGAGTGAGCGGGCAGAGCGACTCTTGCAGAACCAGCACAAGAGCCTGGCCTCTGAGGACACCAAAAAGAAGAGGGCTCAGAAACCGTCTCACATGCGGAGGAACATAAGGTGAGCAGCAGCAGGACAGAAAGAACAGGAGTCCAGTAGTGCCTTTTGAGTAAAAATGGAATCTCTGGACTCTGCTTCTGAGCTACATTTTGCCACTGCTGACAAACCAGATGGCTTTTCTTTTCCAAAACCTTAGGATTTCACTAGTGGGAGTAGCATGATCTCAGACTGGAGTGCTGCATGTGGGTGCAGACTTGTTTGGTATTTCAGAAAAGCGAGTAGTTGGCTATGGTATATATTGCAAAAATTGTGTATGTGCTGCTGGCTTTTAAGAGATGTAATTGAAAACCAGCACCACCATTAAGTAAATACCCAGTTTGAGATATCTGCTGATGAGGATCTGGTTGCAAACAGCCTCCAATATAAACCTTCCATCTTCTGACCCGAGTAGTTGTGGGCAGGAGTGCTTGTGCTGTGACTGGTGACTGAAATGTTGGAAATCAATGCCACCTGATCTTTACAAAGCAGTAATTGATTGTGTAAGTCACCACTGACAGGTTCTGTGGTGGCATTTCACTCTGAGACATGGTTCAAGGGGGTCTAACATGCTCAGAGGAGTCACAGTGGAACAGGAACTCCTGTGGCAGCAGGTGGCTCTTTTGCCCTGTATGTAACATGTTGTTGGTCTTTGGTTCATATTTAAGCTTGTGCACATTGATTTTCTTAAAGCTGAAGAAATGAGGGTTGAGTAGGCTTAGGAAGTAAGACTTCATTGGGATGGAGGAGGCGTCCCTGCAGTATGCAGTTGGGTGGATTTAAAGGCTGGTCTGGGGGAGCAGGATTTTACCACTGCTTGTACCACACCTCTCCTCTGGCAGAAGAGCCTTCATTTCCAGGGCTGCATATGCACAACTGAAGGAGGGGGTGGAAAGCAACTTCTGGAAGCAATAGGAATTACCTCTAAAGGTGAGGTGATTTGAGAGCATCCTTTGAACAATTGTTAAAGCCATTAGAGGCCTTAGGTCCTGAAATGTCAGAGGAGAACCAGGTGATGACTTTGTGTAGGGGAAGTGATGCCTTTTCTTTCCACGTGTTTTCTTTGCATGACTCTGTGCATTTTCTGTTTAGCAATAAATAACATCCTTTCAGACAGAACTAGTCTGTGACAACCCAGCTTAAGTACATACTTACCCACTCACACTTTTCATCCGTTCATTGTTTTGCTTCTGTCAAGCTTCTGTCTTTTCCTTGTATGATAGCAGTGTTTCCTGTAGTTGGGAAGCACAGTCTTGAAATAGCTGTAGAATTTGTCTGTAGCTTTTGTCGATGACGTTCCCAGTCTGTGTGGCTGACAGACTACCTGGAGCCTGTCAGTCGTCTTTCGAGCCAACTGTACAGCCATTGTTGGAAGAAATTGTTTGAATGTAACCAAATCCTGTGTCTCTCTTTGCTCCTGTGTTCAGAAAGCTGTTGCGTGAGGACCAACTGGAAGCCGTGACTAAAGCAGCCCAGCAGGAAGAGTTGGAGAGAAGGAAGCGGCTCGAGCAGCAGCGGAAGGATTATCCAGCCACTATCCCAACTGTACCCCTAGAGTTTCTTCCTGGTAAGCAGTGGGAGATACTACCTGAAACAAGAGTTTTAAGGATAGAACTGAATGAAGGAGAAGGTGGTGCCATGGTTATCCATGATAGGCCAAGAGGTAATGTTCTAAACTAAAAGAGGGGAGGTTCAGACTAGATAGAAGGAAGAAAATTTTTACAATGAGGGTGGTGAGACACTGGCAAAGGTTGCCCAGGGAGGTGGTGGATACCCCATCCCTGGAAATGTTCCGGGTCAGGTTGGACAGGGTGCTGAGCTGAAGATGTCCCTGCTCACTGCAGGGAGGTTGGACTGGATGGGCTTTAAGGGTCCCTTCCAACTCAAACCATGCTATGATTCTGTGCTGCACTTGGACTTTCAAATGTGAACTCTTGAAACAACGGTTTCAAACCACTTGTTGGTTCAACTTAGTCCCACTTCTATGCTAGTTCTCAATCAAGGTGTTGAAGATACTTTGACAAGTTCATTGAGTGCAAGCAGGGTGCTGAAACAGGGATCTCTCATATTTCCACCTGACATGGAAGCTTAAACAAATGGACTTGACAGAAGTACCATACCCGTGGTCCAGATCATGTTTGTGCTGAATGGTTTGGTAGTGCGTGAGTCTGGGGTAGGGTCAGCAGAACAATGGGGTGGGTGTTCATGTGTTCGTGATGTTAGAATGGGTGCACATGTGTTCATGGTGTAACCTTGTCCTTCCAGCGAGCAGTGAAGTAGCAGGCAGTATAAATGATTATGTCTTCCAGTAATGGGTCATCTTGCGTTGTCTCCTGACCTGGATCATTTCAGTGATCTAGTTTGTAGCACAGCCTCTCAGACTGGCCCACAGGGCAGAGAAGTGCACTTGGAAGTTGTGTCAGGGGTAAGGAGTTCTTGAGTTGACTTTGCCTCTTGAGAAAACGTGTATTCTCCCTTAAGTACAAGTGTTCAAAACATTTTTACGTAGGGGTTCTCATGTGAAATAATAAGAATAAGGGAACAAGAGCTATTTAAAACTCTTCAACTGTTGCAGAGTAGGTTGCAGCACCAGAAGAACGCGGTTGCTTGCTGAGTCACTGCAGCGGTGCTTATTTGGCCCTGCTGAGCGAGCACCTCTCCCACATGGCAATACTTAAATATACAAACAAATGATCTTGACCAGCAAAAGTTGTTTGCGATATGTGGGATGTAATTATTAGTGTCTCTACTAAAAAAGGGCAGTTATCATCCCTTCCACAGTTGATACTTTCTCTACTGGTTGAAAAATAGCTTTCGCTTTTGAGAAACCCCTCCAAAAAGTGTAAAGAAAAAAAAAAAGAGCCTTTAACACATTGCATGGTCTGTGTGCCCAGCCTGGGCCTGCAGTGGGGAGGGTGCCATCAGCAACGAGCACTGTTCCGGCGTGTTGAGAAAGGAGCAGACTGTGACCCAGGAAGCTGAGTCACAGCAGCACTGGAGACAGCAAGAGTCTGTTGTGGAAAATTCCAGGGCTAAGTTATTGGAGCAAAAGTGGAAGGAAGTACTGTCTGGTTTCTGAACAGTTTTGTCTCCTTCCCCATTATTATGAATTACTTATTGTTTGTCATTGATGTGTGTAGAGGACATCGTCTTCAGAACAGCAGAGGCCACCCAACTCCCCCCTCAGGTCCTGGCAGAGGAAGTGATCTGCCTGGATACCAGCAGTGGCAGCGAAGATGATGCTAAAGGGAAAAACAGCATTAAAGATGGTAAGTGACCCATCGCCTCAGCCTGGTCTTCTCACAATATGCTCTTTATTTAGCCCCAATCTCCTGTTTTCATCTAGTCAGGTACTCCAGTAGTGAATCACTTCAGGTTTTTTAGGCCTATTGGTTTCCAAATATATGGCCAGTTCTGACCTTTAAGTCCTAAACTGACGTTTATTAAATGGCCTGTCAGGCACTCTTGTGAAATTGTGTTTATTTCTGCTTTATAAATTCCCTTAATTTTGCTCAGTGCTCTTTTTTTCCTTGCGTGATAAACCCTGATGTCAAGTTAATCTTTGCCCTTATTCTCTTCTGTTTTGGTTACTTTGCAGAAGTGATTGAGCTGAGTTCAGGAGAGGATGATGCCCTCCAGATTGTGGACAGCAGTGACTCTGGCAATGAAGGGGAAGAAGATGGCAGCGAAGAGAGCAGTGGCTCTCATGTGAATGATGCCTTAAATCAGTCAGATGCTCTGGGGCAAGTCATTGTCAACATCAATCACCCACCAAACGAGGAGGATATTTTCCTGGCTCCCCAGCTCGCACACGCAGTAAAACCTCATCAGGTGGGCTTTGGTGGCCTTGAAAATGCAGTGGATTCAGGCAAGCCTGCCCTGTAATCTCAGCAGCACTTCTTTGGGAGTTTTGTGACCAGCCTGGTTGTGGAGAGTCGAATGATAAAGACAAATTAAAGGAAGGCCAGGGCTGTGTATAACTTGGGCTATTGTTATCATCAGACCTTTGTATAGTTAGATGAACATTTTTAAACTAAAACTATATGTATAAAGAAACTGATTGACCCAATTCAGATACTCTGGGTACACATGAACATTGATTTATTGTCATATTCTCAGGAAGTTTAATGAGTTTCTGACTACACTGACTTTCTAAGCCTTCCCTGGATTCGAGTCCTGTAGTGAACTTGAAGCATCCCTTTCGTATTTCCATGGTTTATGCAATCCTGCTGTGCTTTGCCTCTCTGTAAGTGTGAACCCATCCTGTTTTTTCCCCACCATTCTAATACCTGTTCTACTTTTCTGTCTAGATTGGTGGGATCCGATTCCTGTATGACAACTTGGTCGAGTCCTTGGAGAGATTTAAAACCAGCAGTGGGTTTGGGTGTATTTTAGCACATAGCATGGGCCTGGGCAAGACCCTACAGGTCATCTCTTTCTTGGATGTACTTTTTCGGCACACGGAGGCAAAGACCGTTCTTGCCATTGTACCTGTAAGTAGCCACGTGAGGGGCTGGCTGAGGGGCTTCCTTGCACCACTACTTTCTTTGCATAGAGAGATTGATTAGCATCCCATCTCACGTCAAACTCTGTCCCAACCTTGCTGCTCTGCTCCCTCTTTCAGTCCCTGTGTCCCTGACTTTGCATGCTGTGGTTGGCTGCTTCTGTCTGGGCACAGCTGGGTGTCATTCCCTGTTCTCATTTTTGCTCTTAAAATCCCAAGTGACTCAATTGGGTTTTTAATCCTTTCATGGCTAACTTTTTCAGGTGAACACACTCCAGAACTGGCTAGCAGAATTCAACATGTGGCTCCCAGCACCTGAAAACCTTCCTGCTGATTATAACTCCAAAGAGGTCCAGCCCCGCACCTTCAAAGTCCACATCCTCAATGATGAACACAAGTAGGTGCCAGTAAAAGCCCTTTTGTGCCTTTTGACTGGGTTTTATGGAACTGTTATCAGAATTGCTGTTCAGGCTAATTCTCTGCTCTTGACTCCCAGATCTTTCCCACTCTGCATTTGTTATGGAGGCCGTCTCGAGGGGAAGGTTTTGGTACTGTGAGCGATTTACTGCCTCTTTCATTCAATATTTACATCTCATACGTCCTTGTCATGCTGCTGACGTGCCTTTCTGTTCTTCCATGTATGCTGAGAGCAGGAACTGAGTTCCAGAGACACAGCTCCTCCTGCAGAGGAGAGAAGTGCTGTGGTTTGTTCCTGGTGGGGCACTGCTGGTGCTGTCAGGGTGCTGGCGTTCCTGGGGCATGTGCCCCCTGTACCACATCTCTCTTGTACTTTAAATGTGGTTTGGGTTTTTTTATGAGACTTTTCACGCTCTTAAGCATTCATCTACTGTGACTTTCTGTGAATTGTGTTGTCCCAGAGGGATTCGAGGAAGTTGTACAAAGCCTTCTTGTCCTGAAAGGAGACACCAGTGATGGCAGTTACAGCCTGGTGTGGGGTGTATTCTTGGCTTGTGGATCTCTGCTCCTTTCTGGGTCATTTTTCTTGCATGGATCAGGAGAGCATAGTGATCCTGGGGAACTCTCAGTTCATCAGCTGTGTTCATGCTCTTATCTGTTGAGGTCATCTGGGTGGAATGTACTTTGAATCTGCAGATGCTACTCCAGCCATGTGTTTACTATTGGATGGGATCTGGTGTGCTCTGGGAGGCACTGAGTGAGGACAGTGTCTGGATCTGAACAAATTCTGAGCAGGTTAGCAGGGAACGAATAGGTGGGAAGAGACAACAGCAAGAGGTAAATGACTAGATGATTGCAACCACGTACATTAACAGCTTGTTTTGGAAATGGCTTTTGCAGAGGCTGTCTCCTCGCCAGCTCTTTTTAAAAGTTGCTCTTGAGTTTGATATGCTTTTGTATGTGAAAAACTTTCACACCTCAGATCCTCCTGTAAAGATTTGTCATTCTCAACCCTGCTACCTGTGGTACATGAAGGGCTTTTTTGCTTCCCTCTGTACCAGATTGTCTCCTACAGAAGCTTCATTGTATTCTTCTGTCTGGGTTGATGCAAGGAAATGCTTTAATCAATCAAACAGGTCTTTTTTCTCAGCAGACTCCAATCCATTGGTTCAAACTGGAACTGGAGAGAAGGCTTACAGCTTATTTGGTTGGTTTGTTCTGCAGGACAACAGCTGCACGTGCAAAAGTGGTGAATGACTGGGTGACAGAGGGTGGTGTGCTGCTGATGGGGTATGAGATGTACCGTCTCCTCTCGCTGAAGAAGTCCTTTGCCACCGGCAGAAAGAAGAAAACAAAGAAACAAGCTGGCCCTGTCATTATTGACTTGGATGAAGAAGACCGGCAGCAAGAGCTTCTGAAAGGTGGGAGGGCAGCCCTTAAGAGGGACAGTGTGGTCCTGTTGTCCAACTGGCTGTCAGCCCTGGCAGCGCAGGGAAACAACCCATAACTTGCTTTTAACATCACTAACATGATCAGACTTTGCTGGGCAAGGTTTTGTCTTTGGAGATGGAAGATTTTTGAGCTTTGGTTCAGTCTTTCATTCCTTGCAGTAGCTGCAAATAAGCGTAGAGGTCAGTACACTGAACCTGGGGATCTGTCTGTGTGAGATACACCAGTCTGATCTGATGTGAGACACCCAGCTTGATACAGTGCAGGGCATTGAGCAGGCATCAAGAGGCAGTCATGTCTGGTTCTTACACATTGTGCTATATCGGAGCTAGTGTTTAGTCACATTTTATTTCCTGAAGCAGCCTTGCTCTCTGCCACCCCTGAATACTGCTTGTTTTGTCTTTCAGAACTACCCCTCTTTTTTCTCTTTGTGAAGTTGGTGACCATATAAAACCAGAACTTCATCTTATTCATCTGTAACTAAAACTTAATATTCCTTGTCCTCAGGGATTGAGAAAGCTTTGTCTCGCCCTGGCCCAGATGTGGTTATTTGTGATGAGGGACACCGGATAAAGAACTGCCATGCCAGCACTTCCCAGGCCCTGAAGAACATCCGCTCCCGCCGGCGGGTGGTGCTGACTGGCTACCCGCTCCAGAACAACCTCATCGAGTATTGGTGCATGGTGGACTTCGTCCGACCTGACTTTCTGGGCTCACGGCAGGAATTCAGCAACATGTTTGAGCGCCCTATCCTGAACGGGCAGTGTATTGACAGCACCCCGCAAGACGTGCGCCTGATGAGGTATCGCAGTCATGTCCTGCATAGCCTGCTGGAAGGCTTTGTGCAGCGGTGAGTCCACAGGAGTTTGTGCAAACACCTCCTTCATCCCGAGTTAGGCTGCTTGTTCGCTGGGTTTGTGCAGTGCAGCTTGTTGTGCTGCCTTGTAGAAACGTACAGTCATTTAGGTGGGAAAAGACCCTTAAGATCATGAATTCCAACCCTTAACCCAACACTGCCAAGTCCACTATGAAACCATGGCCCCAAGCACCACATCTGCACAGCTCTCAGGTCCGTCCAGGGATGGAGACTCCACCATGTCCTTGAATGGCTTTTTTCTATGCTTGGCAACCCTTTTGGTGAAGAAATTTTTCCTAATACCCAACCTAAGCCTCCCATGGCACAACTTGAGGCCTTTTCCTCTCATTCTATCTTTTATTACTTGGGAGAAGAGCCCAACACCCGTGTCTCTCCAACCTCCTTTCTGGGAGCTGCGGAGAGTGATGAGGTCTCCCCTCAACCTCCTCTTCTCCAGACTTAAACAGCCACAGGTCCCTCAGCCGCTCCTGTTCTCCAGCCCCTTTCCCAGCTCCATTCCCTTCTCTGGACGTTCTCCAGCCCCTCGATGTCCTTCGTGTACCGAGGAGCCCAAAACTGAACCCAGGATTCAAGGTGTGGCCTCACCAGCGCGGAGCGCAGGGGGATGATCCCTTCCCTGCTCCTGCTGGCCACCCCATGGCTGATCCAAGCCAGGATGCTGGTGGCCTTGGCCACCTGGGCTACTGCTGGCTCATGTTCAGCCACTGTTGACCAGCACACCCAGATCCTTCTCTGCTGGCCAGTTTTCCAGCCACTCTTCCCCACGTCCATACTGTTGCATGGGGTTGTTGTGACTGCAGTGCAGAACCTAGCACTGAGCCTTGTTGAATATCTTTACAGTTGGACTCAGCTCATTGATCCAGCTTCTTAGGCTTGAGTTTTAAACAGGTACCTTGTTTGTCTTTATGGGAGGATCTTGAGCACACAGAGAACAACAGAGGAGATTTTTAGGTTAGCAGCTCCGTATTTCTCTCAGAGTCTCTGTCTTGTTCAATCTGGCAACTGCAAAGTGGTTCTTATGGCTCTGTTTCGCCTTGGGGATAGAAATCAAGTTGGTTTGCTTTGGTACCACAGACTCTGATAATGGAGAACAACACATCTAACTACACCAGTGACCTCAGGTTTATTTTGATGCCTTAATAGTTAATTTGGATGTGCACTTTTTGACATCCAAGAATGCGAAAGTGTTTCATGAACCCTCAGTTATGAAAAGTGACAGTGTCTCCACCAGTGTGGAAGCAAATCACCTTTGGTTTTCAGATGAAGGCTCTAAGATGCAGGACCAGTGATTTGAATGGAGTGTCTTAGTCATTGGCAGAGCTAAAAAGAGACCTTGGATCTTATTTCTGATTTTCAACTGCAATGGAAAACAGGACTTCCATCACCTTCTGAACACTGCGACCTGTACTAGGAGATTCTGACATTTGAGATCTCTGTAATTGTGCTTAGAGTTGGCTGCAGGAAGAGTATCTCAGAAGGATTAGAGATCTTTCTCCCTGCAGCCTGATGGGCAAGAAGTCAAAATCTTAGCCTGCAGGCAGCCACAGAGAGATCAGATTGGGAAATTCCCTTCCCTGTGTTTATCTCTCTTTATTTCCTCTGCAGACGAGGCCACAATGTGCTGAAGGTTCAGCTCCCCTCTAAGGAAGAACACGTCATCTTGGTGCGTCTGTCTAAGATCCAGAGGGCCCTTTATACAGAGTTCATGAACCGGTTCCGAGATGCAGGCAACAGTGGCTGGCTGGGACTGAACCCACTCAAGGCTTTCTGTGTCTGTTGTAAGGTAGGTTTTGACAGAAGCTGCAAAGAAAAGTTCCTGTATGTAAAGGACAGGCAGGAGTGAAAATGAGATAGAAGTGTGGTTGGTCAGGTACATCTTCTCTCGCCAGAGGGCCCTGCAATGGCCCAGCAGAAACAAACAGCTTCCTCTGCATTTGTGCTGTGTGGAGTACTTTTATTTGGTTCTCGATGAAAGAATTCGGCAGTTTTGAAGTCAGGAGAGCCTTGGTTATGATGGTTTATACCTTAAATCATGGCAGAGTCATGTTTTCTGTTTCCACGTCAGACTGGCTTTCAGTGCCTTACAGTCCCATGTGGGGATGGTGAGGAGGTGATGGAAGTATTAGTTCTTTCCTTTAAATAGCTGTGGGGGCTTTCAGCCCACAATCATGGGCAAACAGCAAGCCACTGCAGATCTAACCACTCTCTTTTCTTACTCTTTCAGATCTGGAACCATCCAGATGTGTTGTATGAAGCTCTGCAAAAGGAAAACCTGGCGAACGAGCAGGATTTGGATGTGGATGACCTGGGCACAGCAAGTACTAATTCCCGCTGCCAGTCTCAGGGGATGAAAGTCAAAACAGAGAGTAATGCTTTGGCATCACCAGTCGGAGAAGCTACCAATAGCAAGTTCCTCCAGAGTGTTGGCTTCAACCCCTTTCAGGAGAGAGCAAATCAGGTCGTTACTTATGAGTGGGTGAGTACCATGCTGGAAAACTCTCCTTTTGGGGAGTTATGGTAAACATAGACTAGAGACTTACTCTGGAAGTCTGCACCTCTTTTTGTTAGAGCAAAGAGAAGATTCTTCTTTAAGAGTTGGGGATTTCTCATCCATTTTCTCTGCAACAGAGCATCTTGATGAGTGTGTCTGCGTGCTGGGTAGGGATTCTGGGACTCCAGTAAGGCTGAAGTGCAGGCAAAACTACTGTGGACTTTGTTATTCTTAAAAAGGTGTTAGGATGAAGTTCAAGCTAGATAAGATGGTGGTAAATCTAGTGTGCTGGAGAGGAGGTCTTGAAATAGAGAGTCATGAGAGGGTAAGAAAGATGTTCATTCATCCATGAGAAGTTTCTCATTTGGAGCTTCAGGAAAGGGAGGAGGCAGCAGTAGCTGGCAGTAACCATGTCACCTGGAGCTGGCTGGATGTATGTGACCTCTACAATGAGTTATTTCTTGCACCTTGAGACAGGGTTGTTAAACTAAACAGGGCAACTCCACCTGCAATGGTCCTTCTGTTTCTTGGTAGGCCAAAGACATCTTGTGTGATTACCAGACGGGAGTCTTGGAGAACTCACCCAAGATGGTGCTACTGTTCCACCTAATTGAGGAAAGTGTGAAGCTTGGAGACAAGATCTTGGTCTTCAGGTAAGAAAAGTATCAACAGCTGATTCCACGGCCACTAAATGATGGGGTAGTTGAACCCCTCCTGGTACTAGGAGGTTGTTACATGGGGTGAGTGGTGTTGGCAGTTCCCCTTTTCTCCTTTGTTGTGTTAGATCCTGGTTTTCCTCCATGAATTTTATACCTCTGTCACTCTCAAGTTTAGTAGCGAGAGGTGTTCTGCCACAAACAGGGTTTGACAACTGTCAATGCTGTCATGGTTGGAGAAGAGCTCTGATACTCCACTTTTGCTGCTGTGGGGGCTTTCTCCTGAGCAGAGATCTTGGTTTTGCAGCCAGAGCTTGTCCACGTTATCGATCATCGAAGAGTTTTTGGCAAAGAGACCAATGCCAAGTCCTCGAGGCTCAGATGGAGGAGTTCACAACTGGATCCGAAACATCAACTATTACAGTGAGTGCAGCCAATCCTTCTCTCTTTTGATGTGACTCTGTTTGATCCTCTGATGGACTAATTCCTGAAAGTCACCCACTATCATCTTGTAGTTGTCCCTGGGTGTTAGAATGCTCTTCGGTTGAAGTCTCTTTCAGACTATTGTTTCTTCAGTTGCTTGGAAAGACAGCATCAGTTTGATAGCAACTGACTTGTTAATTTCTAGATCCTCTTTTTGACATCTTACTCAGAAGTGTTAGACATCTTTAACATCTCACTTATGCACTAGTGCTTTTTTAAGTTGTGAAAGACACTTTTTGCTTCCTATTTGCCTGTTTTCCAGATCTTGCTTCCCAAACCAGAATTGCTGTGGAATGGTTTTCACTAGCTTGGGCTGTGAATCCTCCTTCCCACTTCCCCGGCTTTAAATCTTGTTCTGGTATGGGTTGTTGCTTTCTGTGGCTACTTTGCAGGCCAGGACTGAGAGGAGCAGTGGATACAGTGTTCCAGATTTTTGCAGAGCTGCCAGAAGCAAAGCAGCTGCCCAGGAGCAGAGAGGTGACACCCCCTGCACTCCTTTAGACCAGTGCTCTCTGTGCTCAGATCCAGTCATAGGGTTTTGCCAAAGGCTTTCTCTTGGTTTCTCAAGCTTCCAGCGTACAGGAGACCTTAGTTCCTTCTGTCCTTGCTTGCTGGCTGTCTTGCCTAAAGCAGAGCCTTAATGGGCTCAGTGTTTTAGCACTCGCAGTCTGGCCTCACCAAGCTTCAATAAGATTTTGCTTGACCTTTCAGTTGAACAAATCGCAGCCTGGCAGGCTGCATTGCACCTGCCTGGCTGGACAAGTCAGAGGCACAGAGTGGTCTGGTTGAGATCCTGGAGTGAGGAAGACCCAGAATTGGTTGGGAATCATTGTCAATGCTCAGTGGCTGGGAAATGGGTTTGTTCTCATGGGATTCTCCCAGACATACAGAGCTTTTAAACGAGTCTTCAATTTCCTTCTCAGGACTGGATGGCAGCACATCTGCCTCAGAAAGAGAGCGACTGATTAACCAGTTCAATGATCCTGGCAACACCTCTGTCTGGCTCTTCCTTTTGTCCACACGGTAAGTTGGCTGGAGCAGAAGGGCGCAGTGGAGGACTCGCACTCGTGCTCTGTATGCAAATGGGGCTTCAGTTCTTAACTGCCTTCATCATGTGCTCTCACAACTCTATGGGGTGATAGCACTGGCTGCTGCTGAATTCCCTAGGGGCGTAGAATTTTAGCCTTAGTCCTCTGCAACAGCTTAACAGCAGTCTTGGAAACCCAACATGGGTTTGAAGTTGACTGGAGGGAGCTTCCCGTAGCCACCTCATAGACTCTTGGCTATGATAGTTGTCCTGCTCGGGAGCTCTGAAAACTGGCCAAGGCAGCAAGTTGAAATTTGCCTTTAATTTCTAGTGCTGGGTGTTTGGGTGTCAACCTCATTGGAGCAAACAGAGTGGTGGTGTTTGACGCTTCTTGGAACCCGTGCCATGACGCCCAGGCCGTGTGCCGAGTGTACCGCTACGGGCAGAAGAAGCCGTGCCACATTTACAGACTGGTTTCTGATTACACCCTTGAGAAGAAGATCTATGACCGTCAGATCTCCAAGCAGGGCATGTCAGGTGAGTGCGGATGGATGTGGCACTCCATTCCTGGCTTTTACTGATCTTAGCTCCTCTAAGACCTGTTTCTGTGGTTTCCATAAGTTCTTTTTTTCAGATTGAAAACCAGGCAGCAAAGGAAGTGTCAGAGACGCTGTCCCAGGGCTGTGATTGCTGTTCATGAGTTGGCAGTGACTTGAGATCCTATGAGAAACCCATTGCAGAGCAGTAGGGGATGTAGAGCCAGCATCCTGCAGCAGGGTTGTGCTGCCACTCCGTTCCAGTGCTGTTTACCTTCCCTGCTATTCTCCTGGCTGCTACAAGAGACTGGAGACTTGGGGGGCTGATCATCCTGTTTTCCCCTCTGCCCAGCCTTTCCTTGTCTTAAAATGAGCATTACTTTATTAAGTAGGTCTGTACCTCCATTTCTCCAGCAGCAAGAGAGGGAAAACAAGGAAAAATAGAGAAATTGAAGTATCTGTTGATACCTTTGACTGATAGTGCTTGCTTAGGAGCCAAGAATAGTTAATTCATTCTAGTTCTGACAGCCCGTGTACCAAAGTATCCTTTGTGCTGGCTTGTGCCAGCTGCTGTGTCGCGCTGTTCTTGTAGAGCTGCAGCTGAGGGTTACAGTGACCCAAAAAGAGTTCTGCTGCCTGTGCCCTTCTTTGTCTCAAAACCCAACTCCAGAGGCAGTGGCCCAGTGCGATTGGCTCAGAGTGCAGTTTTGCACTCGAGGTGGAGTGCCCTGGCACCTGGCTTGGCTCCCAGGAGAGTCCTGGATATAGATGTTTTCTCTGTGTGCTCCCTCTCGTTTGCCCTGTGTGCAGGAAGGAGTGCCCAAGGAAAACTTCCAGACTCTTGTGAGCGAGGGACCGTGGGTGCTTTTCTGAGCTTTCGACTCAGCAGAGTTCTGTGGATTCCAGCACCTGGTTATTATCTTGGGCCTTTTTGGTGGGTTTTGTGGGAGGGCACTTACTGATGTGGCTGCAGTTGTGTCCCAGGGCTTGTATTTTTTCAGCCTTGCGATGTCAGAATGGACACCATCCATAATTAGCTTCATATTCCTGCATGCCAGGAGCTCAGTGACCTGCTCTGCGTTGCTGTGCAGTCTGGAGTACAAGGCATTTGTCAGCCTGACTTGGTCAAACAGGCTCCTCTCTGAATGTGGATGGTGATTTTTCTCCCTGCCCTGACACTTACAGAAGGCTTCTGAGGATCATGCACATTGCAAGGAGGGAGCTCTGTTACGACAGGAGTGTAGGAAGGGCAGCAGTACCTATCCCTTCCCTTCTCTGCTCACTCTGTTCCCTCTCTTTTCCAGATCGGGTGGTGGATGATCTGAACCCAGTGCTGAACTTCACCCGACGGGAGGTGGAGAACCTGCTGCATTTCGTGGAAGAGGAATCCGACCCTGGTCAGCTCTCCCTCAATCCAAGCAAGATGAAGGAGTCTGTTCTACAATTAGCCTGTCTCAAGTATCCTCACCTCATCACCAAGGTGAGACCAACCTGCTTCCTTGCTGGCACAGCACTGTGTGGGAAGGAGGAGGTCTGGAGGACGCTGGCTGTGTGGTGGGGAGATGGTGGCAAGAGGGACACAACTGTGTGCTGGTGGGAACAAGTGAAAATCCTGTAGAGAGGGCCCTAAGAGACCTGCAATATCTTCTTGCCCTTCTTTCCCTTCCCTGCTGTATCTTTTACACATTTAAAGCCACCTCTGGCCTGGGCAGGTTTGGGAACAGGTTGTAGGGTGCCCCTTTCTTTTACTTGGTGCTGGGTGGGAAGTCGACAGTGACATATCCCAGCTTGCTGCCAACTCTCATCCTGGGGTGGCTTTAAAACAAAGCTGGGGTCGGTGACACTTGCTGGTGTTGTGAAGCGTTTCAGCACCCTACGGTGGTGCTGCAGGGTGGGCCAGTGGCCAGGCGCGCGGCGCTCTGGTGGCCCGGTGGCATCTTGGCAGGCTCCGTGCTTGCTCTCTTAGCTTGGCCTGTGGCTCGTGGTAAGCCCTGCCTTGTCTGGGCAGGCTGAGCCTTGGTCACCTCCAGAGCGTTGCCACTCGCGTGCTTTGCCGTGAGCAGCTCTGCCTCCCAACATCCCTCTTCCCTGCTCCAGCCTGGGATGGAGACAGCGCCGATGCAGGGACCAGGGGGCTGCAGTTTGGGGTGTCTTGTTTCCCTCTTGTGGCGTATTGCTGTCAAAGCCTCGATGCTGTGGGGTTGCAGGAGCCTTTTCAGCATGAGTCACTGCTGATCGACCGGAAGGAGCACAAGCTGACCAAGGCAGAGAAGAAGGCAGCCAAGAAGAGCTATGAGGAGGAAAAGCGAGCATCCGTCCCCTACACCCGGCCATCCTACGCACAGTATTACCCTGCCAGCGACCAGAGTCTGACAAGCATCCCTGCCTTTAGCCAGAGGAACTGGTGAGCACCTGCCTCTTCTCCTTCTTCCTGTGCTGCAGATACGACATGAGGGGGCAGGGAATGCTTGACCCTGTCAGTGTGGCCACCGCAATTTCCTCCCTCCTCTCTCACCAGGCGACCAGCCCTCAAGGGTGAAGACAAGCCGGTAGCAAGTGTCCGCCCGGTTCAATCCACCCCCATTCCTATGATGCCCCGGCACGTCCCCATGGGCAGTGCAGGATCAGCCTCAAGTTCCAACTCTGCTGTCAACTTCCCCATCAACTATCTACAGCGAGCTGGTGTCTTTGTGCAGAAGATAGTCACCACCACAGGTGAGCTGCTGGTGGCCATGGTGAATTGAGGGGCAGTGTAAGTTGTTGAAATCCACATGGACTGTGGGCAGATGGGTAACGGAGCCACTGATACAGCCTCTCTGTGTTTGAGTGGTTCCCTTGTACCTGGTGTGCAAAGGGTATGGGCCTGGTGGGTTGTTGAAAGTGAACTTGCTGTGAGAGAGCCTGCAGTACTGTCCCTCGTTGTCATTTTTTGAGATAGGGGAGTTTCTGTGCCAGAGCTGTGTGGCTTTTGCTTCCTCGGAGTCTCTGCTGCCTTCCTGTGATGCTCAGAAATAAACCCAGGGCTTACTTCTAGTACAGAACGTAGGAGAGACAACAACACTGCAGGCAAAGGGGTTGGTGGTGCACCTCCCAGCTCCTGACTGTGCCTGGCATGTTGTTTCATGGACACTTCTGTTTCTTCCCCCTGCCAGATATTGTGATTCCGGGTACCAACACGTCCACTGATGTACAGGCAAGAATCAGTGCTGGTGAGAGCATCCACATCATCCGAGGGACAAAAGGTAAGTGTCTCTGTCTTGGCAAGCCTTGTGGGTAAAGTCCTAGCCAGTGCTAATTATCAAAGAAAAGGTTGTAAAGGCATGAATCAGTCCCTTGAGAGGAAGACAAACAAGAAGGGGAGGGGATCTGGACTCTGCAGTGGCTCTGTTGCAGCCCACGCTTTGGCTTGTGCTGTTGTCACTGTCACTTCAGCTGCCTCTGAGAGGAGCTGTTGGACTTTGAGGCTGTCTCTCATTCTCACAACACCCGCTGCCTGTACTGGGACAGCCAAACGCTTCCCAGTGCTCCCACAGCAAACTTAGTCACAAGCATGAAGTCCCACATTTCCCACCGGCAGCACATTGATGGGAAGGGGAAGCTCCAACCTGGGAAAGCTGAAAGGGTGGAAATGAGGAGTGTGGAAGGGGGCCGAATTCCCGCACTGATCTCCCTGCATGATCTGTGGGCTGGCCTCGTGCAGCACTGCTGCCCTGTTCCTGCCTGGGCAGTCTCACGGAAACTGTGCATGAAGTTGTTCTGCCTCTGTTCCAGGGACGTATATCCGGACCAGCGACGGGCGGATTTTTGCCATCCGGACCACTGGGAAGCCAAAGGGCAATGAAGACCGTCGGACAGCTGCCTCAGGTAGGGGTTTGTGAGCTCTCTGCAAGGCCTGCTCGTGTGCCTTCCTGTCCAAGTGTCTGTGACAACGGCCCCTACCTTCCTTCCATCGGTGCCTGTGTTCAGAGCTGACCCCACAGTCTTCCCGGGATATCCCCAACCTTCCTTTCCACTGTTGGCTCTTGTCCCCTGTGTTTTTCTCCAAGGTTGCCTTTCTCACCTGCTCCCTCTCCCTGCTTCCAGGCTCCCAGAGCTCCTCACTGGAGTCCTCAAGCAATGGCAGACACAGTGCCTCATCGCCGCAGCTCCCCAGCGCGGAGGAGCTCACTCGGCCCATATCTCCTGACAGCCCCGAGATCATCAGCGAGCTGCAGCAGTACGCGGAGGCGGCGGCTGCCCGGGAGTCCCGGCACAGCTCTCCCAGCACCAACGCCGCGCAAAGCCACCCTGCTCACACGGACAGCGCGCCCAGCTTGGCGGCCCGAGGAGCCGAGCAGCGCGTGGGGGTTCACTGCGTGGCTCCTTCTGTGTCTGCAGCCCTGCCGGCTCCCAGCCAGCACGTTGATGCCCACTCCGTGTTGGACTTACGGGGCAACAAGCGCAAGTCAACCTCGCCGTCAGCTCCGGAGGAGCAAGCCCGCAGGCAGCAGAAGAAGCGCCATTTGCCGTCGTCCGTGCAGCCGTACGAACGCGGGTACCCCGTCTCTGGTGGGTTCGCCATGCCTCCTGTCTCTTTAAACCACAACCTAACCCATCCATTTGCCTCCCAACCAGGAAACTCCTTGTACATGGGCACTGGCTCCTCTTATTACCAGCTGCCCAATTTACTCCCAGACCCTCATCTGGTGTTCCCTGTGACTACTGACCCTCTGCTGACAGCCGGCACCGCCAGCTCTTCTGCTGCTACCTCAGCCACCGCCAGCGTCCCCTCATTCATGCTAAACCCTTCTCTGACGGGGGTGCTGCCCAATTACTCTCTTCCCTTCACGCAGTCACTGCTGCCCGAGCCCAGGATGTTTGCTCCTTTCCCAGCCCCCGTCTTGCCTAGCAGCCTTCCCAGGAGCGTGGCATCTGCCTACCCTGGCTACATGTCCCCTCACTCGGGCTACCCGGCCGGGGGCCTCCTTCGGTCCCAGGTGCCTCAGTTTGAACCCCAGGAGGTCCCAGAGGTGGGATGCAGCTCTAATGACGAGGACAAAGACGACGATGTTATAGAGATCACAGGGAAATAATGGGCCCAGCTCCTGCTCGGTCTCTGCTCCGCTAGGAGGCAGAAGTTGCAGGACCTTTTTGGGAGTCAGGATTTCCCCTCTGGGCCACGGCGGTGGGTGGAGAAGGATACGAAGGGTGTGGCGTGGGGGTGATTTTGTTCTTTTCATTTTGTTTTGCTGTTTTTTAGCTGTCGAGGTTCTGAATTGTATTAGGGGCTGGGAGGGGGATAGAGTGGACCTGCGAGGGCCAGGGGGAGCAAGAGCCAGGGAAGGAGGGGAGCAGCAATGCAAACCGTAGGAGTGCCTCCCTCCCACGCTCTGTCTGTCTGTCTGTCTCTGTTCTCTGTCTTGTCTGGAAGGGGGAGGCTTGGTGTTGCGAGTCACTGCCCTTCTCAGGCCTGGAGGCACGGCCTTGACTGCTGTCAGGGCCGAGCTCCCTCTCACACGAACTGCCTTATCTGAGAACTTCTCTCGCTCCAGGAAGGTGTGAGCCGGGGAGGGGGGCAACTCCAGCAGAGGTTGGAGACAAAGCATTTTTACTGGGGAGGGAGTGGGGGGGCTTTACATCGTGTATGTTGAAATGAGGGGGAAATTGATGTTTAAAAAAAAAAGAAAAAAAAGAAAAAAGAAACAAAACACCCCACAAACAGTATTTCATCCTTTTCACATTCACATGAAAGTAGAATGAGGGCTTCAGGCAGGCTTCTGCCACAGCAAGGAGGGCAGGGTGCTGGCGGGGGGCTCCCTTGGACCCTTCTGGAGGGTTCCGTCCAAGGTAGGTTGGCCCTGTGGTTCTGATGCCAGCTCTGCGTGCCAGAGTGGAGCTATCCCAGACATCTTGGTGGCCAGCAGAAGGGAATCCTGGTGACTTCCCGAGCTCTGTGGCCCTGCCAGGCTGTGTGAAGGCCACGTCTCGCTCAGCCCTGGCCCACCCAGATCCAGGGGCAGGTGAGCTCACTGCTGTTTCCCCACTGCACCAGGCAGTGGAGAAGGTTGGGAGGGGACACTGGACCCCGTGCTGGTTCCTATTGAACCAGTTACTGGAGCGACCGCCCCCCGCACAGGATCTCTACCTTAATTTATTTCATGAAAGTGTACTATTTATTGTCTGGGGACTCTTCCTTCCTAGTTTTAAATTAATTTCCATATTAAAACAAATAAAATGCTGGCCTCCATCACGTAGTGGTTGCTTGTTGGGTTGTCTGTGTGGGGAGGAGCAGCCGGATGACCAAAACATAGCTGAGGAGCAGGGCCAGCTGTGGAGATTGCCGGTGGGTGACCCGCATGGTGTTGGCTGGATGTGCCAGAGCAGGGCAGATCTGCCCTGGGTGCTCTGCAGCAGCCAGAGGGAGGATGGAGTCCTCATGTCTTGGTGGGGCAGGAGGAGGATCACGTGTGGAAGCCTCCTGTGCTCATTCCCAGTGAGGAGGAGGGCTGTGAGATGTGCGGAGTTGGGAAGGCTGAGCTCCTGCCGGGAAAGCGCCTTTCCCCACGCAGAGAGCGGTGCCCGGCCCTGCTTGGCCACGTTTGTGCCAAGGCTGGCCCTGCCCCACCAGCGGCCATGCTGGCTGCTTGCCTCAGCCAGGGCTCCTCAGGAGATGGTGGGCTACCCAGACACAGCTGGATTTTGTGTGTGTGACTCTGTGTGTGAACGTGTTAGGATGGAGACTTGCAGTCCATGTCACATCTGGGTGTCACCAGGCCCGTGTGGGATGTCCCTGGAGCCTGGCCGGGACCTTGGAGCAGCAGTAGCTTCTAGGGGACTTCTGTGGCCTGGGGAAGCTGCAGCCGCTGGTGTTTGCTGGGACCAACTGGATGTAGGAAAGAGGAGGATGTCCTGACATCCTCAAAGGGGTGCTGGAAGATGGGGACCTCCCTTCCCAAGAGAGAGAGAGGGGTGTGTGTGCACGCGTGTGTTACAGAAACATAATAAAACCTGTTCTGGGGCTTTCCTAGTGTCTTTCTCTGTTCAATGGACATTGTCTGTCAAACATAACCACGCCGTTCATAGAAGCCTTAGAGCAACAGTTTAGCTATGCAAATTATTTTAATTTTTTTTTTTTAACAAAACAAACATTAAAATAGTGCTTTCTTCTTTAACATATCCTAGGAGTTGAAAACCGAGGGGTTCTGAGCAAACTGCTGGACAACTTGTCTTTGGATGCACCATGGAAATAAAAATCAAACCCCCCCACAAAAGTAACAAAGCAAATTAACTGATGGTGTTCATGCAAGTTTCTCCAAAGACTTGACAGTGCTGCGTCTGTGAGTCATGCCCTCCTGTGCTCTGTGTGTCCGCCTCCCGCACAACCCTGTGACACTGACTGTACGCCGGGCTTGCCCACCTGTCTGTCGCGTCCCTGTGAGGCTGTCAGGCGGCCGGTGGGGCTGGGGAACCGACCTAGGCAAGGGCTTTCCTTGTCGAGAGTAGCGAGGGGCGCGGGAGGGAGGCCGGAGTGTGAGCAGCCCCTGACCACAGCCCTCCTGCAGCCGCACTCCGTGCTGGCTCGGCCGAGGGACCCTCCCCAGTCCTCTGTGAGGGGGGTTTTGCTGTGGCTGCCTGCTGGGACGGGGCATGAAGATCCATCTGGGGGCTCCACAGTTTGGTTGGGATGCAGCCCCTGTGACTGCACACCCTTTACTCTGCTCTTTGCCTCGCCTGGAGAGCACACAGGGTTTCTAAGCAGCCCCTGGTTCGTTCCAGTGCCGCTCCGATGTCCTCCCGGGCATCCCCACCACAGCCCAAGCCCGGTGTCCGTGGAGCAGGAGGCAGCTGGTGCTCGGCTGCCGTAGGACACATGCGTGGTGCCACCCTCCTGGCACCAGGATGAGGTGCAAGGGTTCTCCCAGCTCCTGCGTGGCCGCGGTGGCTTGGAGACCCCTCACTGCCTTCCTATGGTGCAGCTGTGACCTGCTGCGAGGGGCTTCCTCTCGCTGGCAAACACGCACAGGTCCAGGCAGCCGCAGCAGCGTGCCCTTGCACACCAAGTGCCCGAGCAGGGGCCAAACCACCCTCCCTGAGCACAGTGGGGCACAGTATGCACCCCAGTACACCACAGCCGAGCCCCGAGCCCCCCCCTTAGCCAGGGGCTGGGTCCCTCGGGCCCTGCCAGAGCCATGATGCCCTGGCCATGGGGCTCCAATGGGCACTAGCAGCGACCGGGGCTGCTCTGATGGTGCTGTGGAGGGATTTCCTCCACCCCACAGAGGCTGTGAGGGAGTGTGGGTTATCCAGGGGCTTTCTGTGTGGGAGGACTTCTTGGATCCCTAAACCTCCCCCATGGGACTCCCTCCCCCCCCCCCATGTGCCCTCCACAGACTTTCCTCCTCCTCAGCACATGGTTCTGCTGCAGAAGGTCCTGTCTCGGTTTTCCTTTTGCTGCATGGGTTAAATCTTTCTCTTGCTGCTGAATTTCTGTCTCCAAATGACCGGATGGAAGCTGCTGCCAGTTGGCTGCGGGGCTGTTGGTGAGCTGAGGACAGCAGTGCAGGAGTCTCCACTGAGGTTTTTGGACACTAAGGAAGATTTCTGAGCGCAGCCCAGAGGCCAGGGCAGAGCCCAGGGGCTCGGGTGGGCCAGCTGCCCTCCATGGTGACACCCAGCCCTTGGCCTTTCCCTTGGGTGGGAGCTTCCCCCTCTCCCAGGCGAGGGCTGGCTAATGCCATGAGCATGGAGATGCTGTGGCTGCTGCCAAGGACTCAATGGCCTTGTTGCCCCTCTACTGGCAAAGCTGCGGGGTGCAGGACACAGCCCATCTGTGCAGGATCCGATCCACGCTGGCCTCACGGGGGAAGGGGGGGGGGGGGTGGTGTTGTGTGAAAGTACTCACAGAAAGCAAATATTCTGGCAAGGAAAGCATGGGGTTTCCACAGGGGCTTCACTAGAAATGATGTGTATTCTGGCTCAATGATGTCAGCAAATACCTGAATGCAAGAGAATTGCAGTTGGCTTGTGGGTGGCTGCCAGGCCAACAGCAACGAGCAAATTCCCTTCACACTTGTTTTCTCGTCACACTGGGATGAATTGTGTTAATCCAGTCTTGGAAGGACCTGGTGGGGAGGGCTGGGGTGGGGGGCAGAGGTCGAAAGGGGAACGTAGTCCAGGTAGATCACAGTGAGATGATGGCTCCGCACAGCTCCCTTCGAAGGGACAAGGGTGTGAGCGAGGGAGAGCAGGCTCTGCTGCTCCCGGCTCGCCGCTGCTTTGGGGCACCCGGCTCAGAGCTGGAGTCTCTGGCAGATCCACAAGAGCCTGAAGGAACGATCACCAAGTCTCATGTTGGGATTTCTGTTGTTTTGGGGTTCTTTTCTCTTTTTTTCTTTTTCTTTTTACTACCGCCTTAGTCCGTGGCCTGTCTGTTTGTGGTTGGAAAGAGGAGTATCGCTAGCAGGGTGGGTCGGTCGGTTGGCCCCACGCATGATCATGTGCTTCCCTCTTCTCTGTTGAACGGGGTGTGCTCGCCCAATCTCCCAGAACAGAGACTTTGAACAATTTGTTGTTTATATGATGTATTTATTTTTACTTGTGTTTCATGTCATTTTTTTAAAAAAAAACTAAACAATAAACTGTAAGTTGGTATAAGTGCCGCCTGCTGCGCGCTCTCTTTCTGGGAAATGAACGTCAGGATGAAGTGGATCGGAGCTGGGCTGGGCGAGGGCAGCTCTGCACACCCCGGGTGCCACATTGCTGGAGCCCAGGCTCAGCGAGCAGCTGTGTCCTCTGCTTCCAGGGGTGTTTGGGCTCCACCAGCATCTCCAGAGCTGCCCGGAGGAGCATCCCTCGGGGATACTGCACCGAGGAGCTGGCTGCCTCCGGAGTGGAGCGAGCTGGGTGCAGGGAATGGGTGTCCCCAGCAGGGCTGGGTGCTGCCAGGTGTTAGGGAACCGCTTGTGAGAGCTGCTGCTTCCCTTCTCTGTCCTCTGAGCTTATTATTGCTGCTATTCATGATTGTCTTTGCAGCCAGGGGAAAACAAGGCGAATAAATATCCCTCAGGGCGTGAATAGCTTTGAGTCTGGGAGAGGCAGAGCGGGCTGTGTGCCCTCGCCCCGTGATGCCCTGCGCAGGGCAGCGGCCACGGGCAGGCTCTGAGGTAGTAACAGTGAGGCCTTCCTGCACAGGAAGCTGAGAGGTGTCTCGGAGCAGACACTCGCGTGCGAGAGGGGACCTGGAGAGCCCGGGAAGGGCCCTGGAGAGCCCAGGACGGGAGCTGCCGGCGGCGCCGGCTCCCTGTGCCCACTCACAGGCGCTGGGGGTGCCTGCGCACCCGCCCGTTCTTGCTGTCAGGCGATGGGTGCTGCCACTTCTGGTGCCAGGCTTTCTGCCGCTGCCGCTCGTGGTGCCGCAGCGCGTTGCAATAGGCATCCAGGCTGGTGCCCGGTGCCCCCAGTGCCCGCGGGAAGCCCTTGTAGCCGGGGTGCAGGTCAATCTGGGACCGGGGGCTCTGGGAGGGCCCTCCCAGCTCGGCTCCCTTGCTCCATTTGGGAGGTGGCACCTCCATGGCCTCGTGCCCGATGACGCGGAGGCTGTACCGGGTGAGGGGTCGGGAGAAGGAGTGCTCCACTGCCTGGCACTCGTAGGTGCCCGCGTCCTCCCTCGCCAGTTGCCGGATCAGCAGCCCTTGCTCCAGCACCGAGAAGTGGCCATTGTTCCTCACCTGGGTCAGAGGCAGAGCACTGCAGGTCAGTCTTGGCCGACCGAGCCACTCCTGCACCTCATCCCTGTCCCCCGTACCTCGCTCAGGGCCACCTCCTCGCTGTGCTGCACCAGCCACCGCACTGTCGTTTGTGGGGAGCGCGCCAGGCACTCCAGGAATGTTGAGTTCTTCTCTACCCCAAAAACGAGCTTCTCCACGGCAGCCCCTGCACAGAGGATAGGACAGGGAACAGGGTGAGTGCCATGCGTGGGAGCTTGGAGCATCCAGCACGTGGAGGGCAGCACAGGGGCTGCAGGTGGTTTCCCTGCATTGCGCCACCCTGCTGGGCCCTGCTGGCCCTAGGCAGAGCTAAGAGCCTGCTGGGGGCTCCTTGGAGGGGCTGGGATCTCTCACCATCCACGGTGTCCTGGCACTGGTTGAGGGGGTCAGACTTCAGCACGTCCTGGCAGCGAGCGCGCCTGTGGGAGAACAGACAGGGCTGTGGGGTGGCACCCACCCAGGATGTGAGACCCTCCCATGGCAGAGCAGTCAGGGAGAAGGGGGACCAGGGAGGGTGAGTCGGGGTCCAGGCTGACAGGCAAAGCCTCCAGAGCCGGCAGCTTGCCCTTCCCAGCTCCAAACGCCTCCTTTGCAGGGGGACAGCAGGGCTGGCCTGGGGGGGCCGCTCACCTCTTCTCGGTGAGCAGTTGTGGGGCGCATGTCCTGCCGTCCCAGGTGCAGTAGGGGTCCCTGGCCAGGCAGCAGTCGGTGCAGGTTTTGCCGTAGAGCTCACAGCGGTACAGGGAGAGCTGGAGCAGCCCGTGGGTGCTGCTCACAAATAGCTCTTGCTGCTCGGGCAAGCAGAACGGCAGCAGTCAGGACCCCCAGGCTGGAGAAGCCCAGTCCCTAAACGTGTGAGCCCTGGAGCCAGCTGCCTGCTGTGCCCTGTCCTGTGGCTGCTTTACGAAGCAGCAGGAGGGAAGACTCACCCGCTTCGGTGATAACTTCATGTCCAAGATGGGAGAAGGCACCTGCAGGGAGAGGAGAGTGCTGGGTCTCTCCTGGCTGCCCCAGCCAGCCAGCGGGGCTGGGACCCCCAGGTGGCAGGGTACTGGGTCCCAGCTCCACCTGCTCCATGGGAGCACCTTGGGCTTCTCTGCTTGCTGTGGGCAACCCTGCCTGGCAGCCGGGCTTTCACACCTGGGCTCAGTCCCTCCATTTCAGTTCAGGCTCTGCTGTGCTTCCTCCACCCACCTTAGGGGCTGGAGGGGGAGCTGGGAGAGGACTTGGTTCTGGTCCTCCTGGCTCGCTTCCACCGCCTGATGGGCAGGGCAGGGGGGAAGCAAGGACCACCTGGTCAGAGGCCAGTGGCTTTGGTGCAGGAGCATGCAGGGAGGATGCCAGGGGGGCACAGGGAGGATGCAGTGGGGCAAGGGGAGGCTGTGTGGTCCATCTGCTGTGATCCAGCCCTGCTCTCCCATACCTTTGTGACGCTGATCTCCTCCAGGCTGATCACCTCGGTGCCACGGCCCACCCCACCGGCCAGGCCCACCTTCAGGACTTGACCTTCATCTGAGAACGCAGAGGGAGAAGGAGCTGTCAGGCTGGGAACTGCCCGAGCTGCCAGGGCCGCCGTGCCAACGCAAGCCGCCATGCGCTGGTGGCATCCCCAGAGCTGGGCTGAGCTCCCACCTGTGCCGAGGAAGAGCAGGTCATGGTGCCGGTTCTCCACCTCCAGCCTGTGCACCAGGAGCCGCCGCAGCCGGTAGGGCACGTTGGCCCTCACCAGGACGGGCTGGCGGCCCTGCGGGTACACGGGCTCCCACATCAGCTGGTGGGCGCGCATGAAGCTCATCACCTCATCGGGGAAGTCCTTGGTGGACTGCAGGAGGGGGTCGTAGGTCTCGCTGGGGCACTGGGTGGCAACACGGGGGCTGCGTTAGGGCCAGGCCAGCCCATCCTGCTCCCCCCAGCCTCACCCTGCACCCCCTACCGTGCCAGGACGGGGATAGGGGACGCGGCCCTTGTATTGCACCCAGCGGTAGTCGAAGCCCTCCTTGTGAGCGAAGGGGCCGCTGAAGGCAGCTCTGACGGCCGCCATGGAGTAGACGCAGATGGCAGAGCCACTGAAGACGCCGCTGTGGGGGAGAGCAGGGCTGTCAGCATCCCTGCTGCTCCGAGGGTGCTGGGCACGTGCACACCCACAGCCCTCAGCCCTGTCTCCCAACCAGCACCCAAGGGTGACAGGGATGCCTTTGGCCCAGCCAGCCAAGTGTGGGTGACCCCTGGTTGTGCCGGTGCCAAAGCCGGTGGTTTCGCAGCTTGGCTGGTGGAGCGGCAGGGAAAGCAGTGAAACAGCACCTCCTCTCCCAGGGCTCCCCGGGGCAGCGCTGGTGGGGAGCTGGGGAGCCTGCACTGCCCCAAGCAGGGGCCAGCAGAGCCCCACTCACCTGGACACCGTGAAGAGGCCAAAGACGAGGGGGTTCTGGGGGTCGCGGGTGCGCAGGAGGAAAACATCCTCTGCAAAGAGAGGGGATAGGTGAGGCACTCGGGAGCTGGGGCACTGGTCAGGGATGCAGGCGAGCATCTCAAAACCCTGCCCAACTCCCTGGGGCATCCTGGCAGGAGCAGCGGTGGCAGAGCAGAGCTGCTGCCGGCCGGGCAGGGCACTCACCGAGCTGGTCAAAGTGGGTCTCAGTGCCCTGGGGGCTGGGGATGGAGCAAACCAGGCGGGCCTTGAGGAACGTGCTCCAGCGGTTGATGAGGCTGCGCTTCCCTCCGACATCGTTCTGAAGGCACCAAGAGCTGGCTCAGCCCAGTCTCTCCAAGCCCCCTTCACCATCACGTGCTCCTCCAAACCCGCAGCAGGACACCCTCCACCCTGAGCCCTCTGCTCTGTGATGGGAGTATGGGGACAACCCTACACCTTGTGCTGGCCCCTGTTTGGGGCACCCTGTGGCCCAGAGGAGGTAAAACCCCGCCTGAAAGGACACCCAACCACGGCGTGTTGGGATTTGGTGACTGACCTTGCAGACCCGGGCCACCCTGGCATGGATGTGCCGCCTCTCCCACTGCCCGGCTTCCATGGCCGTCTCACGGAAGAAGATGTAGACCTTGTCATCGTGTGGATTGTAGGTATCGGGGATGGCGTAGGCACTGACAAATGCAGGCTCTGCAGAGGGAAGGAGCAGCACAACGTGACCCTGTGCCCTGCTCTGACCCTGCTGTACTGCCCATGGGAGCAGCGTGAGATGCTGACTGTACGCAGGGTGCCCCATGGAGCCCCTGCTACCTGGAAGGCAGAGCCTCATTCCCGGCGCTCAGCCTGCAGGGTGTGTGTTGGAGCATGAATCCCACCAGAGGCTTCAGCGGTGCTTCCCCCAGAGAGGACAGAGGGCCAGACCACTGAGCTCTGGCCCCAGCCTCTCACCAGAAGGCAAGAGAGCCCACCCCGTGCCCCACAGGTCCCCTGCTCCTACCATTTAGCCAGTGGTCCTGGTTCTGCTCCGTGCGGATGTAGCTCTGCTCAGCCCCATGGACCCAGGTCCGGAAGAAGGCAGCGCTGCTGCCCATGAAGTCGCTGGAGGTGCCCGAATACAGCTCCCCATCTGTGGGGTCGAGGGAGGTGTAGGTGAGTTGGCTACACTGGTAGGATGCTCCTGTGTCCTCAGAGGCTCAGGGAGGGTTGAGGGGGCACAATCTGGGTGGGAACCTCCTCCAGACCCAGGACCCAGCATAGCTTTCATCTCCCAACCCACCCAGCCCTTGCACGGCGCCAGTGTGTGGTGGACAGGCTGGTGACATCCCACCCCCTGTGTGTGGTGTTCCATCTGCACCTGGCATCTGTGGTTCTGAGCAGGAGCTGCGAGGTGGGTGAGCCAGGGTGGGTGCTGTGGGATGGCTCCTCTCACGCGCACCTGCTCGGGCACCAGACCATGGCCACGCACGGGCACCGCAGCCCTCCCCTCCCGTGACAGTGCCCAGCACTCCCACCGTCCAGCAGGACACCTGCTCCCTGCTCTCTCTTACCGATGAGGAGTCCTGTGAAGGGCTCGTGGGGGCTGTACGGGCACCGTCCTCGCCCCGATTCCAAGGAGTGGGGCACCAGCCGCATGGTGGGAGAGCCAGGACCCTGCCAGAGCCACAGGAGAGGTGTCAGCCCTGGGGGAGGCTGGAAACGAGCTGGGCACGTGGAGACGAGTGGGAAGGAGTGCTCGGCTTTGCCCCTTGAGGGGGCTGCCAGGACTCATCTCCATCCCCATGGGGCACCCTGGCACTGCCAAGCCAGGGCTGCTTCTCACCAAGGCGTGGAAGTGCCAGGGACTGCACCAGGCTGGACACCCTCCCTGGGCTCCGGGGCTCCCTCTGCCCCTGGGGTCTCCTGGAACCTTCTCCAATGGGGCCTCAGCTGGGCAAGATATTCCTCACCTTCCCCCTGGTTCCCAGCTGGATGAAGGCACAAACGGGCTGGTAGGATCCGGTCCCACAGGCAAACACGTGGGTCCTGTTGAAGGGCTGGAGGAGGCGGATGAAGTTGGCACACTCTGTCTGCTCAAAGGGAGGTGTTTGTTAGTGGGCTGAGCCCCTGGCACACCTGCTGGGGATGTGGGAGCCTGGCCAGACCTTGCCCCGGCAGTGGCAAGCTGAGCTTAACTCTGGCTGGCCCAACATCCCTGTCTCAGGCAGACCCCAAGGCTCCTTTGTGGGGTGATGTGGGTGTTTAATACTCATGCTAAGCTGCGAACGGCCTCGAGCCGCGGGCTGCCAGCCCTGCTTACCTCCAGGTTCTTCCCCGCCAGCTGGCAGTGCTCGACCTGCTCCCTGGAGGCTGGCCAGAAAATCTGCAACACAGAGACCCCAACAATGCAGCCCCTGCTTTCCCTCACCTGTCTGGAAAGGGGCTCAGCCAAAAGGTGCTGCGAGGCTCGGGCACACGGGAAGATGGAGTTCTGTGACCGAGTTAAAGGTGTCCCTGTTCCTGCAGGGGGTGGACTGGATGACCTGAAAAGGTCCCTTCCAACCCAAACCGTTCTATGACCCTGTGTTCTCTGATTCTATGGCATAGGGCTGCTCTGACACCCCTTGGGTCCTCAGGGCCCGGCCAAGCTTGGCAGGGAGCCGTCCAAATAAGCTCAGAGTGAGCCTGGCATGGGGACAGAGCCTGGGTGGGCCTTGGCACGCCCTGCCGGGCAGGCTCTCCGGGAGCCCGGCCCGTGGGAACGCCAGGCTCCAGCCTCTTAATGGCCTTGGCTTTTGTTGGGCTGGAGCGGTGCACCCTGCCAGCAGGATGTCTTGGGATGCCATTAGCGGGCTCCGTGCTGGAGCTGCTCTCATTCTTGATGCTGAGCTCTTGCTCTCGCAGCAGCAGCAGGGTCAAGGTGTGACAGGAGGGCTCCGGGCACTGCCCTTCCACCCAGGGTCCACCCAGTTCTCCTCTCCTGGCCGAGCCGCCCTGTCCCTCCCTGGCGTCAGACCATCCCCGCGGGGTTGACCCCACTGATGGAGACATCCTGGTGTGAATGTATCCCTGGGCATGTTACAGCAGCCCAGCTCGGAGCACACCCACCTCCACGCCCCGGCAATGGAACAAGGAGCGGCTCCCAGGGAGGAAGAGCCCAGCCTGGCCAGGATCATACTCACACTCAGCACCCACCTTCTCGGGCTCTCTGCTGGGATGGTCCAGATGGAGCAGGAAGATGTGGTTTTTTGCTCCCACCATCAGCCAAGCCCTGTCTTCATCCACCAAGAGAGCCTGGAAATCCAGCCCATCCCCTGAGGCCAGTAAGAGGCGAGAGCTGTTGGATTTCAGCAGATCTGAGGAGCACAAGTTAGGAGAGAGAGAAAAACACATCCATGAGCAACACAACAAGCAGCCAGAGGCCCCGAGCTCCCCATCTCCAGGCTTCCCACCCTGTCCCAAGGGAACGTAACTTCCCTGTCGCTGCCTTGGCAGAAAAATCACCACCTTTGGTGCCCCAAAACTCGGCACGAAGCGTCCTCCCAAAAGCCCACCTGAAGGAAACAGTGAGTTACAAAGAGGAGCCCTGCCCTGCCCTTGCCTTGGTCTGGTCTGCAGGGCACGGGTCCAGCCCCAGGAGCCCAGCTCAATTCACTTCCAGCCTGCCTTTCAGAGGAGCTCTTGGAGCCCCAGAGCCTCAACACCCTGAAGCTATGGTGAACTGGAGGTCCCTTCCAACCAAAACCGTTCTGTGGTTCTATGATTCTATGATCCACCACCCCATAACTTACCCCCAGTATCCTGACCCACGGCCTCAGCCCAGCATTAGACTGGCTCAGAGAAAAGGCTTTTAAGAGCCCCCCTTTAGCACTGCTGGAGGGAAAAGCCACCTCGGGGAGGGGGAAAGCGTTTGGTGGACACGGTCGGGCAGTGGGAGAAGCTCTGCTGCTCAGGCTGTGGCTCCCTCTGTGCAGAAGCCCCAGGGGTGGCTGGTGGCCCCTCAGACACAGTGACAGCCATGTGGGTGTGCGAGAGGGACAATAACCTCTTGTATCTCAGCTAACCACTCCGGAAACACCATCCCCCAGGCCCACATCAGCCCCTGATGTGCAGCACCAGGTTTGGGGGTGGCTGCTGGGATGAGCATCCCCCGGCACGGCCGGGATTGCGGCAGCTGCGCCGGCGAGCGCCTGCTCCCAGGGCTCAGGGCAGAAAGACACCAGCACTGAGGTGGGCCCGAGAGCTCCTTGAATCATAGAATCGTGGAATCGCTTGGTTGGAAAAGACCTTTGAAATCATTAAGTTCAACCATCCCTGTTCACTGCTGAACCATCCTTGAGCACCTCACCTGCCCATCTTTTAAACAGCTCCAGGGATGGGAACTCCACCACCTCCCTGGGCAGTCTCTGCCAGGGTCTGACAACACTTTCAGTGAAGAAATATTTCCTCATGTCCAATCTGAACCTGCCAAGCTCTTGGCTTTGGTGCTGTGTGGGGAAAGGTGCATTGGGAAGGGGAGATGGATATGGGCTGCTGGATGGCTGGAAGGAGAGTGTAGGGAGGTGGAGAGCAACTGGAAACCTGGGGTGATCTGCAAAGTCCAGGCTGAGAAATGACCCCATCCTGTGGATTGAAGCAGTGCGTCAGGAGCTGAGGGAGGGAAGCTGTCAGGGGGCGTGGGGCTGGCGCAGGTGGGGCGTACGTGGGCACGGGCACGGCTCCCATCAAAGGGCCTGGCTGACCCAGGAGGCTGCGTCGCTCTTCCTTTCACCCCGTTTCCAGGGCAGAGGGGAAGCGGGGCCAGCGCCTGTGAGCTGGAAATGCCACTGACGTCGCATGTCCCTGCGGGGAAGGAGCTGCTGGGCCACAGGCACGGGCGAGGGTCCCTGCCCGGATCCACGCTGACGTGGCCGCCCTCGCTCCCAGCTGTGGTTTCCTTCTCCCCTTCCTCTGGGGTCAGAGCTCCAGTGACAACGGGACACAGCTCCCCCCCCCACCAGGAGCTGCTCTCAGTTGTGTCAAGGAGCTCCTGGCCCTCCTCCTGCTCCCACAAAAACTGGGCACAGCCCCAGTTCACTCCCCACTGTCCCTCGGGTATCCAAGGGGCAGATTTCCAAGCCATTTCCCACCAGCTGAATGGGATTAACAGCTGAATTCCTGTCCCTGCCTGTGGGCCATTGTCACCCACCCTCCTGCCTCTGCCAGCTCCCAGGACCTGCCAGACCCAGGGGGAAACGTCAGGCAGGGCACCGAGGAGTCAGGTTGGGTGGGAGGGAAGGTCAAATGTTCATCCAGTACATGGGAGTAATTAAGCAGAGCAGGGACAAGGCTGATCCCAAGCAACGCCACCCTCTGACCTGCCCCAGCCAAGAACAAGGGCAGGCAGATGCTGGAGGAGCCCTCCCTGCTGTGGTGACAGCGCATGGAAGTCCCCAGGGAGGAGCTCCTGCCCTACAGGTGCACCTCAGTGATGATGAGGGTCTCAGCCTGACCCTGTGGCAGGGCTTTGGTCCCTCACCAAGGGGACACAGAGTGCACAAACCAGCCTCTTCTTGCCCTCAGGCCACCTATTGCAGCAGGGCATCTGATCCAAACCCTGAACCTCAGGCAGGGAGCCAGACGGGCTCTGCAGCAGCTGCACAGTAGCCAAACTGATGGGTGAACCCGGGGAAACATCCTCTCCTTTGTGTTCATTATCTCCCAAGGCCACGGTGTTTTTCTTTACTGCCAAGACCACTGCAACCGCCTTGTCCCATCCATCATCACTGCCTGCTCCTCAGCCACTGCATCCTCCGTGCAGGGCGACCCTGGGCTTCCTGAGGTCACAGCCCGGCTGTGCCGCGGGGCTGTCCTATCCCCTTCCCCCAGCCCTCAGACAGTGCAGATCCCGGGGGCAGAGCCCTGGAGCCTGGCTCTAAATGGTGAGGAGGAACAGCTTTAAATTGGAATGGGGAAAATTGAGATGAGACATTAGGAAGAAATTCTTCACAATGAGGGTGGGGAAGCCCTGGCACAGGTTGCCCAGAGAAGTGGTGGCTGCCCCATCCCTGGGGGTGTTCAAGGCCAGGTTGGATGAGGCTTTGAGAGTCCTGACCCAGTGGGAGGTGTCCCTGCCCATGGCAAGGGGTGGGACTGGATGGGCTTTAAGGTCCCTTCTAACCCAAACCATTCTGTGATGCTATGAAATCGGGCTCCAGTCCCTCTCTGCCATCGGCCGATAAGAGATGTGCCAGCACTGCTTTTGGTGCCCATAACCAGGCACCCAACAGCTTCCTGCTGTGTGGTTGTGGCTCCTGGCTGCACATCGAAGGCTGGCAGCAGACCCATTTCCAACTCCCAGCAGTGCCTGCAGCCCTTCATCCAGCAGTGCTGTGGCCTCAGCTCAGCCCTCAGCTGCCCCAGCCTGACCCAGCTCACCCGGAGGCTGCCCCTCGCCCAGCTGTGGTCATCCCTGTGCTATTATAGACCTCTTCCTCGCCTCCTCAGCAGGGTGGGAGCCTCTGCTGTTGTTCCTGGCCCCGTGCCCTGCGCCCCATCCTTCCTTTGCTCTCTGTCATTTCCTTCTCGTGAGCTTGCTCACATCTTCTCCCTCCGCCCCTGCGAGGGCCCTGCCTGCCCCCGGTGCTGGGAGCTGAGGGCAAGGCTGAGCCCACAGATGGGCTCTCAAAGGCCTCCTTTTATTTTTCTCTTTCCTAGGGGTTTCTAAACCTAAACTTCTCAAGGCATTGTGTCCTTGAACCTGTCCTGTGCTGTCCGTGAGTCACATCCCCTGCCATTGTTTGCATTGTCCTTGAGCCCTCCTGATGCTGGGAGCTTCCTCTTCTGCCTCTGCCCAAGACTTGAGGGCTTTTGGTGTGTCTGACCCTAGCACGCTGTGGGGCTTTGAAGTCAGTTCCCCCTCCTGCCCCAGCAGCCTGGCTCTGCCTCCTCTGGCTCCAAGGAAAGGCAGACCCTGCTCTGTGCCTCCAAGCAGGGCTATCAGTGGGGCCCATCTCCCCACAGGGATATCCTGCTGGGAGCTCCAACCCTTTCCAGTCATGAGCAGGGGGCATCTTCCACATCACTGGTGGTGGCTGCCTGGAGAGCAGCTTCTCAGGGTGATGGAGCAGGCCAAGGTAATGGCTCCAGGTCTTTGAGCATGATGCCTGTGGGAAAGCTATGCTGCCCCCTCACCTCACTTGCAGGGGGAAGATTTAGATTAGATATTAGGAAGAAATTCTGCACACTGAGGGTAGTGAGGCCCTGGCACATGTTGCCCAGGGAAGTTGTGGCTGCCTCATCCCTGGACATGGTACCCCATTCCACTGTCCTTCAAAGCACCTTGCCCTTTTTCACACAGGAGAAACTGGAAGTAGGTAAATCAACCAAGTGCATACTGCTAGGCCACGGCAGGGTGACCAGCTGCCTCTGCTCTAACTACTGAGGTCATTCCCCTGCAGAGACCCTTTCCCCAGAGGCTGGGGCTCTGCTGGGCTGCATGCTGTGCTACCTGTCAGTCTGCTCCTGTTGCATCCTCAGATCACAAAAAGCAGCCCCCAGACCTCTGCATAAGGCACAAGAAGAGCAAACTGTGCCTCCCCTGAAGAGCTCATAATCTAAACAGACAAGACAGGCGCAAGGGGGGAAGGGTGAAGTGCAGCAGGGAAATGATCCGTGCAGTGGAGCAGCCTCTCCTCGGCAGGAAGGGAGGGATGAGGGTAGAAGGGCTGAGCTGGGGCAGGACTGTGCTGGTGGAGGTAGGAGAAGGGGCCAGCATTGCTGCCTGGAGCTCTGTGTCCCCATTGCACAGTGAGCAAGAAGAGAGAGGACAACGTGACAACGTGTCCCCATTCTCCTGGAGTGACTCAGCCCCAGCCCGGGCCACACCAACTGCCCAGAATGAGCCTGAGCAGAAGAAGACATCACTTCTGGTCCCAGTGCTGTGCTGGACCATGACAGGGCATTCTCTGCTCAGGTCCCTTCTCCAATGCCAGCAGCACCAGTACAGCATCCCCAAGGGTTGTGCTGGGAGATCCATCTTGAGGGCTCAACACGTGGAGGTGTTAAGGCCACAACTTTGCTCCTCAGCTGCAGGATGCTCTCCCAGCCCTCCCAAGGTAACCCACCTGGGCACCCCCTTACCTCTGTAGGCCAGGCGAAGGCGCGGGGCGTGCTGCTTCCATGCTTTGCTGCTGCCCGGATGCTGCAGGAGGAGGCACAGGAGGAGGGCGGCGAGGGGCAGCGCAAGGCTGGGGGCAACGTGCATCCTGCTGCTCGGTACCTGGAGAAGGTGCACCACGTCCTCACAGCACCATCTCCCAGCGCTGGGATGTCAGCTCCGCAGCCAGCTGCAAGCACAGAAGGGGAAAAGTCGCACCACGGTGGGCTGTGCACAGGTCAGGACCCCCGTCCCACCATCCCCGGGCTGGGGAGGCTGCTCAGCTGGTCCCTGTCTGCCAGAGAGGAGCCACCAAGAGCAAGCGGCCAGCGCCCCACACACCCACAGCACTGCGGGGGGAGCCGAGGGCCACGAGCTCGGCACAGGCTGGGGACCCTGCAGCACCCGCCACGGGCGCCCCGGCAGGGTTTATCTGAGCAGAGCACCTGCAGGTGGCCAAGGGCCAGGGCCCTCCCCTCCCTGCGAGCTCGGGGACACGAGCCTTGTCTTGAGGAGCTGGTGCAGCACAAACCAGCCAGGCTGGGAGGGAAAGCGGGACCCGAGGAGGGGAACGTCTTGCTGGCCTGGCTGTCCTCACAGCCTCAGGAGTCACTGATGGCTCTGGTAGGATGAGGAGGATTGCTGAACATCTCCATTGCCATGAGACACAACAGTGCCAGCTGAGATATCAGGCACCTTCCAACTCTGGGAGCTGCTGGAGCTGGGTGCTGGGAAATGGGGCTGCAGGGAGACCCTGTCTGCTACCCGGGAGCTCCAACACTTCTTGTGTCCAGAGATTTCAGAAGCCCAAGTCTTACAGCCTGCCTGGGTGGTGTGCGGCGTGGTGCCAGCATGCCCAGGGCATGTGGTACTCAGGAACACTCAGATTTGAATATCCCAGGGGACGAATGACATGAGGGAAGAGGCGAGGAGTGCTTGGGGGTATTACACCCTCCAAAAGGCTCTCAGAGCCTGGACATCCTCTACTAAAGAGTTGCTCAGACCCCAGGGCCTGACCTGAGCCTGATGAGGGATCCCTCGTATTTAACTCAGTTTGGGGTTAAATCTTGTCCCTCTTACTGATGGGAGACCAAAGTTTCGGAGTGCTGTCCATAAATGTTGCTCCTGTGACCCCATCAGCACCAGCTGTGGCTGTGTGGGTACACGGGACATCCCCTGGCCGGTAGCTCTGCCCATGGCCCTCTCACCCCAGACCTCTCCGAGGCCACCAGCATCCACTGGCTCGGGGATGCCACAGTCTGGAAGGACTCCCTTACATTTCCACCCCTCCCACAGGCAGAGGCCTGCCAGCTCCCACCAACAAATTCAGGCAATTTAGATTATTTTTTCCCCTCTTATAAATGTCCTGGTTTGTAAATGGCAGCTCTGGCTGATCCCACCTCTTGCTGCTTATGAAGCTCCTCCAGTCTCATGGCTGAAAGGTTTAAAATGATCTTTTTTTTGCTCATCCTTGGCCAGGGGCTCTTGGCTCAAGGAGCAGGGGATTTCTGCCACCCCAGTGGAAGGCTGTGTAAGAGGGGTGGTGCAGCCAGACTTTCACAACTGCCTTGGTCTCTGCCTTCCACAAGAAGGAGCACTTGGCTCTGCTTAGGGAGGAGGTTTTGGGATTGGTGGAGGTTGGGGTTTCTCTCCAACCCAGCCCACGGGGAGCAGGGCCAGGGCTGGGGTGCACAGCTCCTCTCCAGTCCTTGCCACTGCCTTGCTCTCTCTCTGGCAGCACAACCTGCTGCTGCTCCAGAGCCTTCCCCATCCCAGGAGACCTTGCACCCCCCTGGGACCTGAATGTCACCTCGGGGTGGAAGTTTTTCTATCTCTCTTTAGTTCAGGGCTGCTTTCCCAACCTATCTCTCCCTTTCCTAGGCAGACTTTTCCACAGGTCAGTCACAGCCCAGGGAAAAAAGCCCCACAAACACAATGGTTTTAGCTTGGTTTAAACTCCTCATTGCTTGACACATTGATGAGAGGGGGTTTCCCAGGTAGGAACCCCATCAGCCACCCCAAGGACCTGCTACGAGGCAGTGCTTCCCCCAAAACACCTTCCCAGCAGGCAGAGACGAGGAATGGTTTCCCAGTGCTGGGGATGCTCCAGCATTTTTTTCTTAAACCCCAACTTCATCTCTTCCCTGAGCTCCACAGCAGAGTCTCCCAGAGTCATCCTGCTGCTCACACATGCCCTGAGAGAATGCTGTAACCCCGGGGTCATCACAAGGACATGCCTGGGATTCGACAAGGAATTTTTTTCCTTGCCAACGTGCTTTTGGTTGCTGGAGGACTGGAGAAAATGCTGGCCTCTAATTGCAGCTTTCTATAAATGGAGCAGAGCCTGTGCTAGGCTTAAGTTTGGGCTAAGCCTGCCCTAGGAGGAAACTTTCATGACCTGGAGCTCCTGGGGATGCCAGGGTGGGTTGGAATTCTGCAGATGGCAGACAGGGCACCGCTCCTGCCTCCAGGACACGTTCCTGCATGGCCGTGGGGTGAGCTTTAGGGATGCTTCACATGCATCAGGGCCCAAGGTGGTGGGGCAGGCGTGCACGGTCTCAAGCACCAGCACTTCAGCCTTTCACTTCTACCAGTTCCCTTTCTTTCAAAAACCCCCGGGCAGTGTGGAGTCTCCATCCCTGGAGGGGTTCAAAAAACTTGTAGACGTGGCACTTGGTGACACGGTTTAGCAGGCACGGTGGGGCTGGACTGCATGAGCTTAGAGGTCTTTTCCAACCTCAATGGTTCTATGATTCACCCTGGGGGTGCCAAAGGCAGGTTTGAGGAGATCCAGGCACTCACAGGAGGAATCCAGAGCTGGGTGCAGGGGGGGATTTAAAGTGGGCAAGGACAGAAAGAATTCTCAGAGGATCACTTCCAGGAAGAAGTTTTCCCCTAGGTGTTATTTTTTTCACTAAACCTTTGCTCCTGCTGCTCCAAGCCGTGCCCAGGCAGTGCTGAGGGATTGGCACCTCTGTCTCTGTCCCTCTCTGTGCCAGCTGGAGTGGGGACATGGGGAAACATGGTGGGGCCATGGCCCCTGCCTGGAAACCTCTGCCCAAAGCTGCCTGGAGGTGAAGAGCTGGGCAGAGGCAGAGTTTACACTGAGAGGGTGTCTAGTGGATGGGAACGAGCTGCGGGTGATGAATCCAGGGTTAAATTAAACATTCCCGACAGCTTTAAATAATCAACTGTCCCGAGCTGCGACTATTTCTATCTCAGTTTGCAGAGGGAAGTGCTGATGAGGGCAGGAGGCTGGGCAAGGGGTGTCTGGGGGTTCGATTTCTGGGCACTGCGGGGGCCTGGGGGAGGAGGCTGTGGGTGTTTGCAGCTTTGTTTCTGGGGACTGGCAGTCACCAGGAATGGTGCTCTGGGCTCTCACCTAGAGCCACCCTTTCATGGCACAGCATTGAACTTTTCCTTTGGAGACCAAGTCCCCTGGAAGGTCTTGCTGGAGACCGAGCAGGGCAGGGGAAAAACAAATTCCTCCTGTTTGAGACATGCGGAGATGGGAGGGAATTTTTTATCCGTGAAAGCACCAATTTCCTCCCAACAATGCCTTTTTGCTGAGATGCCACGAACAGTGTAAAAAAAGTCCAAATTTCAGAGGGGGAAGGGCAGCGGATTTATCAGGCTATGGATTATCTCCCAAGAGGGAAGAGCGTGCCGAACTGGAATCCTGCAGCCCGCACGCTGCCTCCTGCCCAGCACAGCCCTCCCCTCCGTGTGCTCCATAGGCACTGATTGTGTCCCAGTTAATCCCCAGGCACCGCCTGCAGCCCCTGCCTTCTTGGGTTACACTGCAGGGCTGGCCAGGCCCCCAGCAGCTGGGGGACCTCCAGGGAAAGGAGCCAAGGGGAGGAGAGGGGCTGCTGTCGGCATCCAGCGACCCTGCCTGTGGCGGGATGGAGAGGCTGGAGCTGAGATCCCCTCCACGGGGCTCCCAACTGAAGCTGTGGCTCCCACTCCCACACCTGAGCCCCACGCCCTTGACGCTGCCCTGGGTTCCCTCTGTGCTGGGAGGGCACAGCTCTGCTGCTTTCGGGAGCCTCACCCCAGCGAAGAGACTGACGGGCAAAGCCAGGCAAGGAACTCCAGCAAAGAGGACAGTCGTGCCCTGCCATCGGGGTGTCTCCTCCTTGCCCACAGCTCAGCCCATCCCCGCACACCCCTCTGCCCCTGGTTGTGTGCAGGTGGCTCTGTGCCACGCGAGCGCACACAGCTGGAGCCGTGGCCGTGAGCCCTGGCACCCACCCCTGCCCGTGGCTCTCCCTTCTCCTAAAGCACTGCCTGCCCCCCTCCCTGCCCACGCAGGCACCGGCGCCCTCCCTGCTCAGCCCAGGGTGCCGGTTGTTCCCCTCCACCCAGTGCAGGGTGATGGATGCCCCGGCAGCTGGAGGGAGAAGCAGCTGTTGTCCTTCTCCAAAGGGAGGACAAACACATCGGGTGGGCCCCCAGCTCCCTCCCTGCCTTCCCCCAGGGCAGGACCAACGCTGGGGAAGCCTGCGATGCTGAGCTGTGGGATGGGGACAGGGGTACGGGAGGCTCCTGCAACACAACACAGAAGCTGGGACCCCAAATGCAGTGCCAGAGCTTGGGTGGCACCAGGACACCGCGCTGTGCCATGGCAGGGATTCAGTGAATCCCCCACAAACACGGATAACACACCCATCAGTGAACGTCCCACACAGCCCCAAAGGCAGTGGGGAGCAGGTTTTGGAGAGTTTCATACAGAACTTGTTCAGCAGGAGAAGGTGGCTGAGCTTGCTTAGTCTTCACCTCTGTTTCTCTGCCATCCCATGGCAAGGCTGACCAGTGACTCCCTTCCAGTGGGGATATCCCTCAACAGCCTCTGACGCCCCTGCCTCGTGAGATTAAAGCCCAGGATCACAATTAGCCCTGGATCACTCTTTCTTGCCAACAACCACTGCCAAAGCGTGCCAAGGGCTGCAAGCAGGGAGGAACGAGCACACCCCGGCCCGTTGTCCCTGTCAGGGCTGGTGGTAATGGGATGGGGCAGGGGCAGCTCTGTGGTCTGGGTGGAATCAGGGGGACTTCACTGCCTGTGGTGACACTTCAGAGTGAGTGCTTTTTTCTCATTTTTACACCTTACACGTGCTGACGGGCAAACACTCCCAGTCCCTGAGACCTGGGTGACATGTTAAGCCCACACCAGCTGCGCTGCCAAACAGACACCAACCTCAGGCTCTGCAGCTGGTTCCCCTCCTCCCCTTCAGAGTGCCCACCCCATTCAGAGCTGTGAGCCCATCCCTCAGCGCTGCCCAGTCACAGCCCAGCTGTCTCTGCCCTTCTGGGCAGGCAGTTTTCTATCTGCTTGGAGCCTGGGGAGGTGGGAGCCAAGCTCAGCCCCTTACCTCTAGCAGGGGGTAAACCTTCATATTCAGAGGGGCAAACACAGCATCTCCTCTGATGGTGTTCTTCCCCCTGAAGTTTCAGTAGCTTAAGGCACGCTCTGCTTGGGACCATGGCCTTGGAAAGCAAATGCAGAATTACCAAGTGCAAAGCTGGCCAGGATATTAATAACTGTTTATGAAGGGATAAGGAGCTGGCTCTGCTTAGCATCCCACTAATTCCTGCCTCAGGAGGCCGCTGGCTCAGCCCCTGCCTTTCCCGTGCTACGGAGAGAGGGAGGCGATGCCTGCCCTGTCTTGGCTCTTGGGCTGGGAATGTGGCCCAGCAGCTGGGCGTGCGGTGGGCACAGCGATGGCAGGGATTCACCCGTGCTTTCAGGCAGCAGGTCCTGCAGGGCTTTCCTGGTGTTCCTGAACGTGCTGCTTGAGCTGGGTAGTGCCAGTTGAGGACCCTCTGCCATTCCTGTCTAATTCACATCAAGGACATCCAGCATCAGGGAGGCTGCAAGCCCAATGGGCAGAGAAAGCAGGATGGAGATGCAGGGCAATTGCACTTGGCAAGTCCTCTCTCGCCTAAAATGGTGCCAGAGCACAGGCAGTGCCACCAGACTGCTGAGTCTGGGCAAATTCACCTCGGGGAAGTCCTCAGCAGGCAGGGACACTGCACACCCTCTGGCTCTCTCCTTGTTGTACCTGTGCTGTATTTCCCCACCTCTGCTCACAGCTCCTGTGCCAGCATCCCCGGCACAGCCCGTGCTAAGGTCCTGCTGCCAAGTCTCAACTGGGAGGTGGTGCCCAGCCAGGGCTCCCGGAGGGGACAAACCATGCGGGAATGCCCGCTGGCAGCAGGGCAGGGGCAAATTAGGAGGAGAAAGGCTGGGCTCCTCCCCAAGCAAACAGTCAGGGATGTGGGAAAAGAGCAGAGCAACTGTGTCTCACACTGGGCAGCAACCATGCAGAGTATCTCAGGGTTGACCTGGTGCATTAAACTCCAGATTGACTTGGTGTGTTAAATTCTGGATTCCTATGGCATATTAACTCCCATCCTGCCTCCTAATGCAACCGAGAAGCTTAAAACTTTCATTTTTGGGAAAGGATTTACCATTCTCTGATGTGTTAGAGAAAAAGTAGACAATAAAGTAGTGAGGAGGCTCTGCACTGCCAGGGTCCCCAGAGGCAGCCGCATTCCTCAGAGCCATGGATAGCCCACAGCCAGCTGAAACCCACCCTTGTCACCTGTCTGCCACATGGCCTGACATTCAATACAGCTCAGGAGCTGTTTGCTAGGGATGAGGGAATCACACACGTGCTAAACACTGGCAGGGGCTCCAAGGCCAGGGGTCAGCACTGACTCTAGACAGGGATGGGTTTGCCGATGCTTCTTGCCCCAGGCTGGCTGAAAAGCTCTGCTAGGGAGAGAGGCTAGGTGGCACCCAGGGGGCTCATACAGAGCTTGTCAGCTCAAACCTGGGCAGGCCCAGCCACCACCTCATTTGTGGTCCCAAAAAGAGGTGGTGGCTAGGTTGGAGTTCTGGTGGAGGACCGGGGTCTCTCTGAAGCACCTCAGCAGGGAGCCAAGGGCTGGAGATGGCTCCATCCCCACAGGGATCTCATGAGAGAACCGACCCTGGGGAGCAGAGAAGTGTTCCTGCTCCCTGGACAACCAAGTCGCTGCCTTCTCCAGCGCACCCAGGCCGCAGCCCAGTGCCTCTGTAAGCTCCCAAGGCATTTTACACATGTGCACAACCCAGAGTGCACATTTTCATCATTCACAGTGGGATTATTGCTCTCCAGGCGAAGCCTGGCAGCAGCACACCAAGACACACCGCCCTCCTCATGGCAATCTTTTAACCACGTGGCCAAAACAGAGCTAACTCAGCCCAGCAGATGGTCACCAGTGGAGGTGCCTCCTTACCACACAGCTTCTTGTGCCAGGACCCCCAGGCTGCCAGCACAGCCCAGATGAAAACACCACTGCTCCCAGGACACATCCTCCTGTCCAACCCCTATTTCATGTGAAGGCTGCACAGTCCTCTGTGTAGTTTGGCCAGCAGAGAGGGAGGGGGTTCTGCCCCTATGTTCTCATGAGACCTCACCTGGAGTCCTGCATTCAGTTCTGGAGTCCTCAGCACAGGAAGGATGTGGAGCTGTCAGAGTGAGTCTAGTGGAGGCCACAGAGATGATTCGAGGGCTGGAGAAGCTCCTATCTGAGGACAGGCTGAGAGAGTTGGGGTTGTTCAACCTGGAGAGGAGAAGGCTGTGGGGAGACCTTAGAGGAGCCTCCCAGTACTGACAGAGGCTACAGGAAAGCTGGGGAGGGGCTCTTGATGAGGGAATGGTTTTCAGCTGATTGAGATGAGATCATAGGGAGAAATGTTTTCCTGTGAGGGTGGGGAGGTCCTGGCACAGGTTGTCCAGAGGAATGGTGGCTGCCCCATCCCTGGAGGTGTTCAAGGCCAGGCTGGATGAGGCTTGGAGACCCCTGATCCAGTGGGAGGTGTCTCTGCCCATGGCAGGGGGGTGGAACTGGATTGGCTTTGATGTCCCTTCCACCCCAAATCCTTCCATGATTCTAGGACACTCATCTACACAGCTGTGGAAGCCCACTATGGCTGTGGTTATTCACTGTGGAGCTGTGGTACAGATGGACTAAGTGACCTGCCCGTGGCCAAATGGGGGCAGGGATGGACTCCAAGTGTCCCATCTCCCTCCAAAGAGCAGTCCCATCCTCCTACAGCACAGACCAGCTCAGCTCTAAGCCTGACCCTACCACTGCCCATGTACAAGCCAGCGTGGAGCTCCAGCACAGGGCACCAGAGCTGTCACCACCTGCCCGTGTGAGAGCACACACCGTATTTTCAGTGCATAGTGGACAGATTGAAACTGAATGCCTTTTATTGTGCCAGACTACCAAGTACTCAGGACAAATCAGCTGAGATCAGTGGGCTCTCTCCTCCTGGAAAAACGGGAAAGTAAACCTGAACTCGGCGGTGGGAGAAGCAGAACGGTTCCTGAGCACAATAAATGGCAGCTCGCCAGTGTGACACAAGAACCACGACCCAAGGGCTTGTGGAGGGCATTGTCTTAGGGGGACTGTATCCCAGGAAGGCTCCCAAGTCAGCTGGGGTGATGACGGCAACAATGGTGCCTCGTGCTGTGCCATCCCACTGGAGGGGCTGTGCCAGGCTGGAGCGAGCCTGCAGGTACAGCGGAAGCAGGGTAGGGTCAGGCGTATGTGGGGTCACTGAGTGTGGAGATGGCAGAGGCCAAATATCCTACAGTGCCCACATCGGAGAATAATAAAGGCTTAAATCTGTGGAATGGTCCCTCCAGGGCACGGAGGAAATAGCTGTCCCGCCTTGTCCCGCCTTGGCATCCAGCTACAGGCAGATGCCGGATTGTACGGCTGTGGTTTGGGACAATCTAGGCTACAGGGAGGCAGAATGACTCGGCCTCTGCACTGAAAGCCCAGTTCTACATCCTCACACCCGTCATTTTGCCACTCTGTGCTTCAGTTTCCCTGGGCAAGAGGAGTCGGAGAGGGCACAGCCGGGTCCTGTGAGCAGGACAGAGGTGAGAAGCAGGCGAGGAGGAAATGGGTGGCTCGTAGGGACCAGAGAGGCCCAAAGCTGGAGATCCATTTGAGACCATGTAACGCTGTTTTCACCCCCTTTCCCACTGCAGCCTGTCCCTGCTCGAGCTCCTTGCCGTCCCGAGCAGGGTGCAGTGGCTCCCCCTGAGCAGAACCCCCATTCCCATCCAACAGCCACTGCCCCAGGGCCAGGAGTTGCTCAGCTGCCTGATCTCTGGGTGCTTTCAACACCACATTTGGAACTGTATCTGCGAGTGCCCGTAAAGACCTCATTAGCCTGTTGCAGACCTCGTTAGCCTGTGCCTCTCGCTGTGATCCCAGCTGGAGTGGGGATAGACTTGGAGGAAGAGGCAGCTCCAAGGGTCTGAGGCCAAGGTTTACAATAAATCTTCATCCTTGCTGTAAGCAGCCCCCAAGAGGGGGTCACAGGAGTGCAGAGAGTGAGGCAGCCAGAAAGCCTCGCTGGCTCGAACACCCGCCAGCCCTGCTGGCTCAGGGCTTGGTTTGGCAAGGAGCATCCCTAGCAGCGAGCCCTGCCCGGGACCCCACACTTGGCTCCCACTCCCTCTGCTTGAGCTCAGAGCTGTTGGCAGCCTCACAGCCTGGCATCGCCTCCTCGAGCCAGCCGGGATGGCTCAGACCGTGGCATCCCCTCTCCGGCCTCCACGCACGAGCGCATTGGTATTTGGGAGAACAACTTCCACCCTTGGGGGTTTCCTGTTTAAATCGCAACCTAAGGAACCGAAGCAAACGATCCCTCTCTTGCATCCTTCTGGAATTCGGTGAGATTAGATTAGGGATGAATTCTTCCCATATTTCTTATAGAGCTGATATCTCTGTCCTGGCTTTCCAATCAACTTCCCCATCCCCAGCTCATAAATCACAGGGATGTTTGTGTCTCTGTCGTTTTTCAAGACCGTTAACTCCGCAGGAGAAATCCATACGTTAGAGCCACCCATCGTGTCAATCAGTGACCCATCGGGGCTGCCAACCCCTCCCTTTGAAGGCTGCGTGCGGAGCGCCCGGCGCAAAGCCGGGACACGCTCCACTTGGCGAGGAGAAAGGGCGCGTGGCCGGCGTGCGTGCGGGACAGCCCAGAGACCACCCCTCCTGCAGCACTTTCCCCTCTTCCCTTGGGCACGCGGCTACAGCCAAAAATGCTGGTTTCCAGCTTAGAAATTCCACACCGATGCTCAGCAGCCAGTTTAACGCAGGGATTCCTTACGGGCAATAAACTGCTTAATCAAACACAGCCTCGGGAGCTGCCTGAGGCTCGGGGCTCGCCAAAGCCCAGCTACACCCGCCCATTCGGTGCCTCCTGAGGGTTTTTTGTGGGCAGCACATCCCTCACGCAGGGCTGCTGCACACCTTCCTGCCAGAAGTGCTCTTATTTCAAGAGTAGGAGGAAATAACCCTCTTTGTCTTAATTCAAGTGCATCAAGAGCTTTGTTATTTGTTTCTATACTTAAACAAGCATTTAGTCTTCTCCCTCACCCTGAGCCTCACAGCCCCATCGCACTGAAACGTCCACCTATCACTTTCAAGATGCTCGAGGCATGTGAGGTTCCCAACTCCTGCCCATCCATCCCCAGGCTCCGCAATGCTTCCAGGCAGAAGGATCGTGAGTTACACAACCCTTTTGGAGAGCATCTGTCATTTCTCAATTTCTGCTTCTTTTCTGCCTGCTATGTTGTACGTCCCAACGTTCCCGAGAGCTGAGGCTTTGCAGAGAGGGATGCTGAGGAAGCACAGTTTCCCTGTTCTGACAGATTTCATGAAGACCAAGCAGGGGACAATTCCCCCAGTGGACCCAGGAGACTGTTTTTCCTCATCAGACCAAGGTTGTCACAGTGCCTGGAGGAAAACGACTGATTTTCATTTGGGGGTTGAGGGAAAATCCAAGAAACTGTCTTGGAGCAGTGGAAAAGTCCCCAGCATGGGCTAAGAGTTAAGTGACAATTTGTCTGATATGGGATTTGGGGCTGTTAAACCTTAGCACCAAAGCCAAGAAACCCCAGATAAAACAGCTCTGGAGACAGAGCAATGAAAGAATAAAACCTCCTGGAATCCAAGTTGAGGCATTAATGGATATAAACCATAAAAGATAATTACCACAAAGTTTTGATTGTATACTGAGGCAAACTGAGCAGCAGAACAAGCTCTGCTCTCTCTGTAGGAGCTGGTAAAAGTCACTCTGCAAAAAGACATAAAATGCACGGAAGCAGATTGTAAAATCCAAGTTTACGGCGGGTCAGACCTGGTTCAGCCACCCAGGCTGAGCAGCTCCCACTGGGAATGTTACCCAGACCAGCTCTCCGGGGCAGACACCGAGCAGCCTTGCCCAGCCTGGGCTGCCAAGCTGAGGAACAGTCAAACCCATCTCTCAGTACTCACCAGCCAAGGATCGCAGCGCTGAGACCCCGCTGCCAGCCCGGGCGCCTCCAGCAAGCCCAGTGCACCTGGAGGCAGCAGGGAGGAGCCGGGGGGCCAGGACAGCCGGGGGCAGCCCCTCATCCATCAGCCCAGCCCAGGCTGCTGGGAGCCCTCTGTCCGGTGAGCGCAGCCCGGGCTGTGCGGGCAGCAGTTGCCATCTAGCGGTGCAGGGCTTTGTCTGCCGGGACTGCCCGAACTCATAGGAAAGGATTCCGCTTTTTCCCAGGATATTTCATTCCTGCAGCTCCAAGCACACCTAATGGGGTGAGAGAGGGGAGCAGCCCATCACTCATTCCTTGCTTGTAGATTGGGAAACCAAAACCAACGGGGAGGGATGGATGGGGGATGGAGCTCACTCCACAAGCAACTCGAGAGCAAAAGGTAAAGCTGGGAAGAATTGGCCGCCGGTGGCTGTGCACAAGCGCAGGGCAGACCCCTCCATCCAAGGACACAACGGATGTACCACACTTTTACAAGGAGTTTTTCACTCCAGCTGAGCTCCAGGTTGATGCTGCAGCCTTGGCCGCCCATCGGTGCCTGGGGAGCGTGAGGCGCGTTCCTGGAGCACATTGGATTTGGATTTCATCTGAAGGAAATCCAGCTGATGGTCCCCCAAGCCCAAGCTCTCCAGGACAGAATCCAAAGCGTAGTAAAGTGGGGAAAGCTGGGAGAGCAGTTTCAGAAGTGCAGTCCTGAGCTAAACTAACACGCTGGAGCAGGCACATCCCGACGGGGCTTTGGAGAGCAGGGACTTTGCTGTCTAACCGCCCCCTGCCCAGAGAGGTGCTTGGCCCTTCTCCAGCAACAGCAAGGACTCAAGGGAGCTGCAGGTGTCGGGGCCCTGGGGGCACTGCCTGTGCTCAGGTGAGCACCCACCTTCAGCGCATTGGGCTGGCAGCTCTATTTAAGCCCAGGCCTGGGCTGTGAGCGTTCTCCCGAGTTGAGCTGCAGGTTCTGACAGCTCTTCTTGACAAAACTCAGGTTGGTACAGGCAGCCCCAGCTCCTAGATGGAGCACAGATCAGAGTTACAGAGAGCTCTGTCACCAGCTTGGCTGTGGGACCTGTCACTGTCACCACACCGGCCCTGCCAAGCAGGACTGAACTGCAGTGAGGGAGGGCATTGCCTGTGCTGGGGTTACCTTGCTCTTGCTGCCTCTCATTAATGGGACCCAAAGCACCCCAACACAGGCACCCCAGCTCCTCAGACTGATCCTCTCTTGCCTTTGGCATGGATCCTGCCACGATGTGATGCCGCAGTGAGGTTTGTGAGGTGGTGACTGGAGAAAGCTCCAGCAGGGGAGATTCAAGCTATTCCCAGCTCTGGGCTGTTTCTCGACCAGCCCATCCTTCCATTGTGTGGGATGAGGGACTCTCATTTCCCATCTTCCTTACCACACACCCAAGTGCTCCTGCAGGGAAGCGAGGTGTGCTGTAACAGCTGGATGGCACTGGCCTCCTCCAAGCTGCAAATGGGCTGAAGAACACCCACACGGAGCAGAACTGTGCTCCTGGAGCTGATGGGAAGCTCTTGCAGCCGGGTTGGTCTTTGTGTTGCAAATTACTCTGCAGATTGGCAGGGTCGGGGCCAGCCCTGGCAGCCCCACTGCAAGGAGCAGATGCTGGATACAAGTCAACACAACCGTGGCAAGCTCTAGATCCCCCCTCCACGACTGGAAATGCTACACAATCACAGAATGGTTTGGCTTGGAAGGGACCTTTCAGGTCATTTAGTTCAGCCCCCTGCTGTAAGGACATCTTCAACTCAATCAGATTGCTCAGCACCCTGTCCAACTTGACCTGGAATGTTTCCAGCGATGGGACAAACCACCACCTCCCTGGGCAACCTCTGCCAGTGTTTCACCACCCTCAGCATAAAGAATTCCCTCCTTTTATCCAGTCTGAATCTCCCCTCATTTTGTTTTAAACCATTGCCCCTTGTCCTGTCAACTGCACCCACCTTTTTCCTCTGCTGGGAGCAATCACCACAACTTATCCTCCTTCCAGTAGCCTGTGCACCTCCCCAGGGCAGGAGGGAAGCGAGTGCTCAGGGGGAAGCAGTGTGACTCCATGGACAATGTCATGCCCAGGGCAGGCTGGAGCATGTGGTGAGGGATGGCTGCAGCAGCAGAACCCTGAGCAGGTGTGGCCGAGTTTGAGCAGCAGGAGGTTCATGTGGAAGGTTCATGTCCTCGTGGCTGCCCGCTGCCGCAGGGAGGCTTCTCTTTGTGACATTAGTTGCCTGGGCCAGCACTGTTTTACCCACAGTGATGGGTGCTGCCGTGGGTCAGCCTGGTGCTGTCGTGTCCCGCTCAATGCCTTACTCACATCTCCCCAGCAGCAACTTGGCCAAACCATATCCTCTTCAAAATGTGCCAGTAAAAAGATCCACTCTGACCTTGGCCAAGGGCTGGTGTCTGTGCTTATGTTGGCTGTTCCGGTCATTATGTGACTTATTACAGTGTCATTCACCTTCCTTTGAATCCTTGTGCTCCGGGAGGGCAGTCCGTGAAAGCACGGTTTCACAAAGTTGATATCTGCTGACATTTGAAAGCACAACGTGCAAGGAACAAAGAATAGCCTGGACTTGTATATGTCTGGATAAATACAGACCATACATTAAAACAGGGGCACGATTAAAGCAACAACCTCCTCTGAACATTAAATTCCTGCACCTGTTGTCTTAAAACACTAAATGAGGAAAACTATTCATGATACTCATTAAGTATCTTCCCATATTTAACTAAAGGCAGGCACTACTACTCTTCTCTCTCATTTAAGATAAAGAAAAGCCTGTGGATTTGTTAAAAGCTGAATAACAAACGGCTTAGTGCAATGTATTCACTGCTAAAGATCGTACGAGGAGCAGAACCGCAGCCCCTGTCCTGCTTGGCGATGCCCTGCGCGTTCTGGGTGTCCCAGCGGAGCTGTTCCTGCTGAGGCCTCGCCTGAGCGCCGGCTCCAGCCCAGCCTGCAGTGCCCCTCGTGTCCAGCAGCAGCCGCGCTTGCTGTATCAGGCGAGAAATCCCTGCTCAGGAGCTGCAGCTGCCGAGCAGCACTTGCTCAACACGGCGTCTGCTGGGAGAAACAGCCCACGAGGGTCCCCAGCACCACTGCCACCCGATCCGTGCTCTCTGGGGAGGAAGAGGAGGGCTCTGCCCTGGTTGGGAAGCCCAGGTGACAACCTGCATTTGTCGGACCATCTTTAGGCATTAAGCTGTTACTATTAACTGAAGTCAGTTGTCTTTTCTAACAGCCAGAAGAAATCCTGCTCCTGCTCCTGAATTCCTGAGCTGGCAGGGAAGGCGCTGCAGGACAGGGGCACTGCTGGCAGGGCCACTGAGTGCCCAAACCTATCCCAGCCCTGCTGACACGGCTGCAGCTCCCAGGGACCGGGGCAGCAGTGAGCAAAACACAACGGGGACCTCCCACGGCATCAGACGCTGTCGGACCGCGCCGCTCCACGTAAGGGAGAAGCACCGACAGATTTTCAGTTTTATTAAAAAAAAAATCCCAGCAGCAAAATCTGTAACAATTCAAAAAAATCAAAAAGAAAAGGAAGACCGAAGCCCCAAGAGAACGTGACACAGAGAGAGGGAGGGAGATGGAGAGAGAGAGGCTCGGGGGTTTCTCCGCTGCTCACTCGAGCTCCTTGTAGCGGGCGAACATGACCCTCCTGACGGCGTCGCGGTAGGTCTCGTTGGACTGCCGCCTGCCCGGCTTCCCTGGAGCCCCCGGGCCTGGGCCCTTCTTCCGATTCTCTGCCTGAAACCAGACAACACAGCTCGTGTCAGTGATTCACCGGCTGCTGTAAAGAAAAAGCTTCCCCTGGGCTGCTTCAGGAGAGCTGACGGCTCCCGTGTGGAGCCAGGAGAGGAGGAAGAGCAAGGGCACTGTGTTCTGTTTGGGAGGAACCTTCAGCCCTTTGCGGGCAATAAACACACAGCCAGCAAGAATGAAACCCCAGGGATTGGCCGCGGAGACCAACGCGAGCACACGGCAGCGCCAGCAGCCGCGAGCAACAGGGATGGAAACAGAGCAAAGGGAAGTGCCAGGGAGAGCCAGGCTCCCGGGGAGCTGTTTGCAGTTAGCCTGCATTTGCTCAAGCTCAGCTGTTCTCTCCTCTAACAGAGCTCCCAGGGGCTCCGGTAGCTCACTTTGAATTTCAACCAGTTTTAACGACTGGCTTTTGCAGCCAGGGTCTGAATTATTCAATAGTACCTGCCTAGAGTCAGCCCAGGAGAGCAGGCCGACAGCTGAAAAGCTTCTCTTTGCTTTTAAGTCTGATTTATCTAATATCAGCAATGCGATCAATTAGGCTGAGAGATCAAAGTCCTGTGGGGCTGCAGCAGGCACATGGCTTTGCCCAGCGTGACTTGGAAGTGGGAAGAAAGCGCATCACGAGGGGCTCTTTTGGGAGGCCTTCACAGGAGCCGTCCAAGGGCTCTGCCCTGCCCAGTGCAGGGAGCGCTGAGCGCGGCGCTGGCTGGCAAAGCCCGTTACACGGCCCCAGGCAGCTCTGCAGCAGCACTGAGCAGCAGCTGGGGCCGGCTCCTGCCGTCTGCGCTGGAGAAGGAATCTTGCCTTGTGTGCGTGGGCTCGGCAAACACACGTCACGAAGCCTCAAATATTTGCCTTTAATGATACACTCGACTGCAAGCTGAATGTGGCAACGTGAGCTGCGCTGCAAATTGCTGCCCCTCGGCGAAGCACTGGCACCACGGAGACAGGAGACAGCCACAAGGGACGGCGCTGCTCACGTGTCCCTGCCCCAAACATTTGCCAGATAAACCCTGGCCAGCAAATTAAGATCCACGGAGAGACCAGCCTGTCCCAGAAGGCAGGATCTGCCCAACCCTGCCTGTCCCTGAAGCCCTTTGCTGATGGGGACTCTGCTCCTCATCAGATGATGTAGGCTAGTATTCCCCTCCCAAGTCCAGAGTCCAGAAGGGCAGCGAGAGCCTCACCAGCAGAGCAGACAATCAGCATCCCTTGCCCTGTGCCTTTGGCTCTCCCCACACCTCCCTGGAGGAGGTTCATCGTTTTCCCCAGCTTATGTGGCTGCAGAGCATCAAGCTGATGCTGAGCACCGAGCTGAGCACCGAGCTGCTCAGACCCCAGCCTGGCTTTGGGCAGGGACTAATCAGATATCACACCCTCCCTGCTCACTGTTACTCTATTTCCAACCCCTCCAGATCCATATGAATTCTAACCCTTTTCTGCTGCCAACAGACTTGCAACCCCTCCCAGCCCACTAAGTTAATCAGTGCACACATGTTATTCCATCAAGCGAATGCTGAGCATTGCAGCCGGACCCTGTTCCAGCAGGGAACTCCCTCCAGCTGTCCTGGGAGATATCACTGGCTGCAGTGATGGCAAGGAAGGGAAGACTCACCTCCATTGGTGATGTTGTACCCTGCTGGTTGTGGCTGAAGCCTTTCTTCCATCCCGTGGACTGCAACATTCGATTCCCTTTGTTGTTGCTATCAATCCTTGGGTCATAGTCACTGCAAAAGAGGCAGAATCTTACACATGCCAGGAGTTTTTAGCCCCGCTAACAGCACCTTCATTGACATTCCAGCTCCTCCTGAGTGATACCCAAGTTGCCTGCAAGAAGCTCACTGCCCAAGTAAACCAACACAGTGGGTTCTGCGTGCAGGGCTCAGACACCTTTGATCGCATAACTTCTCGTCCCACCTCAGGGGAAAACACACCAGGGCACAGGAAATGAGCTCAGATTCCAAAATATTTATGGCACAAGGAAGTCGGGAGCGCTCTGTGCTTACATTTCTTAAACTGAATTGTAACAGAAAGTGAAGCCTAATCCCTGCTGCTCTGTTAGACCTTCCTTTCCTCCCGGCATTGCAATCATCGAGCTCAGTAGATGCAGCGTGGATTTGGACACCCTTTCTCCCACCTGGTCTTTGCTTATGCAAGACCATTAAACAAACCCCACAGTTTTGAGAACTGTTCAGCACAAAAATAAGTTTCCTTCAGGCAAGTTCTGCTCTCTGGCTACTGGTGACCCTGCACACAAACTGCTTCAGTTTATCCACAGCTATTCTAGGAAAACAGAGGGGAGAGAAGATGTGGATTTTCAAACTGCAAGACATGGAGGAAAGGTCTCCTCTGAGGTGCTGTACCAGAAGGGAACAGGCACAGACCACCAGTTTTGTCTTCAACACATGGCTAGCAGTTCCTCAGCCCACTGGAACACACGAGCTTGCAGCAGGCAGGCCTTTCGACAGCTCCGCACAGCACGCACTTTCTTCCCCCACCTACTCTGAATGAGATGGAAACAGCTCCTGGCATCCCTCTGAGTCACTGGAACAGATGAAACACAGCTTTGCTCTTTCTTTCTATGGCTGGACGCCAGGACAGGAGGACAGCAAGTGCCTCAAGGATGAGCTGAATGGGAGCAGAACGCAGCCTCTACACCTGGCCAGGCACACACAACCCCCCAGTCTCACCCACCCAGCTTTTCTCTGCTTTCCCCTAACTGCTCGTTTCCACCCCTGCACTGCACAGCCCTGGCCCGATCCTGCCCGCTTGGAGAAGCGCTGAGCGCAACAGGCTCACACTTTGGGGAACTCTACCCACAGGAGTCACAGCCTGCCTGGGCGTTGCTCTTGCAGATCTACTCTGCTGGCTGATTCCTGGCCTTGCTGTGCCAGCAGCCTCAAAAAGACTGAGTCAAGAGCAGCCACATTACCTCTCTGGGTCCCGATCGTACCGGAGTCGCTTCCTCTCTGGTGAATCCATCTGCGGGAATTGCTCTCTCCGGTCATTTCCTTTGTCTTTGTATCTCCCCTTCATAACAGAAAGAACAAGGTAAGTAGGAAGGACTGAACACTGCACAGAGTCTGCTCTGCAGCCAGGTCTCATCTCATGCCCCGCCGGCTAGGAATCTGTCCTGGGAACCCACAATCCCTGAATGTTTCCAGGACCCACAATCCACTCATCCTGATGGCACCCGTTGGGCTGACCCAGACCTGCGGTCGCAGCTTTCCAGCTACAGCACTGGGAGCAGCTCTGCCACCTTCCACACAACGGACAGGTACAGCTCTCTCATTCCTGGCCAGGCAGCAGCTGCCCAAATGCTGCATCAATCTGAGATGGAAATCTGGGTCGCACTTAGCCCAGAGCCCAACGCTGGCTTGTAGGACAACAGAACCACACTCAAACCCTTCTGGGAGGAGGGAGACCTGTTCTGAGAAGTCACAGCACTATCCACAGGTCCAAAGGCTCACGTTTCCAGCAAAAGCTCTTTGGGAGGCATTGGATGCCCAGGCTGCAGATGCAGAAGGGTCTGCCTGGGACCAACAGTCTCATAGTGCAGGAACACAAAGAAGTCTGCCCACCACTGCAGACTCACCTCACGCTCTCTCTTCTCCAAATATGCCAGTTCCTGCTCAGATCGTTTGATCTTCATGTGTATCTCCAGGTTTTGCTGGAAAGAGGGAAACAGAAGGCAGTGTCAGCAGAGGGTACAAGCTGGTAGGGTCGTTGTTTGCTCCACCCGTAAGGAGCACTGCTAAGGCAGCACACTCTTGCACCTGGACTACAGCAGATGCAGCAGCTTCTCCTGCAGCCCACACTACCTGCTCCCCTGCAGAGGGCAGGAGCCCTTCCTCTCCATAGTAAAGGCAGCAACCAGTCCTATTTTAACCCACATGCAGTTTGGCCCTCCTAGAAGCAAGAGCTCAAAGGCAGCACAGAACACGGGGAGGGCATGTGCTAAGTTCTTGCTGCTGTCACACTCGTGTGTGCCAGCACCCCACTCTCCCCAAGCCTGAGCTGTCTCTCTACGGCTTAAAGTCACACCTTGGTGTTACAGCACTCCCATGGCAGGAAGAAGCAGCTCACACAATGCTCTGATGGGAACTTTGCCTGTTGCTGTGTCAAATCCAGCACAGCTCTTCCCACCCGAGCGTCGCATTTCTCCCTGCAGATCACAAAGCTGCAGAGCCACAGGTGGCACCCAGACGGCCCTCCCAGCTCCCTCCTACCTTGTGCAGGTTGGAAAGCTGCTGGTGCTTGATGAGCACTTCCTTGTTGGGAAACTGCCTCCTGCAGAGCAAGCAGGCCAGCTTGTTCCAGTCAGTCAGCTTGTCGTCACTGGCCTTGGCCTTCCTGGGCTGCTCCTCGCGCTGCACTGGCGGGTGGGGAGGCGGCAGCCACTGCGCCTGTGCCTGTTCTTCTTCTTCCTCCTCCTCTTCGTTGTCGCTGTCTCCTCCATACTCTCCCAGAAGTCCTATCAGAGGGTTCACCACCTTGGGCTGAGGGAAGAGGCAGAGAAATGTGACAATTTGTAGCATTGAGCCCGCCACGCGGGGCCTCGTTTCCCCAAACAACCTCCCCCATTCCAGCCCAAGAGCCAGAGAGCAACATTCCAGCAGCACAGGCAGGGAATGGAGAGCAGCTGGCCAGCATTTTAACACCCCAGGGTAGAAGCCCTTCTGGTCTCTAGATGGGCCATGCTTTGGCACCAGGCTTTCTCAATCCGCCGCACGCCTAAGCACAAGAATCTGACCAAGCAGTGGCTATCCAGCAGGGAGCTGCTGCCAGTCGCTTCCTCCAGCAAGAGATCAGTGAGGCTGGAATTTCCTCAGTCTGGAGGTGGCTGCAACAGTTTTCTGCCTGAAGAGGCTGGAAGACATTTTTTGCCCAAGGACTGCGTGAGGAGACCTTACTTAAATGCAGGTATGAAATTTCCTCATGCTAGAAACCCACAAACAAGCTCAGAACTATAAAACAAACTGTTTTCACCATTCCATCTCCAATGCTCCCTCCGCTGGCATGAGAAGACACCACCTCTGTCACTCAAGGTCAAGGCCAGGCTTTGGTGAGCCTCTCTAGTCCTGTTCCCAGGCTCCAACAAAGCAACAACCAACCCTGTGGAGCCACTTACCGGGCCTGCACTCTCGTCCTTTTTCACAGAGGGAGGCAATGGTTTTTTAAAGACATCTTCTGCAGAGAACTTCTCCTCTCCAGTCTCATTCTGAAACAGTCAACACCAGGCGTTAGGACCGCCGTAGCATGGACTCAGCGCGCGCAATAGCCAAACACCCATTCCACCAGGCCCCTATGGAAACCAGGCAGCTGGCAGAAATGAGGTGGTGTTTTTGATGGGAGACATTCCCTTTCTGGGGAATCCACAGCTCTCCTGTAGCCATGCCCTCAGTTTCAGCTCACCATGCTGTCCCAGCCTGCTCCACTCTCACTCTCTGGACGGTGATGCTGACAGCAGCCCCAGTCGTGCCTCAGCTCAGTGAGGGAGCTGGGACAGGGCCAGGTCACGTTTGGACACCTCTGTGTGTGCACAAACGACAGAGACCACAGGCAAAGCCACCCCTACAGCTTGTCAGCACTCCCCCAACCCACCACTCCAGGAGGAGTTAGTCCTGCTCACTGTGGAAGACATGACAAAGCACAGGTATTATAGGTGGGGAGGGGAAAGCACAACACCACCAATACCCTCTGCTCTGTCTGTGGCACAACACAGAGCCAGGCTCAACCAGCATCGTGGATCTTCCTTAAACTGGACAGAGAACACCAGAGATCCCAATCCCCCAGCACTGCAAGAGCCTGCAACGCTCGCTTGTACGCTCAGCAGCACAACGAGCAGGCTGGGGGAAGCCTCACATCTACACGCTTCAGAGAGAACTGGTCTGAAGCCCCTGCTCTAGTTTAATGGTTCATTAGCCACTCATGCCTGACTGGGGGAGAAAAGAGCTTTGCAACATCTTACCAGGCCTGCACTCTCATCCTTTTTCACAGAGGGAGGCAATGGCTTTTTGAAGACATCTTCTGCAAAGAACCTCTCCTCTCCAGGCTCATTCTGAAAAATACAAGGTTGGGCATTAGGCCATCAGCATCACAGGGGTCAGAGTGCACAGAGCAGCCGGGAAGCCACATCTGAGCATCCACAGAAAACAGGCAGCCAGGAAAAATCATGGGAGGATTTCTACTGGAGACGATTTCACCCTCTCTTCAGACAAGACCGTGTTTCTTCTAGGTCAGTGCCCTTGAAAGCAGGCATCCTCCGTGCCAGATGAGACTCCTGGGCTAACTTGGTACCAGCCTCAGGGACAATCACACCCCTCAAGTCCCAACTGCCCAGGACTGGTCAAGCCGTAGAGCATAACCAGACCAAGAGTCAAAGAGGAAATCAAAGTTTCTGCATTTGTGGCTAAATCACTTCTAACAACTCTGGTGGCATTTCTGGCTGTGCTCAAACACCCATGCTCAAACTCCACTTTGGGCAGCTACTCCCAACCAGCCGCTCCCCCTCACTGGGGAGGACAGCGTTTGCTTACTGGGAGCAGCACTGAAGGGCTCTGGGAGGGACTGGACAGGATGCACCTGCATGGATCTTGGTTCATCTCTGCAGCCCATCTGCACCACCTGCCTCACCTTCCTTCCTGCCCGCGATGCTTGGAGAGGGCACGAAACGCAGCCCGGGGAGAGCATAGTCTCCGTTAAGATCTGACTTGGTGTGTTTAAACAGCTCTGCTACAATAGCTGGGGGCTTCCAGCATGACAGAAATGCATGTCTCAGTTATCTGGATGTTTCTGAATCCTTTAACATAAGGAAGGGATAAGAAGCTCCGACTTCATGTCAGAAGTGAAAAATTTCAGGAACTTATTTCCACCTGGCTGGAAAACAACCACATTCCTGGCCTGCTGCCGACTCCACGTACTTCATCATTTTCTCTCACTGTCCCTCCCTTTTGAATCCTCTATACATTACTCTTTATACTGAGGCCTCCTGGCCTCAGATCTCGGATCATTCTGATGCCTGGAGGGATTTACCTTAGCAGAAGTACTTTTCCCTTTCTCCTTTTTGTCCCTGCTGTCCCTGCTGTCCCTGCTGTGTGGCTCCTTCCTTTCATTCATCCGTTCCTGGCTCCCATGCCGCCGCCTTCTGCTCTCTGTAGGTGATGAGCAGGCTTCCCGGTCAATCGTGACTTCTCTCTGAAAGAGGTATTTGGGACAGACTTAGCCAAACCTCTGCAGTCTTCTTATTGGGCTTCATTGTCCTTATTGAGCTGAGTAAGAAGGGACTGTACAGGGCAAAGGCTTCAGAGACAATCTACCACAGCCAGGTCAGCAGAGCACCTCCCCAGCTGCCCAGAACACAGACCTCTCCAGTATCACAAAACCAGAGAACCTCTGCTGATGGCTCTTCTTTGGCATCCTTGCAACTATTGCTGGGGTCAGGGAGCAAAGAGACTACAGATGAAAACGGAGCTCTGCCGTCCATCTTTCAAGAGTCTCACATATCCCATGTCTTTGACAAAATCTAGCAAGGATGCCCTTCCTATAAATCCACTCCATGAGGAGGAGACCAAAAGCCCTCCAAAGTCAGGGTTTCAAAGGCCAAAGAGGCAGCTACCAGTTCAACTCAGAGCCAATGGATTCCTAGACCTTCATTAAGTAGGTATTTTGGAATGTGCATCCCTCTCACAGCAGTCAGAGAACCAAAGCTGCCTCTGTACTGTCCTGCGCTGGTTGTCTTCAGCATCTGGCTGCAAAGCTCTCCAGAAAAGGGCACTTTTAAGGACCTATGGTGTGTAAAGCTTCCTTCCCATGCACTCACCTGAGTCCTGGGGTCATAGTATGTCCCAGCTATGGGATCGTAGTAATTCCCAGTTTCAGGATCATAAATGTATGTGGACACATCCGATGGAGCTGAAGAGGAAGACAAGAGTTAACACCACAGTCTTCCAAAGGCAGAATTTACCTTTTATAAAGGCAAAAGCATGAGCAAACAAACTGGTCAAAGGATCAGGAGTAGGAAAGACAATTATTCCCTCCTGGCAAGAGACATATGAGTATCCTCCCATCACTCCACCTACACCTTATTTTCTTTAAGGATTAAGAAAGGAAAGGGGTTTTCATAACTGCTCTGGTTTAGGAGTCAGGCAAAACTTTCATACCAAAACAGCTTCCACAGGCTGTGCTGAGATCACCAAACCACAACACTTGACCAGACAAAGGCATGAAATTCAGTAATTTCCCTAAGAATGGGGTAATGAGCACCAGGCTCAGTGTCCACCCACCTCTGTGAACAAGGAGGATCCCTGCTCTTTCAAACAGCCTCCTGTTATGACGCTCCCCACAGCCCTTCCGCCCTGTGGGTGCACGAAAGCTCCCACAAGAAAGGGGAGGAAACTGTTGCCACAGGAAAGGCCAAAGGCCTTAAGGACAGGCCCATAGCGTGAGGAACACTTCTCATCTCCAAAGTGTTATTAGATGGAGCTCAGCAATACTACATATATGTTAGTACAACAATCAGGAGTGTTTTTCCAGCTACTGGCACGGCTGCATAAAGTCTGTTTTCTTTCCTCTCATCCAGTAATTGCCAGATTGATTTTATCCCATCAATTCACCACAAGAAGGAAAAGCACGCAGCAAGTTTCTTTTATCTGCATGTAGTTTTGCACAGCAAGAGTAGAGAGAAACGCATCATCTGATAGGAAAATGTGACTAAACAAAGCTGGCAGGGGAACTCAGAAGTGGGTGTAGCAAACAAACCTACTCTTAGCCTTTAAAAATATTTTTGGGCTGATTTCTACATGTCAGTGCCCTTTTAAGGAAGAAAAGCCTCCAGAGTAGGAGTGAGGCAGAGCTGAACTTACACTGTGCTCTGGTTCGTCGCTGCGATTCGCCACCCCTCCTGTCTCTCATGCCCCTTCTGCCCTGGAGTAAGTGAACAACACAAACAGATCAGAGGCTCTCTGACAAACATCATATTGCTTCTCCTCCCTCTCGCAGGCCCAGCATTCAGGAAAAAGCTCATTTAGATACCCTAAATAGAGCACAAGCAGACACAGCTTTTCATCTGCAGAGCAATGGACAGTGTTGCAAAGCACAAGACAAATCTTCAATGGAGCTGCTCATGGCAATCCCTATGGAAGCCTCCAGCCCATTCGGTATGGGAAGAGCCTTGTGTCTACTAACAAGTATTGGAGGAGAGCCATTCGCTCCGGGAAGGCCATCAGTCATCAATTAAGTCACACTGTATTCAAACATGTCAGCAGCCCAGCAAAAAGCCTAACAAAGCCAAGCCTGCAACCCCCAGCATTCTCCCCCTTCCCAGTGACCTGCAGGGAAGCAGTGCAGACCTACCTGGCCATAGTAGGAATTGTCACCGTGCTCCCCATAGTCATTCCTGTGGAGATAAAGGTTGCAGGTTCGTGTCAGTCTGCCTTCACATTAACCTCAGTACACTCAAAACGATCAGCAGGACCAATAAAGGCAGAAAGACCATCTTTGCTGGCCACGAGTTGGATTGTGTCCACCCCAGGAGACAGACAGACTTTGCAGGTCACTGTTTCCACAGTCCACAAAGATTAAACTCTCCAACTGCTTTTGAAAGGCTGAACCTATTAATTCCCTCACAATGGGATGTGATGGCTGGACAACAACAAGAGGCCACATAATATGATGATTAAACCCACAGTGCTCAATCACTTTCCTAGCTCTGATGCCTTCACCTCTCCAACACATTTTTAGGTTGTAGGAACACCTGTGCTACTTCACGTGCCAACCTTTAAGAGCCTGGTCTGACACCACAGCTCTAGGCAACAGCACATCACACAAGGACAACCCCACTGCCTCATCCTCCACACCTTCTCCTCCCTGTAGCAAGATTCACTTCCACCGTACGTCCATCGATGCAGATAGGGGGATCCAGGTTCTGCAGTATCTTTAGCAACCTCAGTGCCTCCTGTAAAGGGACAGGAGAATTTCACAGCCGTGATAAAGAAACACAAGCCACTTCCCAAATCCAGTCTGCCCGAAAGGCTTTGTGCTTACATGATGACCATCACAGGACAGGAAACACAACATAATCTGTCTAAATATTAGTGAAAGGTATTTGAGATGTGACAAAAAGGATGAATGCATCATTTTGCTCTCTCCTTGTCCTGTGAGTGTTTTCAGCAGCCAGCTAGGGACTGTCTTCTCCTAGGGCACCATGGCTGCTGCCCCCTGAAAGAGCTTCGCTGAACGTCCTCTGGACCAAAGCGAAAACACAGCAATGGAGTCTGGGAGTCACCCAGAACCAGTGAACCCTCCCACGTGAGACTGTCTGTTAATTAAGATACTTGCCTTCTGCAGACAGAAATCATTGAATTTGAGTTCCCTGCAAACAGAAGACCTGTGCTAGAGGCGTTCAGGTTTAGCAGGGTCTACAAAGAGGCAAAAAACTCACTCAACATCACAGCTTGTGACAACAGACAATCTTTGGCTCCTGAAGCCAGAGAGGCTGTATCAGGTTTTCCCTGTACCCAGCTAGCCAAGCAGAAGAGAAGCACAGCTCCCTCACAACCAGCTATTTCTACTATTTCTGCTGTTTCTGTACTCCCACAGACCAAGGGGAGTACATGAAAGCAGGAAACTACTTACAGCATGTGAATCCAGCTCAATGAAGCCATAGGTCTGCCCCATCCGTCCAGCCTTGTTCTTCATGATGCGCACGCTGGATGTGGAGAGATGCACGTACGGGGCCAGGAGCCCCACAATCACTTCTGGGGGGGTGAATCGAGTAATACGCTTCAGCATAATTGCTGTGAGGCACAACCAGGGAGGGGGCCGGCAAAGAAAAAGGAGTAAAAGAAGATCATTCAGATCTAAGATTGCTGTGACAGCACAGGTAAAACTAAACCCACTCAAAGCAACAGCATGGCTTCTTGCAGCTGAGTCTGGAAGCCACTGCTTTTTGCCTCCCCACTTTGCGAAGTGCTCAGAATGCCACCTCCAGCCTTTCCTCCCCAGAAAGCAGAGCAGAAAGCAGGCCCTTCTTCAGCTCAGGGTAACTTCTGGCCAAAGACATTTCTGCTGCTGTGCTAAGTTCACTGCATCATCCCAAAGCCAGCCTGCACCAAATTCGTTTTCCAAAAGGCAATTCACCAGCACTTTTGGGGCTGGACAAACCACCACCACTTGATGCCATGGATGGGCAGAACACAGAAACAGCCTCCAGAGGTTCCAGTGTCCTTTCTGCAGGTGGCCTCATGGAGTGCCAAAGAGGAATCCAAACCCTGTGCCACTCACTTCTGCTTCCTCCACCCTCCTGTGGCGTGGCTTCCTCTGCTTCTCTCTGGGAAGGCGGCTCCTGGTGCCGGTCTGTGTCCCTTCTCTTCTCCTGTGACGGTCGCCGCTCTCTCCCTTCATCCCTCTTCCTCGGCTCCTGCTCCTGAGGCTCACACTCCTGCTGTGGAGCAGGAACTGAGGGCTGGAGGGCCTCCCTTGGAGATCCTGGTTGTCCTGATAACTCTTGCTCGGGTTTTTCAAGCTTTGTCTCTGCTATTAGAGAGGAGAAAGGGACTGTGTTTCAGCACGTGTTTTTCTTCTCCTGTTCTCTGGCCACTGAGCAGAGCCCCTTATAAGAGCTTAACCTGTTCTGCTCTTTGCATATCCTGAGGGAAGGACAAGCTAAACACTGCTCATCCTTCCACTGCCTTGTTTCATGTTGGGCTGCTTTACCTGACCTCTCCTGTCAGAGACAAGAGGCTTTTTGGCCTCCTCTTAGGCCTGGCTCTTGCCTGGGCCAGTGTGAATCAGGGATGGGTTTGCCTATGTTTCTCCCACGTCCAGGACAACCCACATGGCAGCGATACCCTTACCATGCCTGATGTATTCTTGAACACCCCCAGCTGAGCAATATCAACCCATGACTGTCACCCTGTCTCTATGCTAGAGGAAAACTGGATGCAGACCCCTCTGATCCCTGAGTGAAATGCACCATAACACAATCACTGATTTTATCAGGTGTCTACTTAGCACAGATGAGGCAGATATTACGTGGAGAAACCCTGCCCCCCAGCCTTGCTATGCAAGACAGAGAAGATAAATCCCATCAAGTTTCTGTGCTTGAAAGCCTCTGAAGTATCTGGCTTCACTTCAAAAGAGATCCCTATCTCAGCTTCTAAAGCTGTTGGAAAGGGAAGCCAAAGCTGGGGGCTGCAAAATCAGCCATCACCCAGCACTTTACCTGCTGCTGAAACCTCTTCCCACAAAGGGAATGAAATGAGAGTGCAAGACTGAGCACAGTGAAGCTTCTCTAGTGTCCCCCTGAGCACCTCCCGCTCTCACCCCACTGGGCAGCACGGCAGAACAGAACACACGACCACTGTGCACACAAATGCTGGGAAAGCCGCACGCTGCCTTGCTTGGCTGCAGCACAGCTCACGTGGGACAGGCCTGTCTGCAGCTTGCAGTGTGCAGAGCTTTGGCTACACTTCATGAGCAGAACCTCATGTAAAATCCGCACATGAAACCAGCCTGCACGTGCAGCTGTGAAAACTGCAAATCACACAGCCATGAGCACAACCTTGGAGATGGAGAGAGCAATTCTCTTACTGAATTCTGTCTCAGCTGATGCATCCTCTCCCTCAGAACCTCTGGACTCTGGGCCTGCTCTGGTCCCTGTAAGAGAGGCACATTAAAACCCATTTCAAAACCATCAGTCACGCAAGGCTGCAGTAATGCTTGTGTATGCCGAGAGTTGTTTTGTTTCACTTGGTAATTAAAGGACACTTGTAGAGAGGTTACCTCATTACACATATTCTCTCCATCAACAGATCCAGGTCAGTAAGAAGCACCCACCACAATCTGTCTTCACAGCATCTTAAAGACTGTTTAATTTGCTCCTTGGCAGTTTTATTACAACTCACAGTTGTGCTGGGCCAGCTACGTGAACTGTGCCTTCGGAATGCTGACGGAGGAGCCACAGCGCAAGGAAAGCACAGCAATGGGGACAGCGCTTCAGTAAACAGAGTTCTGCATCAGCAATTATTTTAATGCCCTTCTGCCTGGGGTGGGCAGGGAGGAAATGCAAAACATCAGAAACCTGCTCAGACATAGAGTCAGAGCTCACAGAGTGCCTGGAATATGTGCTTGTCCCAAAGAAATTAGTTCCTCAAGGGAGTGTGTTTTGGTTCTCGCATCCTCCCACAAGAAAATGCAAAGGTGTTGGCAGGGTAAGGAGAAGCTCCTGGAGAAGCAGAACTCCTCTCCATGCAAGGTGAGTTTAGCAATTAAAGTCCATGGATTCACCTTCAGTCTGAGAGCCTCAAAAGAGTAACTCTAAAAACACGCCGCTGCATCTCCCCGGGAAGGTGGGCTGAGAGGAAGCCACCTCACCCATGGCCATCTCATGATCCTAGAGGACACAACCTCTAATTCCGTGGATGAAGGACAATGCCAAAGCAACAGGAAGGGAAGGTCTTGTGCAGTGAGACACCTCTTTACCAGGCCTCACAAGAACAGAGAACCTGGTAGCAATATATCTGTGCGCAACATCTTCAGTGTGGACACGGGAAAGGGTCTAAAGGAAGCACAATTAATAATTACTCTGCTACACAGCACTGAGCTTGTCCACCCAGAGGGGTGCCACAAGGAAGCCAGAGGAGCCACTTACTTGTCAGGGCAGATGAAAGTTTTACCCCACCAAACACAGGGGGACCAGGTGATACTCACCATCTCTTGGGAGCTTGCAATAGGAGCAGGAAGATCTGTAGCCCACAGTGCACACCTTACACTGCAACGGAAGATGGACAGTATGAGGAAGCCAGGTTTGGAAGGCAGAGGGTACAGCTTACTCCAGAAGGCCAGGCTCTGCAGTGCTTTCAGAAAGTAAGGAACAGCTATGGAAAAGTTACAGGGAGAGCCTGAGAGACGGGATGGGTCATGGCAGCAGGGGCCACAGCTAGAACGGAAACGCTGGAAACAGCCAGGATGGCCTTGGGAAAAGGATTTTCACACAACTTCTGAGCACAGGTTTGTTCACACCACAGAGGTACTGCTCTGCTGGCAGCTGCTGTACATCCGGTTAGCCCGGTGTGTTTGTAGCCCAGTGTGATCATGGGTCAAGGTAGGGGTCTAACCAGAACTGATCCCTTCCCTGGTCTGCAAGCAGTGGGAATGCCCTCTGCTCCAGTGCTCCTCCCCAGCCCGCTGCAGTCAAAGGTGGCTGTGCTGGGAGAACCGTTGGAAGAGCATGGGAATAAAACCAGCCCTCAGGCAACTGTGCCTCCCCAAAATCGAGTCAGTTCCAGCCTGTGCCACCTGCTGCCTGTACTCGGAGCAGTTTCCATGCTTCCTTCCCTGCTGAGCTCACCACACTCAAATCTCGATCACAGGCTGCTGTGTGAGACAGAGGAGGGGGGTTGCGTTGTTATGCTGGTTACCTGGGCAGTGGTTATGCACCTGAACCAGAGTCAAAGCTTGTTCAGTCTGGTTTGTAAACTCAGTCTCATTTTGGTTTTTCAGGAGAAAGGACCCACCAATATTTTTCCCCCATTAAAAGGGAACCACTGCTCAAGGATGAAACTGCTCTGAGCATACACCACTTGCTACCTGTACCAAAGCCACATGCACTCCTAGGTGGTACCAAAAACAAGGCAGGGGAAAACACAGGTCTTACTCTTAAGGATCTTCAGCCACCAAGCACATACCTAACGCTCCCTCCTGCTGTGGCTGCCACCACAACCAGCAGAGGAAGCACAACAAAGCCCTCCCATCACATACTTACACGTTTGCAGCGCCAGAACTCTGGGCACGGAGTGTACTCAAGGGTCACTTCTTTGCCACCGATGGAAAGAGTTCCCTGTTGAGACAAGGGGGTAAATGACGAATGTGCCCAGCACACAGAGACCACTCAGAGGCAAAGAAAAGGGTTAAAGCTTTGGTTCCTAAAGGTTTTGCAAGTGAAACAGGGTGAAAGGGGGAAAAAGTCTCTGGGTTCAGTTAGCTGGAGCTTTGCCATGGAAGTGGAAGGGAAGCTGTCTGTGCCCTGCTCTAGCACGGGGCTACAAAGCTGCACATGAGCTCCAGAGGAACCAGGCACAAGAGGCTTTGCTGCCTCCCAGAAGCAGCAGAGTCAGAATAACCAGAGCATAAGAGGGAACCTGCTTGATCCACACGCTGGAAAGGGGCAGCGGGACAGCCTCCTTCACACCAGCCACCACCCCGAGGCAGCTACTTGAGGAGGAATACAAGGAAAAATGCCACTTAGGTGAGAATTCTCATACTTGAGTTAGTGTTTATGTCACTCATGAAACCCTGGCCTTCCTTCAGAGACGTCTGCCAGTGCGTGGTGAGGCCACTGGCTCTGCAGCCAGAGCTTGGTGGGGATGGCCTAGAGCTCCAGGGCAGCCGCAGCAGAGGAGATTCCCTGCCGACAGGCACTCTGCTTCCAGCTCCAGGTATCACATTTTGGAGACGTGTCAGGAGCCTGACAAATCCACAAGCTTTGCTGAAATGCAGCTGATTACAGAGATTTAAGGGTGAAATGAAGCTGTAGGTGCAAGTTCTCCAGCTCATGCCTGGAGCAGCCCATAACAGCAGTGAGCAGCAAGGGTTCCTGGTGGCTCTCAGCTGCTGCAGACAGCAGATGATGCCTGGACATGCAGGACACCGGCAGAGCCACAGATGCACAGAGCCCTGAGACATCTGACACTGGAGGCACCACCACACCACACAGTCTTTACTTCCCAACACAAGACCCAGTGACAATGAGGAGACTCAGCCACAGGTCTCCCAAGCCCCAAGAGAGCAGACGTTCTTCTGGCCCTTTGGGGGACGGTACAGACAGACCTCAGGGAGCTGCAAACAGCCCCAGGCTATTTTGGGGACCCCTGGTGAGTCAGAACTCTGACCCAGCAGCTCAGCCACACAAGAGCCCCCAAAGCAAACCATCATATGAGAAAACAAGTTTCCAGGATAGTTATCCCAGAGTCACCATACACCCATGCATAAATTGCTGTGCAGAACGTGAGGGAGATGCTAGGGAATACGTACAGTGGGAGGGAAAAGTTCACAGGAGGGAATCACTCAGAGATGGTACAAGAATCCTTTAACCCCTATGAAAAAAAACACAGCAAAGGAAGCTGGAGGTCACAGACCCTGCCCTATAAAGTCGGGTTCCACACCTCCCCTCTCCTCAGCCATCCTCTCCCATCAGTGCTCGTTGAGCACTTCAGGGGTTTCCTTTGTGCTGCCCAGCTGTTCAAGCTCTGCTTTCCAGCACAGACTTGTCACTGCTTGACCGAAAGCTGAGCCGTTCCTAGGCCTTGCTGAGGGCTGCCGTGTGCACCCAGAGCACCTCAGGCAACTCCTCAGGGTCTATTCACAGTGTGGAGCACTGCCTGCTTTACACATCTAGGAAAGGTTTGCACCTTCTTCAAGGCATGTGAGGAAACAGAAGTGAGAAGGACAGGGACATGGAACTCAAAGCTGCCCCTCGGGGTTTCGCTAGTCCCTTGGAGATGGACATGGTCCCTCTCCAAGGCAGATCACCCATCCCATCCCAGACCATCCCATCCTATCCCACACTCCAGAGACAGACAGTGCAAGGAGAGCAGGCCATAAACACCAGCACCCACCTCAGGACCCACCAAGCACAGGCAGGGAGAGAAGGCAGGGTGCACATCCACACTCTGGGAGGCCAGGAAAGCCGTTAGAAACAGCAGCTCCTCCCCAGGTTGCTGCAGCTCTGGAAACAAGGCTAACTAGGCCTGAGGACACCTCCTCTGGTAGGGCAATGGATCACACCGCTTCATCCTTCCACGAACTGCTGAGGATAAAACCTGCCAGAAAACCTTATGATTATTTTGGGGTTTATGGAAGGTGGTTTTTAAGTGCATGTGGCTCTGGTCTCTACAGCAAATCCAGTTCTCAGAGACAGCAAGAAGTGTCGCTTGCATAATTACTCCTAATTTCCTTAACACCCTGCTGATTGCCGGCTCACTTTTTCAGCAAGCTCCCTTTTCCTGATTTCTTCTTGATAAATTCACTTCCAATGTTGCAATCATCGTTTAACACACCAAGATGAGTCCTCCATTTAGGGGACACAGACTCTTCAGTGACTTAAAACTCTTCATTCCCCCATTTTGTTACTGGATGCCTGCCCAAATACTTTCAGAACATTTATTTCCTTGAGTCCTTGTCACTGCTGTTTTTTCATCTCTTCTTCCTTTTCTCCACAAAACATTTTGAATAATACTCTAATTTTCAGTTCACTGCTTTCAAGTGAGCAAATCTTTGCAACAACACAAATGTTTTCCAAGAATTTCAGGGAACAGCACCTGGGTTAAAAGAAAAGGCAAGCCTGAGGTGTGCCCCAGCTTCTCTCTGGTGCCCAGGCACTGACAGCCTCATCCATATCCATGTCCTCTCGGGCACCTCTCTCACTGACTCACCTCTGAATTGTCCTGTGCATTTTCAACACCCTGTACTTCAGAGCAGCTTGGCCTTTCCTCTCTACATCAGTCCCCTACAGAAATGTCTCTCTGGTCACCCCCAGCAGGAACCTCCCTCTCAAAAGGAGCAGTAAACACAGAGCTGACTCACTAGTGAAGGGCTTAAATGGCAGCACAGCTCTGCAGTGAGGGAACATTGAGCTCTTGGCCATGGAAATGCCTGGATTTCCAATGGTACAAGCAGATTCCGCTGGTTCTTCTGAATCTCCAAACTCATCAAAACAGAGCAGTAGGACTTTATTGCTGGGAGCACTGATTTATGCCACTGTTCGCTCTCTGTCAAGCACAGTTATCCGCGTTTTTTCGCTTAGAGGTCTGTTGGGGATGCAATACTGGATTCCAGTCTAAGGGATACCACTCAGTACAAGCCATTTTAGCTAAAGCTGCTAAAAATCTGCATCATTTGGAATAACAGCCGATGGCCTCGTATGTAAATGTGACTGCGGGAGACATGGATCAACTGAGCAATCCCACCAGGAGGTGGTTCTAGAGAGCAGCGCCGTGAACCATTTGCAGAAAGCACACACAGCAAGGAGCCATAGCTGAGTAGCGACCAAACACACGAGGACAGGCGACTTAAAGGGAGGGGAAGAAAAGGGAAAATCCTTTAGCCATGATATTCACAGGTGATGAAATCCTTCCAAAAGCATGTCGGAGACTGCAAGTCAGCTGGGCACAAGGCTTCGGCAATGAAACTCTGGTTTTACCAAAGAGAATTGAAGCTCTTTCATCAAATCATAGAATGATTTGGGTTGGAAGGGACCTCAAAGCCCATCCAGTTCCACCCCCTGCCATGGGCAGGGACACCTCCCACTGGATCAGGGGGCTCAAAGCCCCATCCAGCCTGGCCTTGAACCGCCTCTTCGTCCCCAAAGCAGTTAATGCAGAAGCATTAAGAGAATATCAATAAGATCCAAGTGGCAAAGGTAACCTTAACTGTATGAAAACCCAGACCACATTCCCAGTACGTGTAACGTCCATCCATGAGGCTGGTTTTAAATCATCTCCAGTTTAATCTCTTTGCAATCACACTACTTCAGCAAGGAAAGAACTCACCTCCTGCTCCGAGCTAACTCCCACGGGCAGGAGGGCGGCGCGTGCTGCCGAGCAGCACAGGTTGTGTGAGCACAGGTTCCCCGCTTCCCAGGGAGGCAACGCAGCTCCTGAGAGGACCAGGACACAGCCCGCTGGGGTCAGGCGCCCCCCTGGTTACCACTTCAGCTGCTCTTCTGTCAATTCACATTTACAGTTGGCATCTTGCATTCCTCGTGCTTGTTGACAGCCTTCTAATAACGATGACTGGGGGTTGAGGAGAGGGAGAACTTGCCAAAAAAGTATCTCTGTGCTCGCCAAGACTGAGTTGACACAAGAATGCAAATCATCAATGTCAAAGTTCTTCCTAACTGTTTCTCAATAAAAAAATTAGAACATCCAAGAGTGACCTAGAAAATCTGAAACGTGGAGAGCTTTCGGAGCACAGCACACTCCCTCAAATCAAACCAGGCTTCTGCTTCAACTGCATTTGGCCTAACATTAAAACCGGCAGTAAAATCTCACTTTGAAGCCTCTTTGCAATGAGCTGACAGCTCTCCAAGTGTTCCACGCCATGGGTTGTGCTTCAGCACCTGCCAAACACCCAGCGCCGCTGCCGATTGCCGTGCAGGAAGGAGCTCGGGCTCTTCCAGTGGGATGGTGACCACGTGCCACCCGCCCTGGCTCAGTGGAGCAGCAGCTGCAAGGCCCCGCTTTACAGACCACACACCTGGAGCAGAGGCAGGTTGTTCCTGGAGCAGAACCACAGCTCAGCTCTAGAGCCCCCAAATCCAGAAGGATTAATAAGCCAAATCTTCCTCCTTGGCTACAATCCCAGAGCAGCAACCAAGGGAGCACAGGAAGCGCCATCCCCACTCTCCACAAAGGAGATGCCTGCACCACAACTCAACCATATTCATGTCTCCTCCAGTGCCAGCTCGTGCACAAAGCCAAGCACCACTCCAGCTAATTATTTCCTCATATTGTTTGTAGTTTGATTACATGGAAAATATCTGCGCCACAAACTGAAAGGTTCTGGTGTCCTTTGTGCTAACAACCAAGTTACACAACTGACACAGCTCCACAGGTTAAAAAAGAACTGAAAATATCATTTGCAAACAGATACAAAATTGCATACAAGGATTATGACAAAAGAATGGCAGGCACATTAAAATACCAGAATTAACCTCATTTATGTGATGTTAATTCAGCCCTCTTATGCATATTTACTATAACTCAAAAATCATTATATATCCATCATCTTTAAATTATTTAAACCAACTAATGACTGGTGTTTATTGCCTTGGGGAGGCTCAGGTAGTGCCCCAGGAGGAGCCTGGGACGCAGAGGGAGCCCCGGGTCCCAGCAGTGCTCCCCAGCATACCCAGCTCTCACTGTCCCCGGGCTGTTTTCCCTGGTCTCCCCACGCACTGCACGGCACAGGCTGACAGCACGAGTTGAGTTACCTAATTGCAACCCCAAATCAAACTGCTTTCAGGTTTTTCTCCTATCTGAGTATGGATTACAAATGCAAATACAACAACCCCACTGCGACGCAGTGGGAATGACGTCATGGCATCCTGTCCCACTCGCACGGCTCTCGTCTCTGCACAGAGGCTGGGGGGAAGGTATTCATCTTCAGATAAGGCAGGCGGATGGGGTCAAACACCCCCCAACCCACCCATCCCCAGCTGCTCATGGAATTCAAGAGGCAGCACCTTCCCAGGACAGAGCAGAGGGTCAACACCATGACACCTGGGAGAACAAGAGTCCAGCTGGATCTATTTCAAACCAGGATCATCTCAGCCACAGAAACTGGCTTCTCATCCTGTTTTTTCCATATGCTGAAGTTTTTATCTCTGAGTTCCTTGGCAGCTGCTGCACAAGGGACTCGGCTCTACAGAGCAACAGGCAGGACATCTGCTTACCTCTGACAAAAAGCAGATGAGAGAAGCTGTGAACCCACAAACCACAATCCATCTGTAATTAAACAGTTAGAAAACAGAGCGTGACATGGAGAGATGAAGAAACAACAGCAAGGCAGCCTGCTGCAGGGTATTGCAGCAATCCGGCATTTCCTACAGAAACAAGCAAATTCCTAATACAGTGGGACTTTGCCACGGCTCTCAGCCCCCTTCTCCAGCTCCCCAGCCACCCGCAGCTCAGGGGTTTCTTTATACTGCTCTGATTTATTGGTGCCCTGTACTATAGTGCTGAGCTGCTGACAGCCAAAGCAGAAGAATCGAGATAATACAGGGGAAAAAGGATGGTCCGACAAGTGGTGGATCCCTGGGGAATGGTTACATCACCATGTGGATCCAGTCAACCTTGCCATGAATTATTATTACAGGTCTCTATCAAGATGAATCTTGCACAACAGTTGTGGTTCGTGGTCACCTAGAAATGAGGATGTTTGGCTCCTGGGCATCCACAATGCTGTGGAGATGAAGGGCACGGGGCATCACCTTGAAGCATTTGGCAGTAAGGCATTCACCTGAACAGTGACACCAACGAGCACGCCATGCTCAGGGCTCACGGTCAGTGAGGTCAGAGGAGGCCTGAGACTGAGAGCCCAGAGATGCCACCATCGCTCCCAAGTCAACAGAACACAACTTCAGACACATCACTGATGGGCACGTTAAACAAACCCGGCACTACCACAAGGAGGGTAACTTTGAGAGTCCTAAAGCTGTAGTAGCTAAACATAACAGACTAAAATGCCATACAGGGTTTATTTTAGCCCAGACAGCACTCAGTGCCTCTTTTTCAAACACCTTTCACACAAAACCCACCACCCACTTGCACCAGAACCGCCCACCGTGACACTCCCGCTCGCTCCCCGCCAGCCCTGCTCCGACCTCCCTGCTTCCCTGGACACTCAGGCCATTTGTCCTTTGGCAGAAGGTGCCAGTCTGCACCCTTCAAGCACACGACTCCCACACACCCCATCGAGCCTGCTGAGACACCTCCAGTTTTCCTGCTACGATTTCTGAATACCCTGGCTACCAGCCATCATCTTTTTAAGCAAGTCCCAGCATCTTTCTACAATTCATCTCCCCGCACCGACGTCCTTTTTGCAAATACACACAGAAATTGCCTTTCAGATGATGCCAGCTCCCCACATTTTATTGCCTGAAAATGAACTGCAATTCGCTTCCAAGTTAGGACTCTCCAAGCGCGTATCTTTTAAACACAGCATTTGCTTCCCTTGTCAGCACACTCAGTCCTGCTCTGAGAACACCACCAAAACAGTCGGCACAGGCAGGCTCCCAACTGTGGCTCCAGGAAGGATAACAGCCATGTGTCGCAGCTTGAAAAAACACACCATGTGCCTAGGATTTCACATGCTCTAGGGCCAGCCTTGGGTGGTGGGTGATAAGAATGGCTTCTGCTTTTCGCCCTTTAAGGAGATTTTAACATATCTGGAAGTTTTCTTCGGTTCAGTGAAGTGAAGTGGACCTTCTACTGCCACTGAAAGCCCTAATACCTCGCCGTCCAGCTAATTCTAACCTTCAGCTTCCCTCAGCCCTTGGAAAGGGCCACCTTTGCAGATCAGCATTAAAGGACTGTGGGAAAAATGTGGAAATTTTAAAATGCAAGCATTTCCTATGCAGCATGAAGGGGTCAGAAGAGGATTTCTAGAGTTCAGACAGTGAGGGACTGGTTATATCAAGAGATCGCAGCTCCGGGGGGGACAAGCTCTGCACTCTGGTGCTGCTGGATGCACTCCCACTCCAGAGCTAAAGGAAGCACGGATGGTTAAGGACTTATTACAGGGTAAGCTGAGAAGGTCACGCGTATCAAACACTTGTTCCAGTGCCCAAAAAAAGCATGAATCGGGCTGAATCCTCTGTTTGAAACATATACTTAAACTATCAAAACTTAAGAGTATTTAAATATTTAGCATATCAAGTCTTAGTCACAGGCAGCTCTAGGGAGGGTCTCATCTCTATTCCTTCTCTGATTCATCACGTTTACTGCCTGGACTTTGCGTTTGAGCAAGAGCTGCTTCAACGATTCCCTTTCCTCCCAACACAGCCATTTCCCTTCTCTCTTCACAATTCTGCTCTGGAGCCTGGACGTCCGTCTCAGTCCTTTGTTATGTGGCTGCCTTCTTCCTCAAAGGTCTTCCCATCCCATAACTCTGGTAAACAATATAACAATTAATCATGTCAGCACAACGCAGCAACCCCCACCCCGGGGCCCTCCTGTGCCTCTCCCCCAGCGCTACCTCGCAATTAGCAATGGCAGAACGAGGCAAGGTCCAGCTCCTTCCTCATGGATTTGAATGGCAGTATCAAAACACTCAAGAGCAAGCAAAAGGCAAAATGACACTGGAAAAAAGTGAGGCTGGAAAGCTCTGCCTTAAAGGGTTTAAAGGGTCTTAAAAGGCCCCTCCATTCAAACAAAAGCCTGGGATGAACACCAATTCCAACACCACTGCAGGGTGACCAGAGCAGAGGATGTCCTGCACAGCAGCATACAATCCAACAGTAAATGGGACAGAGAGCAGATCAAAGGCTCCCCAGACTGCTCCAGACTCCCTTCTGCACCCACTGAATTAAGCAGCTCCATGCCCCTTCTCTAGACATGCTCCAGCAGCTCGATGTCCTTCTTGTACTGAGGGGCCCAGAGTTGAACCCAAGATTCAAGGTGTGCCTCACCAGAGCCAGGGACAGGAGGACAATCCCTGCCCTAGGTCAGTGCAACGGGCAGAAAAGCAGGCAGTGGCAGAGGACAAACTCCTATCTCACATGGACCAGGCACAGAAAACACCTCATCAGGGAGGAAAAAAACAAACCTTCTCCAGTGATACCACAGGTTGGGAAGAATCAATCAGGCTTTCACAAACCAAGGACTACAAAGAGTAAAGCACCTCAGCCATCACATCGTTAATGCAGAGCTCTGCACCGTGAGACAGCTTCTTAGCCAGACTTCTCAACCTGATTTTACACGTGTGAAAATACATCTGGGGATTCTAAGGACTCCAAATCCCTTCCTCTGTTAACCCTGCTCCTGAGATCCTTGATGGAAAAATACATCAAACGTTTGCTTGGGCTTTTACTGCCATCCCGGCTCAAACCTGGTACATGAAACCCATCTGAATATTGCTCATTTCCTGCTAAGACATGGACCATACATCAGAAAAACTAAGATTTCCCCTGCTGTCTGTGATAGCAGGAGAGTTTTTGTCCTCCCCTTGTTCTAAAGATGGCAGTTTCAGAGAGTTGAATACTTAAATCTCATGTTTACAGCTTTATAGCTTTGACCCTCATTAAAAATGCAATTCATTACATAACGCACTTGATTTTAGACCCCTGTCCTTTGGGGAATCCACTTTTGGAAGCTGTTTGTTCACCCAGTGAAAGACATAACTGAACCTATGGGTGGTCTGAAGTGATGGAGACGCAGGACACTTGGATGCAACATCTGGTAGTTGCCAACACGTACACACAGCACAACAGCACAGCAAAACAAACCTCAAGGCAGAATGCTGCTTTGCATCAGACCCTTTGCTGCAACAAGCCATCCACACGTTGTACAGCTCCTGTTGCTGCAAAAGCCAGGAAGAATTTTCCATCCTTCCTCCTCTGTCTCATTGTACTGAATGGCTTCAGGATTTTCCCCCACTGTCCTCCTCCAGGAGCAATGGTAGCTAAGGATTCAGTAAGCTGGTCACAGAGGGTCTCCCCGTTGCTGTCCCATTCACACGTTGGGTTAAACAGGTTGCCAGCTACGATGTAAGAAGAAATCCTTCCCCTCTGAGGCCAGAGAGGATGGGGGAGGTTTGTGCCTTTCCTCAGAAGTGCAGAGGACTGCTGTCTGCCAGCGCCCTCGGCACTCTCACACCTCACATCTTCTCCTGTCCTGCAGCAGTGCTCCTGAGCTCTGATCCCGTAGCACACGGTGCTTCTCAGGATCTCCATGGGTATTAAAGCTTTCATCAGAATGGAAGGTGGCCTGCAGGGTGGATAAGAACCATGTGCCCCTCTGTGTTAAAATCCCGTTTCCTTGTTGCCTGTGATTGATGGATAATGACACAACAGTGCACTCGGACACACCGGCCCCCGTTTTCCACTGTAATCATGTTTCATCTCTAGACAACAACATTAAGGGCACAGTTACAGTCAGATGGAAACAGGAATTCACAATTAAAGTTGCTGACTCCCATAGCTTCCACCTTGCACCTTCAAATTTAGAACACCCAAATTCAATCTTTCACTTTCTTGAATCTCATAACCTGAGAAGAAAAAGGCAAAATTCAAGGTACTCTTTTTGAATGCACCAATTCCAAGGCAGTCAAAATTCCATGATTTACGTTGAAGCAGTACAACACAAACTCAGCTGAGAAGAGAACAGACTAAAATGCACATTGGAAGGGATGTGCAGTGCTCTCTCTCTACCATAACCACAGTTTCTGCAGGAGAACAGGCAGACCATTGCTCTTCTAAGAGTAGGAAACACTGCTTCTGCCCTCCTAAACCCCTCAGACTACAAAGTCTGGTATTTTTTCAGCCTCTATACTCAACCTTTTACCTTCCTATTCCAGCAATCCAACATCATCAGCGCACCAAGGAATGGAAACCCAGCTGCTGCTGAGGCAGCACAGGAGCATGAACAAACAGTTCTGATGCTGAAGCTAACAAAAAGAATGTGCCAAGTGAAAACTGCAGCAACATTTTGGTGTGTTCCCACTTGTCAAGATAGTCCAGATGGAGTCTTAGTGCTCTAATCTGGCTCCTATGCTTGTAAAACATTCTGGTGTTCCCCTTAATGCTGCTGGGATTGGGCTGAAGACTGCATCTCTTTCACAACCACAGGTCTTGTGCAAACCAGCACGGCAAAACCACGAAAGGAAGTGGTCTCACTCTGGAAATGAAAGATATGATGCGCTCACCAAGATGCCTTTATTCATGTAAGCTGAACCCATGCAGACAATTCCCTCTCGCTGCCAATGGGTCTCCTCTAAGGAACTTCAGTCACATCATCAGCACCATCCGATTCCAAAAGTACAGAGGGAATTTCTGATGGTGCATCTGCAGTTCTGTTACTTCAAGCATGACTTCAAAAGCATCAAAGCCAATTAGTGGCAGGAGTCCTACTAACCTTCACAAAGGAGCATGATCAAGGGATTTCACATTCCATCCCAAACCACCCTCTGACCACATACACAGCCTACCAATCGTGGCAACGCACCCTCTGTCCTGCAGCTCATTTGCCACACTCCTTGGAAGCACTTTAATGCTACAGTGATAAACACCTCCCAAACGGTCACACAGGATATATTTAGAGTTTCTACAGATCTTCATAGAAAATCAATGCAGTTAAAATACCATCTGCAAGAGCAGCCCAATAGTAAAACATTGCTCTTCGTTTTAATCTGTATCTGTGCATGGTCTTCATGACCAGGATCTCCTCATTGTCTCCTGGTCATTCCACGTTAGGAGGAGAGGACCCGATAGCTACACAGACAGGGCAGTGTCTCTACCCTGCATAGGCATCCAAGGACTATTTTAAATCCTTTCTAGCTCAAGGCAGAACCTCACCTACAAATAAGTTCAAACGCCACGTCACTCAGGAGAGCGCTTGGCACGCTGACTGTAATAGGGTAGTGCTTGGGTGTTGCTGTGCCACCGAGTGCCCCACGACACAACTCCAGCACTGTGGAAGGGGCAGGGAGCAGACTGACCTGTGGTACACACTGCTCACATTCACAAGCACAAGTTTTCAAGGACTCCCAACAGCGGCTCCACCACTGCCTCTGGGCAGCCTCTTCCAAAACAGGAGCTGTTTCATTTTGGAGAAGGGTAGTGAAGGATGCTTTACCTGAAACAACTTATTTATACAGCAGCCCAAGTGAGCTTCAGCACACAGAAGGCAGCAATATTTGCGTCCTGAGCTAACCCTGCTGGGCCACAGCCACCATGCAGCAACACTAAGAAAGCCCAGCTTACGCATCCACTGCGTGCTCCAAGCAGCCCACCCAGAAGCTGCCGTGGGAGACAATCCCATCACGGAGCAGCTGCTCCGCAGCAGCAAAAGCACACAATCCTTATCACATGGGTCAGGTGAGGAGGAAGGAAAAAAGGAGGCCAGGACTTTGGAAGAAGAGCAGGGAGGCAGAGGGACATGGCAAGCTGGGATCCCACAAGTTGAGCAAGAAGATGCAGCTTCACAACTTTTCCAGTTAAAGGTGTGTTTGTTTTAAACCTTTTGGTTACCACAGATTGCTTCCTGAGGCAAGGCAGGACACAGCTGCCAAGAAGGGCATGGGTTTTTATCCAGGTAGGGCTACAGAAACATGTTGATGGGCAGCTACCACTGGCTGAAGGAAGAGCGTGTGGAGTCTTTGGCACAAGATCTCTTATGACCCTCTGTGCCAAAGGAAGAGAGACTACGAGGATTCATACGGTTTGAACATTGACAGAAGTTGCAGAGATGACAGAGGAAAAGAAATACTTTCAGTACCAGATCTTTTTGGCAGTTACATTTTACAACAAAAGACACCCTTCTGGGCACACGAAAGGTCTCTGTAGCACACAGAGGGTAAATTAGTCCTTCCTTCTGAGCAGGAAAGCAGACAGTGCATCTATCGCACACACCCAGCCTTGTCAAAGGTCACGGCAGGCACATTGAACTCCTTATTCCCAGGCAAACCTTGCCCAGTGCTGGGAGGCTCCCCCTCCAGACGTCTGTAGGGATCTCAGAGGCTCACACCACCAATTAAATGACGGAATGGTGGGGTGATTAGCAAGCCACAAGCGGGAATGAACAAGCGATTGACTCGACACGCCAAGCCTCAGCGAGGTAAGAGCAGGGAGAGCTCGTGACAAGGTCACACACCCAACCAGACACAAAAAATACCCAAATCAGCGCTGCTGCCTGGGAATCCAAACAAGGGAGCATATGGAGGGAACTTTCCACAGGTCACTTGGATCATAAAAATTACTCTGTGATGTGCACGCTTCTCAAATCACCAGAGTGTTCACAGAAGGAACAGTCTGTCCCCTCTCTGTACACACACTCAGAGTGGAAAACTCCAGAAAGTAACTCTAGAAATCCACACAGCGAAGAACAGGATAGGTTTAACAGGGAACAGGGTGATGCACAGCAAGGACACAACCTGAGCAAAATCCACACACCTGATAGGTGACAAGAAAAGCAGAAAATGTCAGCTGCTCATCCAAGGAGGACAATTCTCAAGCAAGGCCATCTCCAGCACGCTCAGCCTAACACACACATGGATCTCAGTGTATCTGTGGGTGCTCAACTGCCACCACCACCCTCGACCCCAGGTTAACGCGAACGAGACGGAGTGGGGTTGTCAAGTGAGTAAACGGTGGATAGCAAACAGCACGTGAAACTGCACTTGGGGCACTGCCATCCCCTGTCACAGGGGGCACTGGGAACATTCCAGACAGAATGCCAGACTCCACAACCTGACATATCCTACCAGAAGGAAAACAATTGGTTTTGATGTTTGGACACAGATTTTCTCTAACAAATGGTAACACGCTACTCGCACCACAGGCTTCCATAAATACTGGGAAGCTCCAGGTCACCAGAGCAGATGCATTCTCAGGATAACCACAAGCTCCATTGGTATTTAACTGGGAAGCAACGCAGCTGTGACTGGTTACTGCAAATGTTCTCAGGACAGGAAGTCCCAGGCTCTGCCTCCTTGTCAAAGCATCTTGTGGATTTTAACACCAACAGCTACAGCGAAAAGCCTGCGAAGTCGGATCCATACGAGAAGATCTGCTCCCACCAACTGCAGAAAAGCACTGTAGGGAATGGATGAAAGGGGATCAGCTCGGAGCAGCACGAACACACAGCCGGTGATTCCAGCTGCACGGCACTGGGATGTGCTCACGGCAAGTGAGCACCCACAAAATCCAGTAAGATGCTCCAGCAAGAAACAAGCAGGGAATGGAGGCATTGCTGTGCTCAGCAGGCTGAACCAGGACCACACAGCACTGCAGGGTGAAACCGCTCTCCGAAAGGTGCTGGTGTTGGAGCAGGAAGGCACACGAGCAAGCCTTGGAATGCCTGCTCTAGCACACACCTGAGGTCTCCACAATAACTTGCAAACTAAGTGTATTTAAAAGCTCATGCTATAGCCCTCCCATTCCCACTCTCTTGCTTAAGAAACAGGGGGAAAGAACTACAAAGATGTTAGTTACAAGCAACAAAAGCAAGGAAATATTCACACTGCCAGTGTTGCTAAGTTTGAGGCCTGAGGGGATTTGGAGACAATACTACATAGTCAATCAAGACTATTAATTTGCTCCTAAGCTTAGAAAAAGCTTCTTCTGCTTTCACATGTCTAACAACCAGCTCCACACCCCAGTGAAAACCATCAAATATCCCGGCGGCAGCGACATGCTCTCTGCATTTCTCCTCCTTCACCTGGCTTTAGGATTTGCAACACCACACAAAGGGCAGTGATTTTCTTGATCCAACAACCTCATTACGTTTCTTATACAGCTAAAGGAGGAGTGCAAGAGAGCACTCAAGTACTCAACGGGATCCCAGCGCATATGGAGGACAAGAACCATGGAATGTGTTCCGAAAGTCGTCTCCCAAGAGGCCAGTGTGGTGCTCTGAGACAGGAACACTACTGTACCATGGGCTACACTAACAACGCAAAGAAAATGTGACAAATGGCACACCACAATAAAAATGAGAATAAAGGAGGCAAAGATTATTTAGGGGGAACTGTGTGACTTAGCACACGGAAACCCCACTTCCCACTCAAAATATCTGTTTCTCCCCAAAAGGAAAAGCAGCCCATCACAGACCAGAGAGGTCTCCTCTCACAGAAGTCAAACACCAACCAACTTGTAACAAAAGACCAACGGGAGCAGCACAACCATCAGGTTGCAACAAGGTTCTACAGAACAACTCAACAGACCCTGTGCCCCACTGGGGCAAAGAGCCTCCCAAAGAGAGAGGAGTCCCGGCAGCCTGCGCCCAGCTCAGCCGAACAGCCACCCAGCACCTCCGTGCCAGCAGGAATGGTGACCCAGCCTCTTCCACACACCTTAAGACAGGACCCTTCAGCTGTAATAAATCACCCACGCAACAATCAACAAGGCAAAGCAATCAATAACGGGGGTATTTTCATTCATTAGCTGCGGCAATTAATACAAGTGGAATGGAAATCCGCTACAAAATTGAAGGTGGATGATTCCGTATCAGGATGTACTTAATGGAAAGGCCCCTCAAACCTCAGCTACACACACATTCAACTTATTGAGTGGAGGGAGTTAGACCTGGTAAATCTGTAGTTAGCAAATTTGGGAATGATTTTAAATCGGTGCTGGTCTGTGCTCAGTGAAACAAAAGGATTTCACAGTGCAGAAATTGTACAACATAGACTCGTAGCAAATTGTTCTTTAGGCAGGGGCAGTTAACCAGGCATCAGACAGCATCAAAAACGCTGTCTCTGCAAGAGCTATTTATTCCCAGCCTACAGACGAGAGAGAGAGAGAGGGAGGTTGAGTAGCGAGGGGCTGGGATGTCACTGTGGGCTGACGCTGTTTTGCTATTCAAGCTCTCACAAGCGACTGCATCTGACAGGGGTAGCTGATAACCTTCCAAAAATAGCTGAACTATCAAAGAACCTGTGTCCTCACTAACAGCAGCTTGTAAAAATGCAGACTGATTCTCAGTCTAAGGAGATGATCTTACAGCTCTACCCTGGAAGACATCAAATGCCTAAAGACAACTGAACTGCCTGACTCCCTCTCTGAACATCTCTATTTGGCTTCTACCGAGAACTGAAAAGTCAGGTCCCTTCCCTGCAGCAGGTCAGATACAAGTCTTACTGCTTCTCTCTTTTTTCTTTTTATTCTTCTTTAATTTAAATGATTAGAAGGCTATTTTTTCCATATTCAATCAAGAACAACATAGGGAAATAACCCTATGTGAGACGATCCAGAGGTTACAACTCCCCTGACCAAATTCCTTTAACTCGGGTCACCCCAACCCAAAAAGCACATTTCTTGCTTCACTAATTATAAACTACTGTAGCTCTACTGAAATAGTGAAGACTGGCACATGCAGGCTGTGGAGATGACCCCCTCCAGCCACTCTTATCTTCTCTGTACACACACACAGAGCCATGTGTAGCAGGAAGGAAAACTGGAAGACTTCCTACCCTACCTTTTTTTAACGTGTCCCAGGTGGAGTGCACGACCAGGACTGCTACCTCCACCACTAGTGGGGTTCTGGCTGCACCCTGCCTGGATGTTGGGAGGGAGACATGGTAAAAAATGACTCAGACAGAACCTCTTTAGGAGCACGAGTGTGCAGTGATCTACCGGGCACCTCCAAGCACCCAGCTAGGTTTAAGGACCACTGTTTAGAGGCTCCTTGCTGTAGCAATGGACCAAACCTGATCAAGTCAAACAGCTCTCCAAGTACAGAGGGAGGTTTCAAATGGGAAAAGGGGAGGAGCAGGCATCAGCAACTGGAAAAAGAGGAATTTCTAAATTCCCAGGGAATTGCTCGTGTGAAGGGAGAAGTTATTTCGTGTGAGCAGAATTGGGGAGAGAATATGGAGAGGCATTTGGTTAAAAGGAGTGTCAGACATAATTACAGATTCCCCGCTGACAACAAAATAAATTGGGAATTGTGGCAACAATGAAGGGAAAAGAAAAGTTGTCACGGATGGTAAAAGTAATAATTAATTCTGGCGCCTTCTCTCTCTGCCCCCCCCAGCCCCGCCCGCAGTGGGAATGTGCCAGGCTCTTTCTCAACAACAGAATTACACCCGTAAAACATTTTTCTAAGCTGCAAACTCCTGTAACTGAAAATAGAGGCAGATGCAAGCGCTTAGTGGGACCTTTGAAACCCCAGCTGTGAAGACTCATTAACTGTAAGTACATTCTTGCAGATGCACAGCTCTGAATCTGAGTCATGACTCTCCTGCCATGACAGCGAGACTCGGGATCCAGGTAAAAACGCTTTAGATAATCGATATGGATTCTTACTCAGGCAAACTAAGAGGAGGAAGGCAGCAGAGGGGAGACTGAGATGAGATAGTAGGACGAAATGTTTTCCTGTGAAGGTGGGGAGGCCCTGGCACAGGTTGCCCAGAGAAGTGGTGGCTGCCCCATCCCTGGAGGTGTTCAAGGCCAGGTTGGATGGGGCTTGGAGTCCCCTGATCCAGTGGGAGGTGTCCCTGCCCATGGCAGGGGGGTGGAACTGGATGGGATTTGATGGCCCTTCCAACTCAAATTGTTCCATGATTCTATGATGATTCTATGACAGCAGGTAGTGTAGGAAGGCAAAGCAATCATTTAGGGGTTTTTCCTAAGTGATTCATCACCTGCAGTTTGGAGGCACAGGGAGGGTGGTACGAGATGAGAATCTATGTTTCATCTAACAAATTTTATGCATCTTGTGTGGTGGGCAATGGTTCTCGCCTCCAGTACCAGGTCAGAGCACAGACTCCCCTTGGATTTATTCACTGGGGGCTTAAGTCAGGGCTAGAAACATTCAGATTTACCAGGTGCAACTGCACGTAGGGCAGTCCTCATGTTTGCAGCTCCAGCTTGCCAAAGGACAGGACAGACAAGGGAACGCACAATTAATGCCCTCACCACACAAAGCTTATGGAAAAGAGGAGCGTGCGAGCCACAGCTGACTCAGAGCTGCAAACCAGAGGCCTCACCTGAGTCTCTTGTGTCTGTGTGTGTGCACGCGCAGCCAGAAAAGGCTTTTAATGCTAGCAGAGGTCTTTCCAACTGGATTTCAGTGAGAGCACAAAAGCATCAGGGCCAAAACCTGCGTTAAGAGTCTGCCAGCCACCAGCCTCTGCCTCCAGCCAGCATGCCCGGAGGTACTAGGGAGGAGGGCAGACCTTTGGTGGCCAGCAGCTCTCTCACACAGGCGTTTCTAAGCCTTTTGCAAGTTTCTGGAACACCATTTAAACTGTGGCGTTGTGTATTATACAACAGATCTTCCTTAGAATGGATCAAAAAAACCCTCACAGGCTTTCCACCACCCCACCCCATATAAAAACTCTGCTAGCAGCATTGACCGAAGTGTAAAGCAACCTGGTTGGCTTCCATGCATCCGATGGCCTCTTCCAAGAGTGAAAACTCCACGCAGACATAGCCATAGTCGTAACCTGGGGACAGCATTTAAATACAGACGGGAGTCATGTTAGTGCCTTGTCATACAGAAAGCCACATCAAATATTCAGTTTCCCTTTCCCAGAGCCAAACCCTTTAACCACCCCCCTCCGCTCCAAAATGAAAAAGAGAGAAACCAAGGACTGGCTGGATGATGATTAACTGCACAGAATGTTAATAGTGGAGAGTTCCCACTTCCCCTTACACAACCCAGGACAGACACACCCTTCCTCAGGAGGAGAAATCATTGCTTTGTTGTTGTTTTTAAAGGCACAGTGATTTTCCATTGCTGGTGTCACCTTTTGTGCTGCCTTGGAGGCAGCACTCTCCAAAGCAAGCGCTGATCAGTCATTTCAAAGTACCCTGCTGCAAACACATTTCACTTGAATAGCCTGCATTTTAATTGGGCAATATTTCACAAAGAACTAATGTTATTCCTTTGCTGGTTTTCCTTCAACACTTTCTTACGTTTGACATCCAAGTCCCTTGTGCTATGAAAAAGTGTAATGGAGCAGAAATGAGAACTCCAACTTTCTCATTTCAGTACAGCTCTTATTGTGCACATAATAAAGGGTGTGGGAGATCAGGTTTGGATGCAAGAAACAAGAGAGCCTTTCTTTACTCTTCTTACTCCTTGGAAAGCTGTCATCTCTGTCAGTGGCCAAAGGGACCCACTGATGCAACTGTGTCCTCCAGTTACCTGTGCTGAAACGTTATGTCCCACAGTAAAGCGCAGAGTGAACACTACAGAAGTTAAGACCATCCTAAGAGTCATCTTTGGTGTTGAAGCGCTGCGCAATAACCTCACCCTTCACATGCCAAGGCCACCTCACTGCACAACAGTGGCCAAACAGTGGGAGGAAATGCTCAGTTCCCAGCTCCTGCTGCTCTTTTGGCTGGTGAGGAGCGAGAGGAAACCTGGTCTGCATGGGACTGCACCATTGTAGGCACCTAGGAGTCCTGGTGGAGAGCCTGTCTCCTCTCATTAAGGTGAACATCATAACACCGGTAACTCCCAACAAGGTATGTATCTGGTTCTTGCTTCTCCAGGGGAAGGTAAGTTCAAACACACACTTCCTTCAGGTAAGGCATTCCAGTCTCCTGGAAAACCGCCTCCACCTCCCCCGAGCCTACATCAAGGAACATTGCTGCACTCACCAATTTTTCCTCCTCTCTTTGCTCGTCATGTTTGTTCTTAACCACTTCAAAGACAAGGCCATACAAAACTTTTATTCATCAAACCCTATTGGTTGTTGGTTTTAATTCTGAGAGCTCTTTGCACCCTGTTCTAACACCACAATCCTGACTTTAAACACCTGCCACTAAAATGAGACTGCTGTTTGTATCTAGCTCCTCCTCTACCCCACACAGGAACCTCTTCCGCTTCCCCATATTATTTCAGTCAACACAATTCCATCAGATGGAATTTTATCAAGCTGAGTGTTTTTCAGCTCAGGGAAAGCCGCAGCCAGGCGCGCGCCTTCCGTGGGGGAACAGCTAAAGCCACTCGGTATTCTTATCTGAAGTGGGCCCCTGAAACTAGAGGTATGGTTTCAGCTGGCAGAATGGACAGAACCAAATTCACCCAGTGTTCCCACAGCATCCGTTCTGCTCTGCAGTTCCAGCCACACTAAACCACACGCTGAAAAGCAGCAGCCCTCCTCTGCAGAAGAGCGCTGCTCGCCAGGAGCGCTGCTGCCCCTTGCTGGGAGCCTGTTTTGCTTTCCGGGCAGACACCTCTGCCGCTGCACCGCGCAGCGTGCAGGCTCACACCGTACATTTTAAGGCCTTATTCAAATCCACAACTCTGGAGTCACTTCTCTCCCTGCTGCTCAGGAAAGGGCTGCGCGACTGATATCTGTCAGCCCGATTCCTCTTCCCAGGAAGGGCTTCTGAAAGCTGCCATAATGGGAAAGGCAGGATCAGAGTTATAGCTTATTTCCATGAAGCAGGGGGTCTCCTGACAGACAGGAAGCAAGACTGCAGAAGTTTTCACTCTGTTTGCTCTACAACGAAAGGCAGTTTACATCACAGTCCTCGTTAAGTGTGTGAGTGGTTTAGACATGGATTTGATCCAACATGACACAACCGAGAGTGCAATGTTGACTCTTCTACACAAACACTGAGATGCTTGGAGGACCGCACGCTGTGGATCGATCCGGGCACTACACGGAGACAGCTCAGGGGAAAATCAGCACATTTCTCCTTGTGCACTTTCTTACCTCTGCCCTCCCCCATGAAACACAACCTCCCTCACGAGCACAGCTGCAGTAACACGTACCATGAGAGCCAAACCTAGAAACTGCGGCCCCAGATCCTGCCAAAAAGCAGCTTCAGGCCAGGTGTTTGGCCCTTGTGGTGGAGTTGCAGAGGGATGCAGGGTTCTGCAGTTCACCAAGAGCTGTCCTTGCGCAGACAGCACCGAGGAATAGAGCAGCCTGGAGCCACTGCTCCGCTCCGAACCGCCGACGAAGATCTGCAGGGCTTCCCCCACCCCTGGATCCAGCCCTTTGCACAGACCCAGCACACACACTTGGCATTTGAGAACTACAGAGCAACATCAGCCTCAGACAGCACGGTACTCCCGCTCTGTTCCCCAGTTCCATCCCAGCACCCTCCACACCATGATGGGAGAGGCCAGCACAACAACGGCACTGCTAAAGAGCACCTTCAGGATGCAAGCTTTGCTGATTTTCCATGCTCCGCAATAATCACCTTATCCAAACCACAACACCTGAAACAAAACCAAGTGACTCCAGGCTGGTTCTTAAGAGGGAGCAAGTACAGAGGCTCCTGCCACCAACCACTGTGCCTCTTCCCTGCCTCCTTTGTAGGGTGGGTTCAGCATTTCGTGTAGCTGCTGCTGCACTTGCCTCTCTCTGTTTCCGAAGCCTTGCCCCAGTCTGCACGTCAGAATGGGACGGTTCAGCTGCTGGGACCAGAAGCAGACCAGGGGATTGGGACAGAGGCACCTAAAGGCAGGAATTGGTTCAATCCCATCCCAAGGTAAACTGTCCTCCGCTGCGAACCAGAGCTTGGAAACCCACTGGAATTCTTCGTAACACTAAAAATAAAGTGACCAAACCAGCAAAGCAAAACCACTGCTGAAGAACATAGCATGGGGTTTTTTTGACTCAAGGTGGTCTAAACGCATCTGCATGGTTTCACGTGGAGATTTAAACCCTGGTATCTTCTTAATCGGATCCTTCTCTTCCTGATTAGTACAATACTGCAGTTGCAGGATCCAAAAAAAGTAGAACAGAGTCAGAATTGATTTATGTTTTGGCAGAACTATATGTGATCAATACAGACTCTGTCAAAAAGGAGCTGCATCAGTATTCCTCCCCTACCCCCACAACCCCGGAGCATGCTGCAGCAGTTACACTGTCCAAAGGAACTTCTCAGGGGAACAGTCCTTCAACACTTGAACTCACTCAGGTTTTGGCCCTGGCATAGCTGTAAAGCATGAACATCCTCACCATGTTTGAGGACAACTGTCCAAAGGGACTTCTGTAACTACATCTCAGCTGTGCAAGGCTTCAGCACCACAGGCTGCATATGATGGGCAAAAGGAAAACACAGGGGGAGCATGCACAGAAAATCCAGAGGATTTCTGCTTTCCCTTCTGTGTACACATAACCCTTTACGGATGCTCCCAAAGCATGCTCAGTTGTTTTCTGCACGATTGCTTAATGCTTAGGGGGTAAGAAAATATTTAGAGCTTCAGAAAGCTGTTCTGCAAACATCTGAGTACAGAATATCTTGCCTCTGAAACAGATGTGTTTAAGTGAAGGGAAATATGACAATGAAACACAAATAGAAGCTCCCTGCTAGTGCACTGTGGTTTGTTCAAAAACCTGACTTAAAATTACTGCTCCTTGACTTCAGATAAAGAGATCAAAGACTTGGGATTTAAAATAAGACTTGTTTCTATGTTCACACTGTTTCTACTGAACAACTGACACACAGTAATGTGTTAATTTAGGATAGTTGGTTATGTCAAATCTCTAAATAAAGGAAAACCATCACATTGTTCTGAAAGGGGCTGTAAGCAGTGGGAAGGCATCCAAAAAAAATCCCTCCGGAATTTTAAGAGGCCAAATGAAAAAAATCACATTAACTATAGCGGCCCTGCTTGTGCCAAACCAGAGACTTCTAGAAAGAAGGCATGATGGCAATGGGACAAAGGCATCCAATCCAAGAGGTGATCCAGCTCCTTCATTCTAGGAGTTACCACCCACCTCTACAAGCTTAAGGCATTAGGTACCTTCAGTCCGTGGTGACCTCTCACCTGCCTCTCACAAACTGCTACAAACCCTGCTCTGCTGTGGTGCTATACGCAGACATTCCCTCTCCTCCAGCCTGGGAGGTAAGAAGATGGCCTCTCATTAAAGTAATTCCACAAAAAAGACACTATGATAAACTGAGAAGTCGGGCCAGCAGTGACAGTGGTGGAGGTTCCTGCACCTGCCAGGTGGGGCCAAGCAGCCCAAGGGCAGAAGGTGATAATAATGAAGTCTGCATAGGCAGAGAGCTCCTCAGCCACCCCAACACCACCTCATTTGTGTTTTTTTTTCCTGTTAGATGAGACAGAACTACCACAGAAGAAAAGCATTTGCAGTTTTGGGCACTCCTAGGGCTCGGAGAGATGGCACGTGAAAGCAGAGCCACGGTTGGCTGCTGAAGCCTGGGTATTGCTGCACACTCTCTCCAGGGACAGCACAGCTCCAAGCTTCATCCTTGCTAGAGGAGAAAGTTCTGCTGCTTCGAAGGCAACTATGACATAAAGTATGGAGCGAATATGAAGGACTTCCACAGCTCTTGAAGGAACCTGCAGGCTGACACGCTGACCTTTGCACAGTGCAGGTAGTGGAGACAGCAGAGGGACACTGTTCTCTGAAAATCTGCTGTTCCTTGGTTGACAAGAGGACCTGGTTCACCTGTGGGAGATCTCAGCAACGCACCCACGACCCCATCCACAAGTTTTTCTGTTTCCTCCAAGGAAAGATGCAGATGTTCAGCCATACTAAAAAGCATGGATCATACTTCCATTTTCCTCATCAGAGGAAAATATTGGAAAACACGGGGCTCTCTCTGTGTCTCTGTGCCATTACAGCGCACCATTATCAGCAGGCATTACACACCTGATGCTTCCAAGAAGCCAGGAGCTCCTGAACACGCACAGCATGTGCTGCCATTGCAGTGAAGATGGCAAACAGCACAGTGCCTTCCGTGGCGAGCAGACAAAGTAAAGCTGTCGGCGCTGCCTGAAACCTTGGAGGGCACCCGGCAGCACAGCAGGGAGCGCCGGCAATCCATCCATGCTAACGCCAGAAGCCAGACCCGAGAACTCTCTCCAATTCCAGCTGGTGGATTCTGAGCACCCATAAATTTGTCAGGTCTCTTTACTGCACAGATAAATTGGTCTTCAGAGCTACTAAAGCTGAAGAGCTGTACCAGAAGAGCTGGCAGTTGAATACTAAACAGGATGATCTGCAACGAGTCGTATCCCTGATTCCTTGCAAAGGCTGAGCATTTACAAGCCACACCTGGCCTGCCACTTCATACTGTCCCTCTACAAAAAGCACACTCATTAGTGACAGCACTGCACAGGAAAATAGCACTGAAACCAAAGACCTGAACCAGCCATATTCTGAAAGGTAGAAAGCTATGGTCCATACTCCTCCCTACATCAAGGAGAACAAGAGGGAGAAAGGACCTGCCTGAGACACCCTAAAGGCAGACACAGGCAGCCCTATAAACAAAACAAACTACAACAATCAGAGCCTCAGATGGCTCTCAGCCCTTCTTAGCCCCCAGAAGGATGATGGTTTGTTCACCAGTGCAGTGGGACAGAGGGAAAAACCCACAACAGTAACATCGTACACACTGCAGGTTTATTAAAGACCAAGGATTGCATTATAATTCTATATTTGTACAGAAACCTGGATCCAAGGAAGGCTGCGGCCATCATGCAACTCCATGAGAGGACTGGCTGGGACAGGTTGCCCAGAGGAGTCGTGACTGCCCCATCCCTGGAGGTGTTCAAGGCCAGATTGGATGGGGCTCAGAGGACCCCCCTGATCCAGCGGGACGTGTCCCTGCACACAGCAGGGGGTGCAACTGGATAGGTTTTCAATTCCCTTCCAACCCAAACCATTCCATGATTCTATGACTGGAACCTGCATAAGTGGGAAGGTGTTGCAGACAGGAACCTGGTCAGCAGGATATACAATCTGTCATTTAGCCCGAATGACTCAGAGAAGCGATCAATGCACTAATGTCAGCACTGTGAAAAGCCTTGAAGTTTTGTGCTGGAGATGCAGAAACAGTGAGCACACTTGTAAAAACAGTTACAGAGGAAAGGACTGTGCATGTCAAAAAGGCCATCAGCATGTTTCAGGGATGAATGTGTTGCCTCTTCTGTTGAATGGACCCTGTGGCCCCAAACCAAGGTTGATCCCCATCACAAACACTGGCTTAAACCGATTTGTACTTCCTATTTCCTACGCCACCACATCACAGGTGAGGAAAGACAGGCAAGAACACCTTTAGCTTCCAATAGACAACTTACTACTGCCCTGAAATGAAGTGAGATTTGCCAAAATCCCACAAAGCTGGCACACCTGGCAAGCACTGGTATTGATGACCATGGACTAATTCCAACTTGGTGGTTTTTCAGTCCTCACCAGGCTATTTATAGGCTATTCTGCCTACAAACAAGAATCGATTGCTTCACGCAGATCAGTGCTGAGGGTATCTCCCCATCTTCAAGGCGAGCCCCTCCAGAAACAAGAACTCTGCTGATGAGTGGGCAAGATGGTCAGGCCAAAACAGGGAACTCCATGTGTGCTACAGCGTATTGTGAACCCCAGGACAATCACTTCAGCTCTCAGCAAGCACCCAAGATCCACACACTCTTCTGTACGGCTGACACAGAGCGGGCCACGCAACCTTCACTGTGCAAAGCACTAAACACAGCGACAGGGGATCATTCCTCCTGTGGTGCACTGGCACCAGCCTTGGTGAGGCAAGTTATCTCCTGTATAATTAGCACAACAGGCAAGATGCACCTCTACGCCACAGCGCATATCAGACAACTCACACCAACCCACAGCATGTTCTTTGGACCAAACCAAAGAATTTAAGTCCTTGCAGGATCTCCTCCTAATCAAACCCCATAGGGCTGGTGCCCAGCTCTCTTCATGAGGAAGCCACTAGCTGGCCACAAATCCACACTTAAAGGGGTTTCCCCAAGGGCACTCCACCACTCCTGGAAGGAAACAGAAGGTCTTGGTTTAGCACTGCTCTGCTGCACACTCCAGAAACATCTCTTCCCCACGCAGAGCAGCAGCTCAGCTCTCTGGTCCTACCAAAGCTGCAGGACAACAGCACCTGTGGCTCACAGGAGCCGGGGGCAAGCGCAGTGTTCACCAGCGCTTCAGACCTCCAAGAGCATCCCCAGCCCAAAGCCCACACGCATGCACAGCTACAGCAAGGGAGCTAAGACTCAGTCACTCGTGGGCCAGACAAAGCTCTGCTTTAAGGAAAAAGAGATCCCACTGCCCTGGGACACACTGGAAAATAGAAGGCTTATCCCTTTACCACTCAAAAACCTGTACCAATTTTTCCATCATGAAGTATAAGCTTCTGGACTTCAGATTATGAGTTTTAGCAAAAGGCACCACTAAAAAACACAATTTTAAATTTCAGGAGCTTCCTGAAACACTCCTGAAACCAAGGATTCACTATTCTAACAGACAGAAGAGACTGCACTGGAGGAAAATAAAAAGCACCTTTGAAGAGTTTATCTAAGGGGCTTATTAATATTTAACAGGGCATCGGTGCGGCAGAGCTTAGTGGGAACAAGCAAGATAATCCAGCTTCTGCTCACACTTGGCCAAGCAGCTGAAGTTTAACAAAGGGCAGGAGAAGGGGCCAGTTCCAAGCACTACGTAAGGGCCAAATCAAAACAAAACAAGAAACAAATGCCAGTGCAAGAAGGTGACTGAGCAAGCAATGAAGTACGTTTGGTACCAGTAGTGCTTGCTAAAACAAAAACCTTTCAAAACTGAGCAGGCAGCTGCCATTAAGTAGCTGCTAGATTAGTCCTGTTTTTAGGTTACACTCTATTTCCTGCATGTACCTCCACCACAGCAGCCATCTGTATCCAGGTGGATCCGCTGTGGCCCCAAGCACCACTACTGTTCCGTTAGTCCCTCCCTGCTCCAGTCACCCCATTTCCATGGCTGCTTTGCTCCCTAGGAGTGCAGCATTGCATTTCCTCCCCCCACAGAGTTCAAAAGTGAATATCTGGAAGGGTCAGAAGAGGGTTAACAAACCCAAATCTCCCAATTTTTGAAGCACTGCACTACTTTAGAGGGGACTTAAAGGGGCTGGGGTGGACTCCACTGCTCTTTCTGATCACAACCCATCTCACCTGGTCCCTCCACATCTGCTTCGCAAAGCTCCTCTCCACACCTGCTGCTCTCCCCCTTGGTCAGCATGTCCATTCTCCATCAGGCTCCCTCAGCTCAGCAAAAACTCCTCTTGGTTCCCCAGACGGGCTTGCAGAGTAAGCTAGAAAACCCTCAAAGGCTACCAGCATTTCTCAGGCTCTCAACCCCTGAGTAGCTTTTCCCAGCTGCTGGTACTAACCCTAATGTGAATCCTGGCTGGAAAACACACGTTCCAAGCTTGTTCCACCACAGACTGTAGCCAGGAGAATAATTTGAACAGAAGGCTCAGTACGCTTCATGTTTTCACTAATTACTTGGACATCATTGCAGCATCTTTTAAGGGTGAATGATTCATCATAAGCAGCCCTTTAAGATAAAGATAGCTCTGTGTGCTCTCTTCTCCAGGGCATACATGTGCGTTCAGCCAGAGTTCTGTGCACATCAGGCACTCGAGATGGTATCTCAGCCTTTGCTTATGACTGATGTTAGTCAGCAAAGCAGAAATAAAGCTTGATGAAGATCAGGCAGGAGATAAGTTTAAAACACAACCAAAATCAAAACTAGGATAAGGTGTGTTTGTGTTAGAGTCCTCAAAGGTCAAAAGGTATCAGTTTCTAGTTCCTGGCAGTCAGCACTGACGGGAACAGGGGGAGGACAGCCACAGAGCCACAGGCAGCCTGGTGCTGTTACACGCTGTGCTATCAGCTCCACAGAGGGAGGCCCATGCTGCAAAGCCACATGAAAGCCTTGACCCCCACGAGCAGAGTAAAGTACCTTCAGATAGGACAGAGCAGCTCACAGGCTGTTACTAACATCCCCTTCTCAGAGAGCTGCTGACAAGTCACCACTACCAGCAGTATCTACCCAGGCAGCTGCACACCCGCAACGCTGTCTCTGCGCAAGGCAGCAAGAGGCACCAGGAGCTACTGCAGACTAAAGCAGCTGATCATTTTTGAGAAGATTCCACTACCACCTCAAGGTTTATTCTTTGTAATGATTAATTGAACAGCCACGAACAGACACACTGGAAAAGGCAAGCTGAAAGATAAGCCAACAACCTAATACAGTCATTTCTGCTGAGGCTTACCCATTACGCTCTCTTCCCCCACAAATGGATTGATACCTTCATTCTGAATGCACAAGCATCAATTCCAAAATCTAGCTGATGGAATTTACAAGTTAATGTTGTGTAGAGTACACTATAAAGCCTGACTTTGCTATTTTACAACTGTCTGTAAGTATCTGCCTTTTTTATTTCAATAGAATTACTATGCTTTTTCCAAGAAATATTAACCATCTATTTTCCCCCAAGAGAAAAGAGCCTTGTGAAGGATCATACAGTGGAATCATCATGTGGAAGCTGCTGAGATAAGCTTTATGATAAGTGTTATCTCTTTGTGAATCTGATGTGAACCTCACTCATTCCGAGTTAATTGCGTGTTCTTTGTTCTGGGGGTTATTGTTCTCCCACAGCTGCAGGCATTCTTCCCTCAAACACACTCCACACGCATATTCATGATTAATGTTATTTTTAACATTTCTGGACAGCACTCAAGAATACACGACCTGCTCAGACAGGCTCAGCACAGATGGTTCTGAGCCAGGCTGCCGTTGTCCTGTCCCACCGACAGCGCCCCGCGGTCCCTGGGCCCAGGTGCACCTCGGAGGTATCAGCAACCCAGCAAGTCTCCTTTTAATTCTTATTGGTATTTACATACACACCCCAGCATAAAAGCACTGCTTAGCCCATGGTTGGCCTCTGGTCTAGCTGCTCAGAAGTTAATATGAATCCAATTTCACACGCTTCTCTATAGTATGACCACTGTGAAAAGCTGGATTAAATTCACTACAGCTTCTAGTTACCCAATTTCAAGAAGTCATTTTCACAATTCAGGAAGCTTTTATTGTCCTAGACATATCCATCTTGCGTAACAAGGACCAGAAAGCTGTCTAAATTAGCAGCTGCATCTGCAGCCTCAAGACATAATGCAAAACAAAGTATTTGTAGTATCCACATAACCTAGAATAACGCTACACTGCTTCAATTACCGATGGTGACTGAACATGGTTAAGCAACAGCTTTAAATAGCTCCTAAAGTACGAGCTGATGTTAAATTCATTCTTTTCCTCCCCGTCATTGCCAGAAAAACTTAAAAATAAAAAACAACTCTGCAGCTGAGGAGACAGACAAACAGAAAGCAGTTTTTGGAGACAGTAGAAGACTGCAACCATGAGACCACCAGCAAATACTGGGCTTCTGCACAGAAAGTCAGGCAGCGCGTCTCTCCCTGAGGAGCTTCTGAAGTGGGGAATGGGAAGGAGGAGAAAAGAACTAAGAAGGGCAGCAAGTCCTAGTAACATACATGAGAAGAGACTTACAGACTCCCATTTCCAGTTGATTTATTACTGAAAAGTGATGGATTTCAGAAAAAAATGACTCACAAATCACACCAGTGCGGGCACAAAACAGGTCTGGTGCAATTACTGGGTTGCAGTCGGTGCTGCGTGGCTGACGACAACCACGTCATGCTGAGAAAAGAGGAACGGAAGCAAGACTGACAGCACCCCACAAGCCCTGCTGGTTGGCCCGGATCAGTCTGTGACACCAGGTTGTTCTTCAGTTCAATGGGTCACAAGAAGGTTGTGAAATCTCCTTTGACAGCTTCCAGAAACACAAACATGCTTGAGAAATACCCAATTGCCCCAGTTCCCCTCCCCAGCGACTATTCACACAGCAAGACTTTATATGATGTATTGCCACCAACAACTACAGCTGCTTCATGTGCAGCCCATGCTGGTAATAAGAAAAAGCACTGACGAAGGTGGAAACCTCGGCTTTCCCAGGCTGAACAAAAGGACACGGAAAACAGCCCTGCCAAGCTCTTTCTCCTTGGAAAAAGAGAGCACCTCAGTCCAGAGCAGGACGTGTTCAGCATCAACAGAGCAGGAGAGAGAACTTCAGACATTCCTCTCCGGCTCCCAGGCATTCCCTACCAGTACAATCAAACCAGTCCCAGGACTCGCCCCACATTTCCTACCATTGTACAGCTTTGTTCCAGTACCTCCTGCTCACAAAGCAGCCTTGTAAAATCTTTCTTTCTTCAGACTCCTACACACACTGATCAGAAGTACCGCAAAACTTCATCCTCTGAATGAGGCAGAGCATCTAGACCCAGCGTTTGGAGCTTGGGTTGTGAAACTTATTTTTTTCTTTTTTGTTTTAACCTGTCTTCATATCTAAGAAGGGTAACGGTTTCATGTTACTGAAGGAGAAATGTTAGGATGCACCAGGTTTCATAAGGACACTATTTGTGCAGGACATGGATCTGTTGCAAACCCAAAGGAGGCCACAAAGATGATGCGAGTGCTGCAGCATCTGCCATACCAGGACAGGCTGAGAGCATTGGGGTTGTTCAGCCAGGAGAAGAGAAGGCTCCAAGGAGACATTAGAGCAGCCTCCCAGTACTGAAAGGGGCTCCAGGAAAGCTGAGGAGGGACTTTTTACAACGGCAAGCGGTGATAGGACATGGGGGAATGGCTTTAAATTGGAAGGGAGAACAATCAGATTAGACTTTAGGAAGAAATTCTTCTTGATGAGGAGGTCCTGGCACAGGTTGCCCAGAGAAGTCGTGGTTGCCCCATCCCTGGAAGTGTTCAAGGCCAGGTTGGGTGGGGCTTGGAGCCCCCTGATCCAGTGGGAAGTGCCCCTGCCCATAGCAGGAGGGGCAGAACTGGATAGGTTTTGAGGTCCCCTCTAACCCAAACCCTTCTATGATTCTATGATATGTTCCACAGTAAGATCATCTCAGAAAGAAGCTGTAGAACAATCTGAAAGGATTTAATAACAATTTAATGTTACTGAATGGGAATTAACCTGCTGTCCCATGTCAGTACTGGCTTTACTCTTGATGGCTGTTAGAAGAGCCTTACTATTTTTCCCTACTGCTCTTACATCTACTTGGAGGCACCAGGACCCACACTTCACCTCCGAAGTAGCAGTGAGCACAGCCATCATCTTCAAAGACAAGAGGACAAACTACAAAACTCAGTGGGTATTTTTATTCAAAAATACCTGCAATTATAGTACCAAAGACTTTAACATAACTGCCTAAGTAAGCATTGGTGTGAAAAACACCCTTTGGTAAGCTTGAAAGCAGAAGCACTGGACAAGCATTCTCACCTGAGCTGTAATCTTTCAGTCGCAAGTCCTTCACGGGTGTCCCATCGGAGCCTCGGAAAGCGTTGAGAATCTGTAGGAAAACCAAGATCCACTTCAGGCTCCAAAATAAAACCTCAGCAAGAGAAGCACTTGGTAATGTACATTTCTGTTTCCCCAAGCCTGTTCCTTCCAGATCAACTAGAAGTGGAGGCCCCATCCCTGCAAACATTCAAGGTCAGGTTGGATGGGGCTCTGAACAACCTGATCTGGTTAAAGAGGGAAACATTTTGGGGTTTTGTTTAATTAAGCAAACACCGTTTACACCAGAATTGAACTACACAAAGCTTTGTCTTGGTAGTTTCAGCCAGACAGTTACTGCCTCCAAGGGGCATCGGGTGACTGTTCCAAGTCTCATCATCCTCTGATGAGGATGCCACAAGTTCTCCAATCTCAAGCCTCGGCAGCTCTGATAATGACAGCCATCCCTAGCAAAAACTGTTGCGTGTGGGCGTTCTCATGTCTGCAACTGCCACAAAAAAAGCCTAATTCGCAGTGGAAGCTTTTGGAAAGCGAGCTGCTTTCACCTTGTAGCCTAGATTTTTTTTAACTAAAATCAGCAGTAGCAGCAGACGTCTTTTCCATCTTTATAAAATCTCAGTTAAGCAATTTCAAGTAACTACGAAGGAAGAAGTGCACTCAGACACTACATGTCTTCTGGGCCCAAAATAAAGTAATAACAGTTTTAGTATATATAGCAACACGTTAGAAGTAAGGCATGTTAAAAAAGGCTGGAGTCAAGGCTTGTGGCCACCAGCACCTCAGAGGTGACTACAGGAAAACTCAGCGCTTCCAGATCCCCCCCAAAAACCAGAATAACATTGCAATCACTTCTAAATCTGGATTCTCCCTGGGGAAAATGACCAGACCATCTGAACTACTTTAACCACACTTAAAAATGGTACATTTAGAAACCCCTGATCAAAGCCTTGGGATGAAAACCACCCTACTTACATCATCCTTTGTGGCAGTTTCCGGCACTCCTCCCAGCCGAATCAGCTTGCTTGGCTTCACGTATTTGGGACAGGTCCGGTAATCTTGGTCCTTGAATTCACACAATCAAGATATTTTTTACAAATGAGAGACACCAGCTCACAGGAGACACAGAAAGTAAGTTCTTCTCTCTCCCACTCCCTCCAGCACCCTCCCTCCAGGCATTTACAACTTGCGGGCTTTCTGAACCAAACCTGGTTCTATGCATTTAGCAATTCTCAATTGTATTTAGAATTGTATTTGGTAATTCTCAATCGCTAAATTGCATTTCTCTTGAGATAAAAGCATTTCAGAGATAGAAAGGGTGCCCATCAAAACAACCTGGAGCATGAGGATGATCTCAGAGAAGGATGCTGAACTAGAATAGAACTGAAGTGATGGGATATGAACGAAAACTCCTTCCCAGCTCCCTCCACCCTTTGGCCAACATGCGTTTAACAGAAACATCAACTGACAAAACCACCTACCTGAAGGTTTTTATAGGGCCTAGAATCTTTGCTGGGTTTTCCATCTGAAAAGGACTTGCCGTGTTCATAATCAAACAACTGATGCCCTGGCAGCCGGTGATCCACGTCGCGATACTCAATGTTTCTGTAGTCAGTATCCTGCCTTCCAAGGAAATCCAGGCCACCTTCATCCTTCAACCCAAGATCAGAATCGGATCTTTGCTGCTCCCCCCCAGAAAGCTGCTGCTGTTGCTGTTCGTTAGCAAAGGTCTGAGGTTGCTCCTCCTGGTCCGAAAGAGTAGGAAGAGGTCCACGGTTGTTTTGGAAATTGTGTGAGGTGTCATCTTCAAGACTCAATCCGAGCGATTCCTCTTCTCTGGCTGGTGCTTCTGCATGTTGAAATTCTCCTTTCTGACTACCGAAGGGAGTTCTATCTAGACCAAGTGCAGACTCCTCTCTCTTGCTGGTGCTTAAACCAGAGCCCTCTCTTTCTGCCAAAGGTGCAGTAGATTGGTTGCGCCTAAAATCTACAAGGTTTTGATCCACAGGAGGCATTTCCCTATCTGAAAAGTCCATAGGAGGAGGTGCATCTCTGCTCCTAAAATCCTGATCAGAGCGGGACCTGTGCCTATTTCTGAAGTCAGACGATGGTGCATTTCTGTTTCTGAAGTCAAAATCAGAGGTGCCCACACCTCTGAAGTCCAAATCAGGTACATCCCTGTTTCTGAAGTCTGAATAGGAATGCTCTCTGCCCCGGTAGTCTAACTCGGACACATCTCTTGCCCTGAAGTCCGAATGAGATCCATCTCTGCCCCTGAAGTCCAGATCAAAAGATCCCCTTCCCCTGAAGTCCGGTGGAGGTTCATCTCTGCCCCTATAATCCATATTATGTGCTTCCCTATCCCTGTAGTTCATACGGAATGTCTCCCTGTTCCTGTAGTCCACTGAAGGACCGTCCCCACCCCTGAAGTCCATAGGTGGCCCTTCTCTCTCCCGGAAGTCTCCAGAGTACATATCTCTGCCCCTATAGTCAGAAGAGGGTGGCTCCCTACCTCTGAAATCCATCTGAGACTCATCTCTGCCCTGGAAGTCAGACGGTGGGAAATCTCTGCCCCTGAAATCATGGTGCCCCTCCCCACCTCTGAAGTCACTACGTGGTCCGTCTCTAGCTCCAAAGCTGTAAGAAGGTTCCTCTCTGTTGGCAAACTGAGGATTGAGGAGGCCTGTGAATGCCTGGATATCAAAAGGAAGTGATTCTCTGCCAGAGAAGTTGCCAGAGTGTCTTTCTTGAGCAAGACTATCAAGGGAAGGAGGATATTCCCTGTTCCACCCGGGAGCAAACCTTTCTTCTTGGCTCCCACTGTAGAAATAAAGACAGTATTACTCATAACGTGCTTAGAGTCTGAAATCTACACAGCAGCACATTCTTCTCTAAACTTTTATAGAGTTGTGTAACAGTCTAAGATCCGCAGAAGACATTGATGTTTGGCAGCTTAAGATGAGGCAGCATACGACAGATGTGAGAAAGTAAACTTGGGTGCTCCCATCTCAGCACACTTTCCAGAAGCACTCAACAGGGAATACCTGCAATATTAATGGGTTAATAATGGCAGCAATCCACATAGTCCTGACTGTGCACAGCTCGGCAGCTGCAGAGGGTTCCGCCGGCCGGTGTGGGTGTTCTTTAGCACCACCAGCACACGCCTGTGAGGAACCACTTGAGCTTAAGCTCTCCGGGCAGTGTTACAGACAGCTACCTTAACACATCATCCTGAGGCACAGAAAGGCAGAGCTTACCAAGCACACTCTACTCATGCACTTAGGCTCCCTTGTGCTGGAGTGTGAACTGGCGGAGTGCTGAAAGCTCCTCAGTTCAGACTTGGGTGCCTGAGAGGGATGCACCAGCAAACCACATTCAGGATGATTCCCTCCAGACTGGGTCTCTTACACCAAGCTTACAAGACCAGAGCTGTGAGCTCTCCTGATACCTGCAGGAAACCACTCAGGAAGAGGTTTCCTTTAAGACAGTTTTTCAAAACTCAGTGATTTTTTTTTCTGCAATGGAGCTACCTGACTGTTCATCTGAGCGAGGCTCCATTAAAAAAAACAGAAAAATAAAGTATCAACACATTTTAAAATAACACCAAATGCTACCCAAATCAGCGGGCATTTCCTTAGCAACTACAGTCATGTTCTTGTTCGAGTTTCGCTGCAGAATCACTCACCAACAGAAGGCAAGGTGACATTTGCACAGTTAATCAAACCATACACGGTTTTCCTAAGCCACACACCCCTGTTCCACCACCGTATGGAACAGCAATTAAAACCTGGTTCAAGGTTAGAATTCCCCACCCAACCCAGTAAAGAACAATGCTGACAAAACCCACTTAAAAGGCAGCAGAGCAGCCCTACTGATACCATCACAACACACAATCATGCTCCTATAAGCACCGTTACGATACTGTGTGGAGGATACTGCTCTTCGCAGCTCCAGTCTCACCAGCTTTCTCAACAGATTGCAATTGGACAATTATTTGAAGCATTCCTATTGCAGAAACCTAAAGTCTGCCATGAGGAAGTCCCTTTATCATGCTGATATTCAAGTGAGGCAGACACTGTAGCAAAGGATGAGAGAACAGAGGAAAAGCCTAGCTCTCAGTGCCTCCATTTGTATCTATTTTCATACCCAGAGCCCTCTTGCAGATGCAGGGCCCAGTAACAACTAGAGGAACATAAACCGAGAAAAACAGCATGCTGTGCAGGTCAGTTGCATACAAATCTTCACAACAGGTCCAGTGGCATTCAAATACGTCTTACAAAGGAGTGTGGCCAAGAACATGGGGATACAGGGTCTGCTTAACCTCATGGAGAGAGCTAAACTCTCCAAGTTTTCATCAAATTCTGTGTGCAGCGGAAGCGCCAGAGTTTCTGAAGTTAAGGTCAAACAGAATCAGTGTCTCACTATCAGGTACTTCTCTTCTAGGCCTGAACAGAGCACAGCACCAAAATCCACGTGGCATATTGTCCCCGCAGCTTACAACAGCTAAACTGAACATCGCTAGGAAAGGTGGCATGGAGAAGGAACAGAAACACCAAAAGCAGCTGTCGTTAAAAAGAATATACATTTAAAAGCTTCACAGCAATGCAGAAGTTACACAGTCACTTAACTTGCCATTCTCTACCAATCATACCCATCTCCACACAGACCTCAAGACTTAACAGTCCACTTGCAGGAGGATGTGGAGAAATATTGACAAACAAGGAGTTCCTACAGCTTATTGTACTGGAGAACGCTGCTGAAACAAAAATGCTTACCGGAAAGACCCCATTCGGTTGCCTTGTCGATGGTCTCCCCACATTGTGATCTTGTCTGGTAGGTTTCCAGAAATGGATAATCCACTCTAAGAACACCGAGACCTGTTGAATAAACACCATGACAATAAACTAAAGGCAAGAGACACACACCAGGTAAGAAAACCCCCACTGGTTTGAAGGGGAGTGCATAACATCCGGTCAGGATCCACAAGGCCACACTCAGGCATGAATGAATTTAATTGTTGCGCTTCTTCGTGTTCAAATTTGCAAGTGTCAAACAATTTCTGAAATCAAACTGTCAATACTGGTGGGCAAACAATTTGATATCTGCTTTGATTAACATAAAGCTTTCCAACATACGGTGCTGTCTGACACCATTCGGAGTGCAGCTAGGAATGTGAGAACACCACAGTCTATAAACAACAGGGACCATTGCCGAACAACAGTTTGCAATTAATGATTAATCCAAACCATTCTGGCCAAAAAGCTCTTTGCTGTTCAAGGAAACGATCACTGCTATTGGCTTGCTGTGGTTACTCTGCCCTCAAAAGAAAGCAGATAACAGAGGAGGCTCTGCTGATAAATCACTACCAGCACTACAAGCTCCACAAATACCACTGCCCTCAACAGAGATCTAAAATTTCTTCCACTACCCACCAACAGAAAAGGTGAGAACTTCCTGGCAACTGCCATAGCCAGAACTTGTAACGGGGAGTACTTCTGCTTCTCCCCACCAAAAAAAGGTCACAGCAGAGCCCAGAGCAAAATGAGGTGGCTAACAACCTCAAACCAGCTCCAGCCAATGCAGCTGCAGTGGGTCTGGAGGGCTGCTGCGCCACCAGACCGAGGTGAGGAGCCCTGGGGCTCACACGCTTCTGCAAAGCAGCTCAAAAGCAGGACTGAACTGCCTGCAGAGGTCAGGTGGAACAGCAGACAGCATGGTCACTGCCAGGCCTGGCCAGCACGGCCGAACGCAGAGAAAAGCGCACCAACTTTAGTTCCTTCTCCTTTCAGCGCTGCCGCAGGGGTGGCAGGCGGGAGAGAAGGTTGTGACAGACGGTACAGCAGGGAGCGGTTCCAGGTGCCGCTGCCAGCAGCTGCCAGGAGCTGCCCTCCAAGAGGGAGCTGCCGGGGTCTGTCACCAGCCAACAACGCTCACGTGGGAGGCCAGAGCAGCAGGGCCTGGCAGGACTCAGCGTGCAACGGTGTGGAGGCTGCTGAAGGCAACCTGTACGGCCACTGCTGATCCATCGCCGTAACACCACTTCCAAAGAAAGTGGCCACTCGGGCCTGAGAGCACCAGTCTGCTCATGTTCCACACAACAAGCACCTCCGCGGTCCCAAGGATTTCCTCCACAAGCTCTACCATGCTCTTTCTCTCTGGGAAGTGAATCTAAGAGAACTGACAGCACACTCCACACTGACTCCACTCCATGGAGCGGGCAGGCAGAGATGGTTATGGCAGTCACTGTTAGGGGCAGCTGTCACCAGCCAGTCCTTTTATCTGTGACCTTTGGCAGCCTGCAGTTACCTGCAGACCTGGTGTTTCTTGTTCTTCCCTTTTGGATTTCCTCCCCCATCCAGCTCTCAGTAAGTCAACAAGCTTACTGATGCTTAAAACAAAATTCCTTTGCCAGCTGAGTAATCTTTAGAGATGAATATTCAAGTTATCAGACAGGGAAAAAAATAAAGTTAGGCTGATGTCGGGCTTGGCATGGATCAGTTGGGCCACACAGCAACATCCCGGAGCATCAGGTCACAGTTCAATAACACAGGCGGCAGCACAGGCTCCAACAGTCCCCTGCTCAGCCAGATCCCATTTGCTCTCTGCGCCGTGCCTGTGGCAATGTGTGATGCATGAGCTGTGCCAGCTTGTGCTCTCCGGGGTCTGCACCACGGCCAAGCCTTCATAAAGAGCTCTACCAAACCCAGCTCGTGTCAGCGATACGACTACTACACAGCCCCACAAACGAGCTTCAACGAGGCCAAGTGCTGGGTCCTGCACTTGGGACACAAGAACCTCAGGCTTGGGGAAGAGCGGATGGAAAGCTGCCTGGCAGAGAAGGACCTGAGGTGTTGGTTGACAATGGCTGGACATGAGCCAGCAGCGGTCCAGGAGACCAAGAAGGCCAACAGCATCCTGGCTTGGATCAGCCATGGTGTGGCCAGCAGGAGCAGGGAAGGGATTGTGCCCCTGGACTCAGCACTGGTGGGGCCACACCTCGAATCCTGGGTTCAGTTTGGGGCCAAACTCCAAACAGATTTTGCCAAACTTGGTATTTACAGACTGCAAGGAATAAAGGCAGCTAAAAGAAAGCTGGGGAGAGACTTTTTCCAAGAGTAAGAAGTGACAGGATGAGGGGGAAAGGGTTTCAATTGAAAGGGGGAAGGGCTTTCAATTGAAAGGGGGAAGGGCTTTCAATTGAAAGGGGGAAGGGCTTTCAATTGAAAGGGGGAAGGGCTTTCAATTGAAAGGGGGAAGGGCTTTCAATTGAAAGGGGGAAGGGCTTTCAATTGAAAGGGGGAAGGTTTGGTTAAATGTCAGGAAGAAATTCTTCACAATGAGGGTGGGGAGGCCCTGGCACAGGTTGCCCAGAAAAGTGGTGGCTGCCCCATTCCTGGAGGTGTTAAAGGCCAGGCTGGATGGCGCTTGGAGCCCCCTGATCCAGTGGGAGGTGCTCATAGCAGACGGGTGGAATTCAATGGGTTTTGAGGTCACTTCCAACCCAAACCATTCCATGATTAAAGGAATTCTGTCAGCTTTCCTGGGTGTTAGGTTGGAGGTTTTCACTTTAAAAAAGGAATGTCTGTGATTTCAGTTGCCTGATGCTTTAAAACACATGTATGATAAACAGTCAGGCAAATTCTAACACCACCCCCAATCACTATCCTGACCTTGTCTGTCCCTAAGGACTTCACAAGCACATTTCTAACTAAGGAGCGCTGGGATAAACTTTCACCCCACCAGCACCCTGCCAGGATAGGAAAGTGGATCCTGACTTCAGTAGCATTTCCAAAACTAACACCACACACGAGCAACAACATCAGACACTTGTGGTGCTGTTTTATAAAACAAAAGGTGAGGAGTCACCGTTACTGCTCCAAATAGGCCACAGCCACCACATACCCAAGTCCAGTACAGGCTGGGCCATGTCCTGCACTCACCTGAGCCTTTATTTAAGGTCCCAAATCCCATTTAGAGGGGATCACCAGCCACTACTGTGCTCCCAGCAACAACCTTGACCAGCTTTCTCTGCACGCCTGCATGAATCCAGACTGATTTTTGTCCGTCCCTTCACAAAAACATGGTGTCCTGGGCTGCTCCTCACAGAAACATGTAAAAATGCCAGGGCCTCAGAAAAAGAGAGTGATACTCAGAAAAACAGAGCAATACTCACAATCATAGAATTGCCAGGTTGGAAAAGACCTTTGAGATCATCAAGTCCAACCATACCAGTCCACTACTGAACCATCCCTGTGAAACTCACCTACCCATCTTTTACATCCCTCCAGGGATGATGACTCTACTACCTCTCCGGGCAGCTGTTCCAGTGCCTTAAAACCCTCTCAATGAAGAATTTTTTCCTAATATCCAATCTAAACCTACCCTGGCATAACTTGAGGCCATTTTGTCCTATCTTGGGTCAAGAGACCAACACCCACCTCACCACAACCTCCTTTCAGGCAGCTGTAGACAGTGATGAAGTCTCCTCTCAGCCTCCTCTTCTCCAGGCTAAACAACCTCAGGTCTCTCAGCCACCTCCTGTAACCTCTGTGCTCCAGCTCCGTTCCCTTCGCCGGATGCTCTCCAGCCCCTCAATGCCCCTCCTGTACCGAGGGGCCCAAAACTGAACCCAGGATGTCCAACTGCTGTCGACCAACACCTCAGGTCCTTCTCCTCCAGGCAGCTCTCCAGCTGTTCTTCTTCAAGCCCGGAGCGCTGCCTGGGGTTGTTATGTCCCAAGTGCAGGATCTGGCACTTGGCCTCGTTGAACCCCATCCTATTGGTCACAGCCCATCGAAAAACAGAAAACCAGAGCGATCCCCAGAGACACCGTAAACACCGCCACCCCCGAACACGACCCGGACAGCGACCCTGGGACCTGGCCGGGGGGGTGGGGGGGCGCCCCGCGTTTCTCCCACACCGATGACCGAGCCCCTAGAGCCCGCGGAGACGAGGCCGCGTGTCAGGCCCACGCCTGCCTCCCGCTCCCCACGCTGAGCCGCTAAGCTCCCCCGGCCCCGCCGAACCGCGTGCCGCCCCCCCCGCGCCGGACGGGACTCGGTGGGGCCCGCAGGACGCGGCCGCCCCTCACCTCGGCCTCGGCCGCCACTGCTCCCGCCGCGACAGGCCCTGCGCCACCTCGGCGGGAAACCGGAACTTCCTGTGTCGTCGCACGGCACTCTGGGAAATGTATTCCTGCTCTGTTTGCCGTTGGG
>JAUMJL010000776.1:0-147224 GCA_033558185.1 Dromococcyx pavoninus | reverse complement strand
GGGTCGGCGCGGCCCGAGGGCGGGGGCGTGCGGGGGGCGGGGAGCAGTCCCGGGGGACGCCGCGACGCTGGCAGGGGCGTTACCGCAGCGGGGAGCTCTCCACAGCCCCGCCGCAGCCCCTGCCAGAGCCGTGCGATAGCCCCTGGCGCAGCACTGCGACAGTCCCTGTCACGGCCCCCGCCACAGCCCACGCCACAGTCCCTGGCAGAGCCCCGCCACAGCTCCTGGCACAACCCCTGCCAAATCCCTTGGCACAGCTCTGCCCTAGCCCCCGCCACAGTCCTGTGACAGCTCAGTACAGCCTCCAGCACAGCCCCCGCCACAGCCCCCAGCACAGGCCTTGCACAGCCCCACCGCAACCCCTGCCACAGCCCTGTCACAGCCCCGGCCACTGCCCCCACAACAGCCCCCAGCACAGCCTTCATTACAGTCTCCACCACCGTGCGTGGCACAGCCCCCACCACAGCCTTGTGATAGCACCTGGCACAGCCCCCAGCACAGCTCCCAGCACAGCCCCCATTACAGTCCCCCGCACAGCCCTGCGATAGCCCCTGGCACAGCACGATGCCAGTATGGCACAGCCCCTGGCACTGCACGGCCCTGGGCTCAGTAGGTCGTGGCTGGACACGGCACAGCCCAGGAGCTCAGGCAGCGTGCCTCAGTGTTCACAGACCCCTCGGGCAGCCTTTGGGCCTCTGCCCACCCACACCTGCCCCAGCTCTGGTCTCTCCCTGTTGTCCTCTGCCTTGCCAGCCCTGCCTGCACAGCCAGGATGTGGCAGTCTTCCTCATCCATGCTATTGCACCAGGATCCAACTACTAACTGCGTTTTCAGTGCAGTGCCTGCAAGGCGCCTTCTGGTTGTTCCCTTGAAAAACCTTTGTTGAAACCTTGTTTTGACAACACTCAAGGGGCTGCAAGTTTGGAGTGTAAATCAATTCACTGGAGATTGCATCTGTACTCTGGAGAAATGCAAAGCTGGCTCTCTGAGATTTTCAGCTCTCTGTCCTCCTCTCTACAATATGGTTTGCAAGCAGTTTTGCGTCGATGGCCACTGGGTGAAAGATCAGTTATGTAAGGACATGTAATAGAAAAGTATTAAATTAATACAAGAATGGGTTTCATTTCACTGGACAGTGTGTTGTCGAATGTCCAGCTTCGTAAAGAAGCTTTTGACACTTAAAGGGAATGAGGACTCCCTGGGTTCTGCAACGTGAAGCAAATTGGATTCACTTTGAGGTTCACTGATTCTTTTCAGAACAGGCACGTTAGGAGACTAAAATATATACCTTACTCATATTAGTGTGTCTATTCAATAAGAAGCTGCTCAAGTGTAGCAGAACTGGGTCACCTTTGCAATGTTAAATTGCATGAAAAGACCAGTAAGATCACTGCATCTCCCCCAGGATACAACTTAAAAGTTCCTCGACTGACAGCCCCTATTTATATCCAGAAGGCTTTGGAAGAATTTAATGAGGGTACAAACTGACTGTGCTGAGATTTTGTTTCCAACTGAGACAATCCGGGTGGTTGGAATCAGGGAAAGGGGCTTCAGCAGTGGATGGGGCAGTCGGATAGGGTGAGAGTAGGAGGCGGGGAGTATAAAGTGAGGAGGCAGAGGATGAGGAAGCTGGGAGTAAGAAAAAAGTCCAGCCTTCCACAGCACAGAATGTGTGAGCAGGGGAAAACTGTGTTTGTGCTGCAGCTTGCTAAGTATTGAACACATCCCCCTGAAGGGTGTTTGAGACTCTTTTGTCGAAACAATAGCAAGAATTTTCTCATGTTTTTTTTCCCAAGTGTGTACTAAACAATGTGTTTTCTTTTGATCTAATTTAGTTGAAACTCTGTAGTGTAACTTCCTCCTTAGAAATAAGCCTGACTCTATACAGGTTCAGACATCCTTCCTAGAAAATTCCAGTCCCTGCAGGCAGCATTTGGCAAAATAAAAGAACAGTTTAAAGCAAGCTGCTGTAATGGAAACTGTCAGGCCACTTTCATCACAGGTGATGGTACCAACCGGGTCACAGCAAAACAACCCATGAAGACTTCTGGTTTTGCACAGCTGTATTCATTACTATTGCAACAAAAACCTAGGTTACAATATGGCTGTGGGAAGACCGCTAGTGTAGTTTTGACTGTTGATAGGATCAGATTAAGCAGGTAGAAAAGAGCAGAGGGAATGCTTGGCAGGCCAGTCCTGGGTGGACAGCTGGCCCCTGCAAACCTCTGCTAATCCACAGGCTGTAAGGGCACTTCCAGTTCATTCCCCATACAAATCATGGAACTCATCAATATCAAGGACAGGCAGCAGATTTACAAACCACTCAGAATAAAATCTGATTTTTTATACTGAAAATGCTCGTTTGCCTAATTTTTTGTTCCTTCTCATGCCCATGGCTCTTTTTAGGACATACTCTGAAAGAGTTAATGCAAAATCTCCACCTGAAACAAAGAAGGAAAATTAAACACACTAAAAGAAAATTTTTGAGTGATGAAAGACAGGGCGGGGGGATAATTCTGATCTCTAAGATCTTGAACAAGTTGCTTAAGTCTGTTGTAAACCCAGCTGCAAAATAATATGAAATAGGTGGCACTTCATGAAGGCAGAATGCGTTCCTCAACACTAAATGATGTGCAGTTGCATCAGTCTGACACAGCACGTTTTTCAACATTTAAAAAGTTTCCTTTGCATGTACTCATGATGGGATGGGATGGAGAAGCTTCATGGCATCAACGTAATGTGCTTCAGAGCACTCATTAACTAGATTTGAGTTTTGTTTCCTCTCTAAAATATATAGTCCTATAGGGGAAAGCAAATCTCACTCTGTAAAATGGAGCCTGATTTCTAGTACCCAGGGTTTCCAAAGTGGGTGGAAGGTAACAGAGTGAGAGCAAAAATACATTATTTCTAACAAGGAGGGAGGGAAGTCTGGGAGACTAGAGACAGGGGTTGCATAACTAGGCTGGTGCTTGTGCCCACAGACCATGTGGAAGGTTAAAGACAAAACAAGCCCACAAGTGTCTCCAACGCAATGTGAGCAGCATTGGTTTGTGTGGTGCAGCTGTGCTGAACCCTGAGCAAACTCATTGGCCTCACACAACAGCGAGCAAGAGTAGAATCAACTCCAAAATTTAATTTCCACATCAATGCTCTAAAGAGAGCTTGAAACACAGGGCAAAAGGGGAGTAGGGGGAAAAGAGAGAGAAGGAGGCTAGTGCTAACTTTGAAAATTCCTGTGCTGCTTTAATTCTGTTCATATAAAAGATTTGATAGCTGAGGATGAGAGGTCTTCCAACAAAGTATCTACTTAGAGACAAGGAAAAACCATGTTCTGCTCCCCTTCTCCCTTGGAAATGCAAGTAAGTAAGAAGTCTCTTTTTTTCTCCCTATAAATGTTTAAATTTTCTCTTCCTCTCCAGAAGAGGTGAAATTCAATCTAAAAAGTGCAGTAAGCTTCCAGGTGATTTCTGTGCTAATAAGTTCAAGCAAACAAACAAACAAACAAAGACGGAATCCTTTTCACCTACTTTAAGTTTATTCAAAGAAGTCAACGAAATATTTTTTTAAATCTCTTTTTTTTTGAACACCAACCATTTTTTTGTAAAACCTCAGTCTGGGGGTAAAAAAATACTCTTCCCAGCCTAAGTCCTTAATGGTTGTTTGGGCTACAGCAACAGCTTCACATGGGGCGGAGGTCCTCTCATCCTGGACTGAGTCTCTTTGATGGGCTCTGAGTAAGGCGCAGCATGGCTTCAAGCCATCCAGGGGCTTGAGGATGATCTATGGCAAGCCTGTCCAGATAACACTGATCTCCAAACCCTTTTTGTGGCACAGTATTGCCTGCCTTTTTACACTGGCAGTGAGCATGGGGTGCAGCTATCTGTTAGTAGGGGCAGGAGCCGTCCAGTGACAGGCTAGCATACAGACAGGTAAGAGTTTCACTAGCAGGAAAGTTTGCATGTCATAGTTGTCTTGAATCTTCCTAAATGTGCAGTGCTGGGAAAGGTGACAGCACGAACCACATGGGTGTCTGCTTAGCAACACAATCCATGCATCTTCACTGTTCTTGGTATCTAGAAGATCTCAGCTGAAGGCACAGAAATATGGGGAGCTGTGCAGAAATTGCTGCTCTGACTGCAATAAACAGGGCACCTGTTCTTCCTGCTCATTTTTCTGTTTTGCAGGAAGGCTCCTTCAGCCTTCAGTGCCACACAGGCAATAGGGCGAAGGGGTCATCCTTGTGTAAAGTAGCCTTTAGACATCTTATTTTGCTTACCCTTTCTATTGCTGTTGTATGACTTGCTGTTCTGTTCCCAGGTTGTCTTATCTTGCAGACAAGGTCCTCTCTCACTGATTAGCACAAGGATTCATTCCTCTTCATCCCGCTCTCTAATACTCAATGCAAATTGTAGGCTGTCTACTCTATGGACTAGAGCAGGATGTCCTGCTCTGCTAGTGAGCTTACACTATGATTTTCTCAACTGTGCTTTAATTAATTATCGTGCTGCTTGTAATGCCTGCCAAAGTCAGCTGGCTGTCTCACCAGACATATCTTTCAAAATGCAATGCCAGGGGAGAGACATTCCTGCACTCTTTTTGGAGTGGCGGGTAGGGGAGTGTAGTTCAGCTCCCCCTTCATTGGCCGTGGGGCTGGTGTGCTGATTAAGTATGGTCCCTCTTCATGTCTCTCACATGGCTCCCAAGCCCTGCCTGCAGTAGGTTAAAGATGACGTTGTCTGAAACTTTTGCAAGGTTACGAAAGTGTGCAAGGGCAAGGGGGAGAAGGAGAGAGAAGAGTTCTTGCCTGACTGATAGTGATCAGTCCTAGAGGTGCACAGGCACCCACAGGGACAGAAACAAGTCCCTGCATCTTGCCAGTAGAGTGCCTGGTGGAGACTTCAGCATCCCTTGCTTTCCCTTGTTTTTCTCCCACCGTTTGCTAAACCCATCTCTCTAACCATGGAAACAGAGCCTTCTCACTCAGGTCGCAGCCTGAAAGTCTGTGTTCCTGCTTGCCAGGGGAGAGCAAATAAGATGAGAGAGCAATGCAGGGCATGACTTGTGTGAGAAAACATTTGTATCATTTTCATCTTCAGAAATGTATCAGGGAGGAGAAGCCACTTCTCTGGACTCTGGACTCTCCAGTGAGGGAAAGGATAATAGCAGGCTCTCTGCTTTCCCTTTATTTTGCCCTGCAAGGTAGACAGATGGTGTGTGGTGCAGCCACAGCTGAATTCCAGCTTTTATCTCCTTGAATTGCTCACAACTTACTGAGAAGAGATTCCTCCTTGGGCTGACATTTCCATTTCATCCCAAAGGGATTTGCTTTAATTTTTATTTAACGTTTTGGCTGAGTTAGCATTGCTGTTCTGGGATTTTGCAACTGGTAAGTAGAAACTCCCTCCTGGCCCAGCACTCCTGCTGTGGACGTCTAACCCAAGTGCTCATAGAGCAAGGCCTATGCTCCCAAAGGACAGTTCAGCCTGTTGCAGTCAAAGACCACTTGTGCAGTGCCTCCAGGAACTACAGAGCAATCCTGCAGTGATTTTGTACTCCTAACTTCTATGTGCATCAATTTTTAAGTCTCAGGGAGATTTAAAAGATTTTGAGCAAAGATTGAACTCAAGGTAGTGTGCTGTCTTGAAACTATTATCAGGCCACGTTTGCATATGCATAGTAAAATTTTCTTGCCTGGTCTATTCTATTTGCCACATGTAAATAATCAATAAAAAGTATTTAGTATTTATTTTTATGCACTTCTTTATTCACATTACTTCACTATCTCCACAAGTATGCTGATGCTTTGTAGGAATATGAACAGCTGTGGCACCTGTCCCACAGACACTCCTACCAAAATTAAGACATGGCAACAAAGAAGAGATATAAACAAGAACGGAAGGGGAAAGGGAGAGCACGAACTGCAGCAACAAGATCGCACACTTAATCAGTTGACTCAAATCACCATGGAAACTATGGGAGGTACCTGAAGACTGGCAGACTCGATTCTTTGGTCATGGAGGGCTTCAGATCCTGTAGACAGAATTGTCCAAGTAGGGAAACTGTATTTTTCCTGGTGTTTCTTCCTTCAAAGAAAACCTGTGAGGGAGGTATATCAACTTGGCCTTCAGGACACTAGATGATGCCATGATTGTCATCTGTCATGGCAGCCACAAATCTGGGGAAGAATATTTTTTTGTTTTAAAGCACTCAGTCTGGTGCTTTTAATCAGAAAGTCACATGCCTATCACTGAAGGCATTGCCACCCACCACACCAGAGAACGGGCATGTTCCATCTCCTGCTGGAGTTCATGGGCATCAGCCCTGTGTGTCCACAGCAGCCCCTAAAGCATAAAATGCAGTCAGTCCACATAGAGGGACTCTTCCCCAGACAGAGCACCCACAGAGCAGATAGAAATCTGGCTGGTTTGATGGTCTCTGACACCACATTCTTCTTGGCTCACTGCTTCTGTTCCCCAGTGCTTCCCTTGGTACAGAGCAAATGCCAGTAAGACCCTGTTGCTGCTTGAGAGAGTAGGAAAGTGAGGCACCAAAGATTGAAATGGCTGGTCCCAAGGCTGTGTCAAAAAAAGACAAAGTCAGGAGCAGAAAGAGACTCAGAGCCCAGACCACCTTTGGCAGCGTACGCTCCCCACCCACTGGTCTTCTTAGGGGTTGTAAAACCAGAATAAATAATGAAAAGCAGAAAAAGTATCTGCTGCCTCTGTCTCCTGTGGACTCCAACAATTTTCAGGCTCCACCAGTGCCTTTAACTCCTCCACATTCTTGTCTTTGGGTGTGTCCTTGAAGACCACGGGGGAATTTCTGTTTTCATGTCTAGTGGTCAAAAAGTAGTCACATGTGTTTATACACAAGTATGCCGTTGTATAGATGGTAGGATGCCAAACAAAAGTGATTATTCTTATAAACCTTCCTGTTTACTTATTATCACAGCTACCTCAGTAAATGTCCCTGTGTTTAAAGTCATAAAGAAACCATACAAGGGACCACTAAAAGGCTTAGAAATCTCCCAGGATCAGACTTCAGGAATGAATTTAGTAATGATCATGTTAGCATAGCCTCTTTTTCAGAGGCAGCTGATAACATTGTAACTAACTAAACTGTGACATTAATTTGCCCCAGGAAACAGGCAAAATAGCTCTGTGGGTTGTTTCAAATTACTTATCCTGTGGGAATTTTAAGAATTCCTGTTAAATAATCAGGCACATGTGAATTTGATTTCCAATTGGTCTCATGCCATGAGAACTCTGGGAATGCAGCTTTTCTAAGGAATATTGTTTCCTTTGTTGTCGAATGAACTTCTTCCTCAGTTTTTCTAGGACCATGATGTTTAAAGTCATTCAGATTCTTAGGTATTATTATATATTGGAGTAAGACTTAAGCCTTCCAGTTCCTCACATGTAGGAATATAAAAAGTATTTTTTCACCTAAGACAAACATAAGAAGTTTTTTTTACCTGAAAATCTTGGGACAATAAAATCGGCTGGAGAGGTTCCTAGTGCATACAGCATTCTGGACTCACACAGCTGAGGCAGGGATGTGGATGCAATGAAAATTTCCTCTGACAGCAGGAAGATCCCAGGAATGCATGTGCTTTGCTGGTGGCAGCAGACCCTCACGCTAACTGCCTGTTTGCGTCATGGACCACAGGATGGGCTCAGATTTCACTAGGCAGGGAAACACACCACTGGCTGGGTGCCACCTCTGACAGCACATCGATGCTGCACTAAGGACTTCGTTGCTGGGCTTAGGCTTTTCCTCTCCAGGGAAAATAGATTTTTAACTCTCTACTGCTGTTCTGCATTTTCCTCCAAGCATTAAGGCTTTCTCAAGGCTATTTTGGTGTAAACCTGGCAAAATTTTGTTTTGCACAAAATTTCCCACAAACCACCAAAGGACCTCAGTTTTGTTGACACTCAGTCTTGCCATTCAACTCCTGCTGGATGCCTCAGCTTGCCTGTAAGCCCAGGACAAAACAGTGCTTTCTGATCTAGCAGCTATAGCACAGGTCGTTATGCAAAAGACAGTTTCTCTCTCTTCCACATGCACAGACTGCTCCTAACAAAGACAGCTTTTTTCAAGGATGTCTTGAAAGTAGCCCAGTCATGGGCTATAATGATGCTTAGGCACCCTAGAGGAAAAATGCAGGGCTCACTTTGGCAGCAGTCCTGACCTAGATGTGGTCTTGAATTCAGGTCTTAGAAATGCCATCTAAACCTGTCCTAAGTGCCACTGCAGGAAATGTGAGGAGGTGCTGGGAATGAGATGACACTGACCTTCCTTCCCCACAGGAGAAGGGATTATACATGAACCAAGCCTATATATACCTGTTCTACCACATGGAGAAGCAGGGGCGCGTCCAATTGCATACAAATGTTTTAACCCTGCGGTTTTCTACAAATGTGGTTGGGGTGTAGAGTTGAGCTGACAGGCCTGAGAAGAAGCTGTAGAAAATACACCAGGCAGAAAGAATGAACACTGCTCAGTCTAGCTTAAAAACTGCTAGGCTTTCTTTGTTTTGTTTCAAAAGACAAATGCAGGGGTATTTTTTATTTGCCTTCTGGTCTTTGAAGTTTAACATTCTTGTAGTCAAACTGTTCTCTGTGGCCATGAAGGCTAAACATTTACTCTTCTGTAATGCAAACTGTGAATTGTAAGTAATTGCAGGACTGGAAGGGGAAAACTGCCTGCCTCCAGAAGACTTGCCCTCATTCTTGAAAGCTTCAGCTCCTTTTAGGATTACTGAACAATTTTTGTCTTGCTCACTAATCTCCAGATTTACTGAATAATTCTTTTATCATTTATTTATTTTTGCCAGCAAACGAGTGGAAAGCCACCCTCTAACTTCTTCAGTGGTTCATATCTGGATATTGTGGCTTGCCACCTCAGCCAATGTTTTCTGTTTTTTTGGCCCATGTATTTATTTTCCTTAACAGTCTGGAGAGAAGAAAGCTTTGTAAAAGAAAAGAAAGAATTAGCCTCAAAAGAACTTCCATCTGTGGAAATACAAACCATTCCTATAGAAGAGTTTTTTAAAAAAGAGATCTGAAGAAAAAGAGATCTAAAAAATTCTTCTTTGTGCTTTAAGGACATTTTAGGACCATGATCACAGGGGAGAACCACCCTGTGAGTTGCTTCACAGGCAACTGAAGACAACAGTCGCTGCCCTGTTAGCTTCTGGGCTGTCACCTTTATTCCTTCCCAAGATAAAGCAGAGACAGACAAGAGAGCAAACAAAGCTAACGGATTAAGGCAAATTTGGGGCTGATTAGACATGGTAAAGTAAGGAGTCAGTGCTCCATGGATAATTTGTGATGAAACAGCTGCATGCCTCTCTTTAGAGGCAGAAGTAATGCTCAGCAAATTATTTTCGACCTAAGTAGTCCTTGGCTTTGAAAACTCCTGTTATGACCCAGATGTAATATTCTGCAGCTTTGTGATGAGTTAAATAAATTACTTAAGGTTAAAAAATAGTGCCATACAAACTTGTTTATTTTGATAGTTTTTAAAGGAAAACACTGTTTCTTATTTAATTTTCTGGTTTAGAACCTCCTTTCAAATTTTTTTTTAAAGTAGAAAAGGAAATGACCACCCAGCTCTTGAAATCAAATTGAATATCAAACATTTCTTGATTTAACACATAGTTATTGATCACAGTTTTGTTTGGCCTCAGACAGGTATTTCAGCTGTAAGATTTTTTTGTTTCTCTGAAACTCCTCCTGCATACTACTTTCTGCTCAAATATCCCATGTAAATCCATGAAGACTATTCCAGCTGCTCTACACTCTGTGCAAGTGCCAGTCTCAGAGGTGCTAAGCAGCTATAAACTCAGTCAAACTGGCAGGCTGAGACGTATATCTCTTTTTTCATTTTGCTGGAACAGTACTAGTGAGAGAAATATACTAGAAACATGCCAGTTTCCCTATTTCTGGCAGAAAGATATCACTCTTAATGGTAACCCACTGCCATACTTTTGGTCTGTGTTTTTGGGATGCCTGCAGATCACTTATTCTTGTGCAGAAGAACTCAATATCACAAACATAATTAATCAGGCATGGTCTACGATATCTGAGACTTGCTGCAGACAGGGATGTTGTTTTTGGACTTGCCGATAGTGGCAGGTGTCTGTGTACAGATCTATGCAGATATGTGCATGATCTATGCCCTGGATGAAGGCTGTAGCACCAGCCCTTCCAACCTGCCTTGCAGTGCATTAGAAAACAAAATGGTCATTTGCCCGCTTTTCTATAGAGTAAGGCAAGAACAGGTCGGTACGTATACAATATATTTTGCATTAAATTTACCTGGGCATTTTAAATTTCTTCTTCTGGCCTTCTAATTTCCTTTCCCTTTCCAATAGTCATTTTTCTGCAGAAAAAAACCCCGCATTTTTAGATGATTTTTTTTTATGAAAATGAGATATTTGTCTCCCCAAAAGGTAGTTTTCAGAGCTTTAAAATAATAGCATTAATTAAAAAAAAAACCCTGAAAACTGAATCTGAAAATGCAAATACATGAAAAACGTAACTTATGTTTCATAATATGGCATCTATATATTTGTTGGATTTTCTCTGCCTGGAGAGCGGTTTTTTTCTGGAATAACGCACTAGATGATAGGTACAGTAAATCAGCTCTAAACAGCTACTGTAACTTTGCAATAGCTGGCAGTGAAGTCTAAGGTTTTCCTACAGTGTAACAAAACCTTTTACTAGATGGCCTTTTTTCCTGGCCAGATGACCTTCCTTCTGCAATGAAGAGTTTAGACTTGTGGCAACAAAATCTAGTGCCTCTCTCTTCAGAAGAAGCAATGCTTATCCAGATCATGTATGAAAGGGATTTGGCTCATTCCTCCCCTGCCAACTTGTCGGTAGATTTTGATCCAGCTGAGGTACAGGACTGGGAGCATTGATTGACTTGAACAGGGGACAGTATTAGTTTCCTGGGGGCCCACTGAAATATGTCAGAGTGTGTAGCTGTGCTTAATAACTCCTTCTGCTGCACTCTCTCATGCTCAATGAGAAATCCCATTCCTTAAACTTTTTCCATCATTTAATGCTGTCATAGAGACAGAGATTTGTAACAACAATATATTTACTGCCTTGTCACCTGTCATCTGCTGATCACAGTGTGCATTGCAAAAGCTAGGTTGCCAAAACCTCTGTAGGCTGGGTTGCCCCAGGCACTGGAGAAAGGAAACAGTTTGAAGATGGCTATTGCATGGACAAACCCCTCGGAAGACACGGCCTCTAGGTATGTGTCAAGAGTACAACATCTGATAATTCCAGTACACAGTGCCCGGAAGAATGTATTCATTCATGTCAGCCAGCTAACTAGTTTTAGTCATGTGGACAGGTGTATCTGCCAGATATCTCTTAAGCACTTGTTGTCAAGGCAAAATTTTGGGCTGGCCAGACTGTGGTGTACCCTGGTACATCCATCTGCCCATGTTGCTTGTAGAATGCTGATAACATCTAACCCAAAATTCAAAGTGCCAAGGTATATACACCAGCACTTTTGAAAACTGTAAGGAAAGGAGATTCTGAAGTTCCCGTAACTCCAGGGCCCTGGTGATCATACAGCAGATTGATGCAGAAGATTTTGCTACTTTCTACGCCAAATAATTGCTGCAACTTCTGGGTAGCACAAAAGATGTCTCCTATTTACCTGACATGAATTTAAATTCACGCACTTTGTGTGTTATGACTGCACAGACTGGAAAGGCTTCTGGCCTTTTAAAACATTCAGGATATAAAGTCAAACCAGGAGATGGGTTTTCATAAAAACTGTATTTCTTGCTAAACCTAGAAATATTGCTGAAAATAAAAGTGCATAAGTTGTAAATACAATTATTAATTTCTTTTTCTGAACAATCCTCTTTTTCTTTGGTGTGAGTATTGATTTTCACACTGCTAACCAACCTACTAAACAAACTGGCAAACTGTAGAGTTGAAGTAGATGCTACTAGTGCTTTTCACAGAATCATAGAATCACAGAATGCTTTGTGTTGAGAGCGACCTTAAAGATCATCTAGTTTCAAAACCCCTGCCATGGGCAGGGACACCTCCCACCACACCAGGCTGCTCAAGAACCCATCCAACTGGGCATGGAACACTTCCAAGGAATGGGCATCTACAACATCCTTGGACAAACTGTACCAGTGTCTCACCACCCATATTGTGAAGAATTTCTTCCTAATGGCTAAATATTCCCCATTACGTTTTGATGCCATTCCCCATCATCCTATCACTACAGGCCCTTGTACTAAGTCCCTCCCCAGCTTTCCTGTAGCCCCTCTCAGGTACTGCAAGGCCACTATGGTGTCTCTCTGGAGATTTCTGTTCTCCAGGCTGAACAACCCCAACTCTCTCAGCCTGTCCTCATAGCAGAGGTGCTCCAGCCTTCTGATCATCTTTGTGGTCCTCCTCTGGACCTGTTCCAACAGTTCCATATCCTTCCTACATTGGGGATTCCAGAATTGGACACAATACTCCAGGTGGGGTCTAACAGGAGCAGAGTAAGGGGAAAAATCCCCTCCCTTGACCTGCTGGCAACGCTTCTTTTGATGCAGCCCAGGACATGGTTGGTCTTCCAGGCTGCGAGTGCATGTTGCTGGCTCATGTCAAGCTTCTCATCAACCAGCACCCCAAGTCTTTCTCCGCAGGGCTTCTCTTGATCACATTGTCCCCCACCCTGTGTTGAAACCACAGATTACCCCGACCCAGGTGTAGGACCATGCACTTGGCCTTGTTGAACCTCATGAGGTTCACACAAGCCCACTTCTCCATCTTGTCCAGATCCCTTTGGATAATGTCCCATCCTTCTGGTGTGACAACTGCCCACTCAGCTTGGTGTCCTCTATGAACTTGTTGAGGGTGCACTTGATCCCACTGTAAAGTGTCTCGCTTTTCTGTTGATAAGGTCTTATGTGACAAGACCCTTCTTTCAGTTGTCCTTATATAGGCTTTTTCTAAATACCCCCGTTTTCTAAATCTTTTTGTTGTGTTACTCACTTTTCTGCCTTATTCTCACTTGAGAACATGGCCTTCTCTTTCAACCCACTGAAATCAAACTCGAGATTAAGCGTCCTTGGATTTGAGTAAACCACCCCCATAAATCACTGCCTAAAATCCCAAGAGGAGAATCGGGCTTGTTCCCCTCTAGCCACAAACTTGCTTAAACCTCAGCCTGATATTTTGTTCCAAGACCTTACACCATCCTTTATCTCTTTTCACCCACATGAACTTGTTGGAAAATTAACCTCTTCCCCAAGGATAGAGAAGGGCAACCTAAGCCCCTTGGGAGTCCAGCCATGACATTTTTACAAGTCAGAGGCCTTTCCTGTCTGACACAATGCCCTGGAGGTAGTACACAGCTGAAATTGCATGAACTGAACTTGTCTTGCAAACAGCGCAGCGAAGTGATTGCAAAATGCAACTTAACATCCACAGCAGATACTTGTCTACAACCTGCAAACACCATCTCTTTGCAGTGAATCCAGGGGCTGGTGCAGTTTTGGGGACAAGTATTGCAGACACAAAGAACTGAAACCCCTCCATTGTAAAACTACTGCCTCAATACAGCTGCAGTATGTTCTCATCACCTTCTGAGACTTCTCATTGATTACTTGGGTTTGTGCATTTTGGTTGTGTCGAGTGTTTGTATCTATCTCTGCATATGAAAATACAAAAGAAAAAGGTTCTCTGTGGGAAACCAACTTGGTTATTTGATACTTTTCCTGTGAAACCTTGTCATGGATTTCAAGCAGGTCTTTCAAGGTGCATTAAGTTCTTACACAGAAATGCCCTGATGTAGCACAGAGTTAACACACTGAAGCATTTATGTGCATCCTAACTGGAAATACATCACCTTCGTAAGACTTTGGTTGATTGAAGATACAGCTCACAGTGAGGTCTGCTGAGAAATAAGCACAAAAAAACCATCTAAGTATCATGTCTTGCATGTTTTTCTCCTTGTCACTAGTAATGGGGCAACACTCACTCCTTCAAGCCCCTCCAAGCCCCAGAGTGCCATGGCAAACAGCTGGGATCACAGCCTTTCCCACTTACATTTACAGTCCTGTGAACCCTGAGAGAGTCAGCTGGAACAGCTCTCTGGGACAATGATGATGCTGTTGCTATCCCTCCACCTACTCAAGTCCCTACCACTAAGTTTTGGCAGTTGCTTTCTACATTTTTCCTTGGCTTCTTATCCTTCCAGAATAGCATTCAGCCCCCAGAAAGTCAAACATAAGTTCTAAGAGCTGTTCAGCTGATTCAGACAGTGGAAAGTTCGAGTTGTTTTTCTTGGATGACATACAGGATTTGATGAACAAGACAACAAAACAGTTTTAGGGCCTGATCCAACTCAGAGAGTGCTCCCACTGCATGCTGTCTGAAAAAGGATGTCAAGACACGGATCTCATGCTATGGCCAAGAGATTTCAAAATTTCTTAGACGAACGCTTGATATCGATTTATTTCTAAACTGGGCATCCAAATCTGTTAACTATTCTGAAAGAACTCAGCATTAGTAGACTGTGAAAAGCAGACAACAAGCCACTACAGAGGGAACCATCTGCAGGAGAAATACTGAAGTTCCTGTATTTTACAGGTTGGGTTTTCAGACATGAGAGTCAAAACCAGTCACAGTTCTGGAAGATCTATTACTAGCTTTTCATCCTCTTGGCAAGGAGTCTAAGGACATTTCTGGTACATCAGAATAGGAAACACTGAAAAAGGGAAAAAGAATTTGCAGCTCCAATGCATGCATCATTAGATACAAAGGCTGAAGGAAGAACCCTCTTGGGCGCTGTTGACAAGTCAGAGAAAATTAAAGATTAGGGGAGAGGGAGTATTCCCGTAAATCTGTATCACAAAGAGTGAAATGCAGAAGAAGGAACAAAAAAATCCAGATAGAAGACCATCGTTGTGCTACAGAAGTATCCAAACTATTGTGAAAAATCAGGAAAGAACAGCATGAATTGGTTAATTATGCAATAGAACATAAAATCCTGCCATTCACCCCTAGTGTACAGTTAGGAAAAAGACAGTATTACGCAAATTATGAAACATATTGCTAGTCCTGAGCTATTTTAAATTATCTTCATTATTTACTGCAAGCTAAGAAGTTTAGAAATATTTCTTCATATGTTTTTGCCTCAGGAAAGGTCCCTTGCTGCAGTAGAATTTATTCCAATGGAGATGGTTAATGTCTTTAACCTGTAGTTCTCTTTCAGCCATCAGGTTCTCACCATCAGCAAATTGACCATAGACAGCTCACTATACTGCAGAAAAAACACAGTTTTAATCTTAAGATACTTAAAGCAAGCAATCCCAATCCTAAAGCAAGTAGTCCTCATTCCTACCTTCAGTTCAGGTGTCATGTTTAATAATGATATAACAAAACTATCAGGAGCAACTTTGTGTCATATGTTTTTGTCTCATATGTACCGCTTACAGGCCTTGGGTGTGGGCATTTCAGGTCTGCATTCAGGAACAGATGTTGCCTGTGAGTCAATACGTTTTTGTGGTTAGATGTTCAGGACATTATGATTCCCAAGATCTGAAACACAATTCTGCAGTCCTAAAGAGTTGCTAAAATACTATATATGACATGATCCCTTGAAGGAGGAAGGATGGCATAGGACAATTCTCAATTTCAAACTTCATCTGAATGACATTGGTCTCTCAAAGCCTGGCATTTTGAGGTTAGCTAATGTTTGTCATAGACAAAAGATCTTGTAATGGTTTCTTCCACCCTAGGACCACAAACACCATCAAAATATCCTGAATACTTTGCTATACCTAGTTTTCTTCCCATGGAACTTTCATCTGCAAAACTCTGCAGGAGACACTTTGAGGTCCACAGCACTACACAGACGAGGATCTTGGCCAGTTAGTATTTCTGGGGGAAGAGCAACCACAGGCATATACAATGTACATTCTTGCACTGCTCCGAAAGAAAAGACCTGCTTGCCAAACACAGCCATGGCAACTCCTTACCAGTAACTGGAATGGCCTTGGAAGCTCTTGCTCCTGATCTGGAGGAAAAAAACCTTGGAACTCAGTTCAAACATGGTCATGGAACAGTTTGATGAGAAGCAAGGTGTATGGTAGCTGGGTTTGTGCTCAAGAAACGTTGGAAATTTTGGAGGTTGAAAAACACTTTCACTATATGCCTGCAAAGTGAAAGACTTAGAAAGCAGGACTCTGTTGTCTGGCAGTGCCTCCAAGTTCCAGCCTAGCACAACTAACAGCACCCAGCACAATTCATGTTGATGCAGTGCTTGCTAACAGGACATAAATAGAAGAAAAGATCCATTGGGATTCATTGACTGCAAGGAGCCATTCCAACTGTAGCATGTTCTTGCCAGCTTATTACTCTGTCTCCTCATTAATGAGGAGATACCCCTTGGCTGATAATGCCATTGTTGTGTGGTCTCTCAGGGACTGCAATGTTAGAACAATTTGGCATTTTGTGCCCTCTTGTGCTCATGTGTGTTTTGTTTAGCTTTCGAGCCCCAAGTACAGTCCTAAGGAGCTGTGTACCTTGTGCACATCCTCCCCCTCCTGATGAGGCTCTGCAGGCTCTATAGACACTTAGAAACTAATACCCTGACACTTTGTTACGTGTCTTCTCATTCCCTCAGGATGCCAGTGCCAGAGGGGAGTACCAATGTGCCTCTCCAGCACTGTCAGCCTTCAGTGGATTTGCATTGCTGTTTTTCCTTCACTGTGGCCATCCTTTTCTAGAGAGAAGCATGCTGCATCCATGTTGGAGACAGCATCCAAAATCCCTTGTCTTGACTAGCACGAAAGACAACACAGTGTCATTTTCTTTTAAAAAGTTGGAAGGATCCTTCTTCTCTAAAGTCAATACATACAGGTATGTGGAGTGGAAGCAACTAAGGAGTCATGTTTTCTTCCTTTGTAGCTGTCCTTACCCTACTGCAGTCAACACAATCAAAATAGATCTTGTAACAAAGCCTGAAACTCTCCAGAAGTTGCACATCTGGGGGTGAGCGGTCCACTTCAAGGACTAGGACTGCAATATTCACCAGTCACCCACGCTCAGGCAGCTGAACTGTTCTCAGCTTTTGGCTGCCACAGCAATGCCACAATAGCAGGCAGGTTCAGAGCTAATTCAGTCCCTATTAGTGTATATCATGGCAGTGATGATATACCCTGCAAGATGAAAAGCAGACTTGAAGAATGGCTGCCAACAGCAGAGCAGGGCCCCAGCCAAGTCTGAGGAGGAGACACCATCAGTTTTCTACTGCTGCTGCTCCCTGGAGGACTCTCTCAATTGAAGGAACAGGCCAATTCGGGTCAGTCTGACCTATGAAATTTGCAGCCAAGGCCATCATGGTCACAGGTGGAGGAGTGTATTTCCTAATTGCAGAGGAAAAGAAAGCAGAGACGTCTTTTACCAATTAAAAAAAAATCACTTTGTTGAAGAGGGGTCTGCCTTCTACTTGGCTGTCAGCTCCTTGATGTCACAAGTGAAAGAGAGTTGTATGTAATTTCTCAAAGTGCACAAGCTGTGCCTTCACTGGTTTATTTTACCCCATGACTTACTACCATAGAAGCCCTTCCTGTTTTCTCATCCCCTTCTTATGCAAGTCCATTCTGGCTGAAATGCTATGGGCATGACATAGAACAAGCAGGTAATGAGCCCACTATTAGCCCAAAAGTTTAATTCCCCAATAACTCCTCTAGTGTTAGAGAAAAAACACATTTTTCCTTTGACACACGAATATGTAAGAAACAATTTATATTGCATAAAAAATAGATCAGCTACTAAAGCTGCACCTTGCAGTCAGTGGTCTGTGAAAGCTGTGGGCCTGCAGATGCTATATTAGATCTACCTACCCTGGGGGGAGGGTTTGGACACGCCAGGATTGTCTAAAACTATACTGGGTACTTGTGAGTATTAGGAACCTGAAATAACCTGAATTTTCTGTGCAACCAAAAATGGTAAAGTCACTATTGTGAGAAGACAATCTGACTCCACCCAGGAGAATACCCCACAGCTTGTCATATGTCACTATCCAAGAAGAATAGACTATGCATTGCTGCAATTTAAAAATAAAACATGAAATTGTAATCTAAGTAGAATGCATGGAATTAATATACAATGGAACAGGAAGTATTTTAACTCACAGTGAACATCATCTGATGCTAATTATATTCTTCATTCAAGGGTCTTCTTTCTGGGACAAAGGAATACTATGATGCAAACTGAAAGGTATTTAATAATGATCATCTGATAAGGAAATGTATTCTCCAGGCCTTGCTCTTGCTGTACAGCTGGGGTTAATGGGCCAAAATCATCACCTCTGGTCAACAGTTTGAAGCATGAAGCAGAGCATAGAACATTTCAGATATGGATGAAGAAGGAACATCACAGAGATGGTTGGATTAAAAAGTTGTGCTCGGAACTCCGCTTCTTTGAATCAGGATGAGCAGCATTGTGATTAGTCCCTTGCTGAAGTGACAGGTGTCCAGAGTGATCTCGGGCATGTCACTATGCATCCTGTTCATTTCATTAGTCTTCTCATGAGAGGACCAAGGACGTGTCTTGTACTCAAAAGTCTAATCCAGAGATCCTGAATGCTGGGAGAGTCCTCCAGAAGACTACTTGCCTGCAAAGAGTGAAGAGACTCTGAGGTTTTTTCTCAAGTCATATATGTCTCTGTGTATTTTCTCTTGAATGCAGAACAGCATTGTGGAGGGTTCACCACTTAGACTTCCAATTGCCTTTGTAATACTTGCCTTTCTTCTCATATGCCCAGTAGACTGTAGACAGTCATCTCCTGTGATGGCACCATATCATTCCCTTGCCTGCCAAGATCCCTTTCCTGGAGTGCTGATTGAAAGCAAAGTTGCATTTGCAATGCCAAACCCAGAAACTTCCAACATCCACTTGGAAAACTCTGTACAGTCTTTTTATGATAAAGAGATGATGTCCCATGTGCCTTATTTCCAGGACAGGAAACAGCTATCTGTTGGGAAGAGAGATGGCACAGACACATCTTTGGCAGTCTGTGCCATGGTGTGACACAACATGATTGCAACCACAGTTGTAACCCAGGACAAGACGGTGCTGTAACAGCCAGTGGCCCAGCTCCATGGAACACACTCATTGGCACACCACTGTAGAAAGCACAAGGTCATAGACAGCAGTGCTGTAATGTCACAACTGACCACACCATGTCACCCTGTTCATAAATTTATCGTTTCACAGCATCTGTTTACCTGTTTTTTCTGCCCCTGTAATTCCAGCAGAGATGCACTCATAAAACTTCATTCCTCTGGTTGTTAGACCCCTGACTAATTTCTAACCTAAATTTAGACTCAGGATGGGGATGCTATGGCCGTGTTGTGACAGGTTGTGAGACTTTCCAACCGGGTACCTCAAGGCCAAGCCGAAAGTTTTGCTTAGCTTTCCGGCATTTAAGAGAGTAAACAATGCCACCTACCGGCACCAAAATGGAAGATTTAACTACTCTAGTGGATGGGTGCGATGGAAAGACCATAAAGGAGAAGGCTGTCACTGTTCTTCAGATTTTTTTTGCAGCTGAAGGTGAGGTGGAGGCAAACAGGACTTTTTCTCCTCACAAGTGTCATTCGGTTAGGCTTTAGGAAGCAACTGACTCATTTTCACTATTTGAGAACGAATAGTGAGGAAAGCAGCAACTAGACCTGGTGTTGATGTGTAGCCTGTATGCCAGGGCAGCACCTGAACTTCCGTAGAAGGTGAACATGCAATTATTACATGAACTTACACTCTTGCCTGGCAATATTTGTGGATGAGGTCAAACTGGGTGTAGGAAAAGCCTCTGAGGGAGGAAAGAATCTCATCCAACTTTAGGACTTCATTTCAGAAGAAGTCATGAACGACAATATAACACTGTGCCTCAACTACTAAACGGCTTGGTGGATAGGCAGCTGGGTAATTCCACTCTGACAATAACACATGGATGTGGAAACAGTTGCAAATAATAGGCTTAAAACACACAAAGAAAAATAATAAAGCTTGTAACTAAAGGAAGTCCCTAGTATAGGATATTCTTGAGTGAACTACCACGGTTTGTTTGGGTTCTCCCATCCCATATCCAGAGGGTGCACTGAGGTAAGCATTTACATTTCCAGGTTGTTGATCGTTGCCCAGCCCTGCTCTCTCTGAACTCATGAGAGATATGTAGGATGCCGCAGCGTGCATCTGCAAAGCCTCCTCCTACTTCAGAGAGTATGCTGGCCTTCAAGCAGCAGCAGGGCAAGCAAAACACTAAGAAATAACTGCCAGGAGCTAAGTCAGAGAGAGTCAGCTGTGGCAGAGCTTCAGAAGCTCCAGCAGGCAGGCAAAGGAAGATGCCAGAGCTGACATTTCACCAAAAGTCCTGGGAGGGAAGACCCACTGCTCTTCCTTCAGCAGCCACTAGCCTGCCTTTTCCTGCGAAGGGCAATTGTTGCCTTTTTGTCAACTCCTGTTCTTGCAGGCACAGGTGTTGCCACAAGAACAGGTGTTGCCCTAGGCACTGACCCCAGAAGCCAGTCCTATGTCTCTGGCTGCACCAGAGAAGGGCTTTCCCCTTAGTTTGCCAGGGTTTCCTTTCCTGTCCTCCTTTATACCCCAGTGTGAGGATAGTTCGTAGAATAGAATCATAGAATCACTCAAGCTGGTAAGGGACCCAGAAGGATCATAGAGCTTAACTCCTATCTCTGCAAAGGACACTCTCAACATTCACACCACGTGAGTGAGGGCATTGTCCAAATGCTTCTTGAATGCTGGCAGACTCAGTGCCATCACTGCTTCCCTGGGGAGCAGTTCCAGTGCTCTGACACCTGCTGGGTGAAGAACCTCTTCCGAATATCCAATCTAAACCTCCCCTGGCACTTCTTCCTGCCCGTATCTCTAGTCCTATCACAGGTCACAAGAGAGAGGAAATCAGCACCTGTTTCACCTCGCTCCCTTGTGAGAAGACAGTAAACAGCTCACACCCTGAGCGGCACTGCTCTTGTATCACATGATCATATATCTTGAAGTGCTGCTCCGTTTTTTGTGCTGGCTCCCCCCATACACTCTCCTTGCCCCCATTTTTTGTGGGCTGGCCAATTGTACAGCTAGAAAAATCAGTAAAGGTGCTGCTAGGTCCTTGGAAAAACCTTCCAGTTGCATTTTAGATAGCTGTGTAGAAGAACGAGCCCTACAGCATCTTGCTAATGGCTCCTGGCATCCACGCGTAACAGGAAAAAAATGAAGTGTCGCAAAGAGGGAGCCCAGAAATATGTAAAACAAAGAAAGGCACTGAGTAGTGGTGAAGAGGTAGTACCATGAAGGCAAAGCACAACAGTAAGTAGTGCCTGAGAGCCTAACAGCTGTAGCCCTTGCAGTCAGTTTGTATGTTTGACTGCAGGTGTCTCTTCCTGCCCCCTTTCTTGTAAAATAAAAGATGGAAATACATAATGATATAGACAGAGAGATCAAGTCCACCCTGTGCAAGTTTGTAGAGGACACCAAGCTGAATGGCATAGTTGTCACATCTGAAGGTCGGGATGTCAGCCAAAGGGACCTGGACAAGCTAGGGATATGGGCCTATGTGAACCTCATGAGGTTCAACAAGGCCAAGTGCATGGTCCTACACCTGGGTCGGGGTAATCTGTGGTTTCAATACAGGATGGGGGACAATGTGATCAAGAGCAGCCCCGCAGAGAAGGACTTGGGGTGCTGGTTGATGAGAAGCTCAACATGAGCCAGCAACGTGCACTCGCAGCCCGGAAGGCCAACCATGTCCTGGGCTGCATCAAAAGAAGTATGACCAGCAGGTCAAGGGAGGGGATTTTTCCCCTCATGAGACTCCACCTGGAGTATTGTGTCCAATTCTGGAATCCCCAATGTAAGAAGGATATAGAACTGTTGGAACAGGTCCAGAGGAGGACCACAAAGATGATCAGAGGGCTGGAGCACTTCTGCTATGAGGACAGGCTGAGAGAGTTGGGGTTGTTCAGCCTGGAGAACAGAAATCTCCAGAGAGACACCATAGTGGCCTTGCAGTACCTGAGAGGGGCTACAGGAAAGCTGAGGAGGAACTTTTTATAAGGGCCTGTGATAATAGGATGAGGGGAAATGGCTTTAAACTGGAAGGGGAATATTTAGATTAGCCATTAGAAAGAAATTCTTCACCATGAGGGTGGGGAGGCACTGGCAGAAGTTGCCCAGAGAAGCCGTGGATGCCCCCTCCCTGAAAGTGTTCCATGCCAGGTTGGATGGGTTCTTGGGCAGCCTGGTGTGGTGGGAGATGTCCTGCCCATGGCAGTGGTTTTGGAACTAGATGATCTTTAAGGTCCCTTCTAACACAAAACATTCTTTGATTCTATGATTCTATGATTAGACATCCATGTTTCATAGCTGCAGGTCTTCGTGTTCCTCTTTCAGTGCCGTGGTTGGATCCTGATCAGTGCTTCTCCATGATTTTTCTGCTTGCCCTAAGTAACAGAAATTGGTTCCTGAGCTGTAAAGTAAAAATGGTCTCCAAGAACAAGAGAGGACTGCTGAGAGTCTCTATTGTATATAAACACAGAGTCAAATAAGTGAGGTACCATCAGTTCACATAGTGGAATGTGTTCAAATTGTACTATCACTACAAAATAATAAGCTGAATACTGAACTAAATGCATACGGATAGTTCATTGCTGTTGAATTCCCCGTCCAGTCCTCATTAATATCTTGTGATACCAGACCCTGCACAAGTTAATAAATTAGAAAAGATTACAACTAATTGCTGTTTAAATGGCAGAGATTGAATACATTTCTATAGAAGCATTCACCCTCTTCCAGGCCACCTGTTCTTGGAATAATTAGTAGCAAAGAAAAAAAATAAATCAGCAAATAAACACGAGGCATAACATCTGAAAGAGTAAAAGTCACAGGTTTCTTAAGATTGTTATGTTTCACACTAGCCTCAGTTCAAAATGCATTTAGGCACAGGCTTTACACAATTTTAGCATTGGCCAGAGCTAAAATTACATTGAAGCCCGAGGATCTGAAGTCATTCAGAATCAGTGCAGCCAAAGCACTGTAATACAATATTTTCTCCAAGATAGAAAGTGGATTTCAACAGTGGTTTGAAAGAAACTAGTTTGTTTTCTTTCTCCGCCACGTTATTTCAGTGCATGATCTAACACTGCACAACATAGTATGATGTGTATCTCTTAGTCTAGTTGTTTTAATGCAGCTTCAGGTGCATTGGAGGTGCAAGTTGAAGCATGCTCAGATGAAACATGGATGTACTGCTTCATTTCAGGTCCAGTAACACATTTCCAAGAGATGGACTTGGCAGCTGACTACAGTAATGTCTTAAGCCATCTAAACCAAAGCTAAATCCATATCATACAGAAATTATGGGATAGCAAGTATTGAGCATTGCCAGAATAAGGACTAAGGTGGTTACAGTACTGGAAGAGCCTCAAACCAAGAGCTCCATGGTCAATGGAGAGAGAATTACATCTGAGAAGGAGCCACAGCTCTCCCTGGTGTAGGGAGAAGAGGAGCAGAAGAGCGTCTCCCCCTTTTTCACTAGCCTCATAGGAAACTAGGAGGGTTGTCACTCCGAGCTGCAGCAGAGCCCTCCTTTCAGAGTCACATCCAAGCCCTGGGCTGATTTACTTGCCACACACCCATTCACGAGGCAAGCAGTGACTCTTGCTAGCATTTAGCCATAAGCTGCAGACATTTAAGCACTGTCTGCTTCATTACAGCATTATGAACATGAAATGCAGGACATTCCCCAGATACCACTACTGCCAGCTGTTGTTCTTAACAGGTTACTAACTCCTGTTCAGCTGCAAGGCTATCCAATATACCACCTTTTTGGGTTGATGTTTGTGGGTATGTTGAGCTACTGACAGACTGAGCAAAGTCTGCAGTTCTACCCCCTTCGGAAACTCACTGTAGATCTGGCAACATCTAGTCAATTCCAGAAGGGAGATGGCATTATCTGCAAGCTGTCAAGGGTACGTCGCCCACACAGAGACTGAAAATCTCACCACGCACAACTGGCAAGGTGCCTCTCATCCAGCCTTTACAAACAGCCAAGCATACTGATTGTTTCACCACTATGTATTCTTCATGAGTTTGGGAAAAGGTTTCAGTTACGAGGCAAGAACAAGATCTGCATACCTCACTTCTTAGTGGAAAGCAGTGAACGAGCAGTTCAACATGGTGCTAGCAGAAATAACATCACTACGTATTTTCAGCAAAAAGAAGCTGAAGGAGCTTAAAGCCCACAGGTCACGTATCCTGAGCAAATTCATCAAGAGATCACCATGGACCCCAGAAAAAAACACAGTGCTCTCTTCTGGTTGTCAGCACCAAGTATTATAAGCAAGTGCCTCTGCAGAATGTCTGCAAAGAGGCAAGGGGCAGGACGAGAGACATAATTGAGTTTCTGCATGCCACGTAAAGGAAACCTAAGGTGTAATACTTGATCTGAGTACATTGTCCTGTAATGCCAGTGAGTAGAGGCATTGAGAAAACTAGAATGGGCATTTGAGGCTAGAATCAGAGCAGATGTCTGGTACTGAGAGAATTGGAAATCTTAATCTGTTTAGTTCTTGGTAAGTAACTAAACAGTTGACGATTGTAGTGCAAAACCACCTCCGCAGGGGAGAAAATTCTGGTTCCTGAAAGGCTGTTTAATTAAGCAGAGAAAGGTACAATGGGAACCAATACCTGGAAATTGAAGTCAGGTGTTTACATTGAGTCAGAAATATTTGTAAAATTAAGAAGGAATTAACTATTTGGTGGGAGGTATCAAGAGCAGCATCTTTTGTTCCCTTCTGGGAGAGCAAAGATTGGCTCATCCATTGTACCGAGATGCACAGTCCTGGGACAGTGAAGGAAGTTTCCACCTGTAACGCAAGGCTAAATGGTATAATAGCATCTTCATTGTAACTTTCTCTCTTTTTATTTCCTTTACATTATGCTCCACAGGAGGTGAGTGAGAGTAGGTTGTTCAGTAGCAGTGTAACCAGCAAGCCTGTTTGGCCATTTCAGCCCACTTGAGGACTTTCTAGTCATACCATGTTATCTCATGTATATCTATCAAGTTATTGGTGGAATTTTTGGTTTTACCTTCTCTTCTCCTTTTTTTTTTTTAAATGGAAAAACATCTCCTAGATCACTAGAATCTTAGCTGTATTTTTTTCCTTAAGGTTCTTGCTATGTTCTCCACACTTCTGCTCTCAGGAGAGTAAACCTTCATTCCCAATTCAGCCCTAGTGTGAGAGAAGGACACCTTCAGCTAATTCGCATCTAAGTGAGCATTTGTCAGAGTAAAGAATAAAGGTCTTACTGTGCAGAATGTCTCCTGTGGCAGTACTAATCAATCCATGTTTGACGGATTGCCTGCCAGGATTCTTTCAGGCACATCATTTCAGCTGCTAGACTTTCTGCTTGCTCACTACTTAACAAAATAAATAGAGATGAATCATGGTATTTAACATAAAACTCCAACTTGGAACCAAAGCTGTTTAAAATGCACAGTGGTTTCTCCTATTCCATTCGTCCTTTCCCTTTGCTCACAAAGAATGTTAAGAAGTCCTGGCCCTTCTGGAGCAGGCACAAAGTTTGAATGATAACCACTTCACCAAGGACTGCCCTTTCCTCTGCAATCAGTGATTGCATTCCTGACACAGTGCTCCATTCCTCATTGCTCCCTGAAATGAGTGCCAGTTGGGGAAGAAAGAATTGAGATGTATGCCTGTGTGGCTGATGGGAGGGTGATATTTCACATATGCCTTTCTTAGCTGCTGTGATGCAATGCACAAACTGTTCCTTCTGCTTCTGCGCCTATTGTGCTACTGATCCATGTGAAATCTCCCACAACTGAACTGTCCCCACCTGCAACTGCATCAGATTTGAAAGAACCAACTAAAATCCAGGTTTTTCAGAAGCACTTAGCCTCTCAGTGATAATAAATAGCTCTTTTGCTCTCCAGAAATTCTTATATTCAGAAACATAGCTAGTTGCTGATTTTTTAATCTGGCTTTTAAATGGATAACACTTTTCTTGAAACCCTATACGCCTACAGCCCATTAATAGCCTTGGAAAGGGTGAATAATCATAGCAGCAACTTTTTTTGGCCAAAAAGGAACATCAAGCTCCATCTAGTAAATTCTGCCTCCTCTTTTATCTTGCCAACCCCATCACTGCACTGTGGCACAACTGAGACAATCAGTCAGGAAGCTTGCAGCAATGCAGGATTCTTTTCCAGGCTGAGTAGTGATTTCATGATTTGCTTACACTGACACCAGCAGAAGACCTCTAAGTCAAGGCTTGGGGCAAGGGATGGAGATGCCCATGTTTCTTCCATGCATCCTCTGGTTGCCCTTCCCCAGCACTCCTTGTGAGCCTCCTCTGCTGTCCACTCCCTCGTTCTCTGACAGCCAGGAGTATTTGTCAGGCTATTCCCCACTTCTCAGACCTTCAGCTCATTCTGTCTTTCAGGTCCTCTTGTAGCAGATTTCCCTTGCTTTTCTCCCAGAGCACCGCCATCCCTTGGGCTGTGACAGTGACTTTTTCTTGCTGGCAGCATATTTTGAGCTCTGCTTTGGCAGGTTTGTGGGACTTCCACATTTCCTCTGCCTTCCCAAGGGCATCCATGACTGCAGTCACTGATTCCTCAACCGTGCAATGCCAGACAGGACCATGCAGCCACCCAGAGGGAACACGAGCTTGTTCTCTGCCTCTGGAGAGCATTGTTCATTGCTGCTCTGACCCCTCTGACTCTGCCAGTAGCACCAACAGAGGTGCCTGACAGGGGCCTTGCTGTGCTCTGTGCTTAGTACAGGTCACACACCACCTCCTCACCTGCCAGCTGAGTATGGAGGAGATATCCCAACAGCCCTATGCAGCTCACAGTAGCCAGGGTGCACCGGTGGGAGAGCTAAGAGGGAGCAATGTGGGGAATGATAGTTGGAGAATCAGGAAGGATGTACACCAATAATCTGGGCTCAGATGAGGCCAGACAACATCTTGGCAGGATAGCAGAGCAATCATACACCAGCAGAGAGAGTCCAGGTAGCCAAGAAAGCCAGCTGGCAAATAGCAAGGAGTGTGGCAGCAAAGAGGTGCTGCAGCCTGTTGCAGCCTGGGTGTTTGGAGCATGCAGTGGGACAGCAAAAGCATGCAGGACCTGGATGTTCTTGGGGGCATGTGAGTACAGAGCTGAGGGCAGTGACATTTTGGTAAAAGTCAGTGAAGAAATCTGACTTGGAAAAGTTAGTGGGTTTCAGACACAGCTCAGCTCCATGAAGGAGCAAAGGCCATTCAACTCAAAAGCGCTCCCTCAGCATCCCCACCTCACCATCCTCTACTTTCAGGGGAGACAGTCTGGGAACACATACAGAAAGCCAAAAGAAATATAGCACTGGGAGAGATCAGAACAAGGCACTTTCTTCCTGTTGGTGTTCTTGTGTTGTTTTTGACAACAGTATAAATACCTTACACCTATACGACACATGTCAGGGATACAACCTCACAGCAAGCATGGCACATTTTTTCCAAGTGAAAAACATTTTACCTCGGCACAAGGTGGATCCCTTGAAATCTTTCATTCGGGGATTTCCTAGCTCACATGTGTGGGAATCACGGGGTGACGTTTGCTGGAGCACCCTTCACAAAACCTGGGAATCACCACAATAAAGCACACAGCGAAACCAGGCAACTCATCTAGTGTGATGACAGTTCAGTGCCAGTAATAACAATTGCATTCAGTGCTTTGCAGACTGAGCAATGCTGGCTCTAGCACATTATCAACAAGGTCATTTCTGTCCTTAAAATCAGCCACTATTTCTTGTTTTTACTATCCAAGGGCAAATCTTGCACTCAAAATACGTTGTTATAGTTTCAGTAAATTCTTCGGGTTTTAGTATCCTTGTTCCTCCTTTTTAGCTTTGCTGTAATATGACATATCTATATTTAATAATTTCTCTGTTAGCAAATTCTTTAAATTATATATAAAGAATTCAAAAACAATCAGAGAAGTAGTTGAATATTTCATATTAAAACTAAATATTTTATTATTGCTTACAGAGTGAAATTAATAAGGACATTTGGACAATGCTGTATAATTTATGCTGTGCTTTGGTGGGAAAACAGGGGCTAGTGCTTAGACTTGTTTGATGTGCTTTCCTTTTCTCTCCTGGCAGGATGGAAGCCACTGCCAGCACAGAGCTAACCTCCACCCTCAAACTAAGCAGCACTTAGGTTTTTTTATTATGCATAACAATATCTTCAAGAACCTAAAGGACAACAGCATAGGGAAAGGATACAATACGATGCGGACATCAATAAAAGCACACATATAAACAAGGGATAACATAGTCTAATGACACAGGTGGTACCAGCAGACAAACAAATTTGGTGTTTTCTCATACCCATCACACCCCAAAGAGGAACGGCAGTAACCATAGTAGCGTTTCACTGTTCAAGGTGGGTCAGTGCAAGGACAGAAACTCACCAGGCCTCAAAGCACACCAGCTGAGAAAAAGCAGAATAAAAATTGTAGTTCAACAGAAGGCCCCTGAATGGTCAAGTGGAGGCATGGGGTTTTCTCCCCTCTCTTCTCATTTTAATGTCACTTGACAAAGTTGTGGTTCCTGGGAGTGGAATTATAAACCTGAAAATCTCATTACATGAGGGTGAACTTGATTTTCTTCATTTTTTAAAGCCATTTAGATGAATGATGGGTCAGAGCAAATTTACAGGGGATGTTTCCTAGGTTTGTACCCCAGTGAATCTACAGCTCGTTGCCCAGAGTGCTTAATTCTTAGCTCACGAAAACCAGTAGATGTCCTCTGCCTTTACCACCTGAGTGATTTTTCCTTGAACTTGGAGTGGGGTTCCATTGCCTCCACTGTGGTTTCATCATCAAGAAGTTTTTAAGTCAACGTCCTTAATGCTTGAATCAAGTAGATATTTAAACCACTCAAATTCTAGAAATCAGCCTTGGTGACTCAGAGGGAAAAGACTGTTCCTTTGATTGATCACATTTGTGACTCAAAGCCAAGTACATATTCGAACAAGCTAAACTGTCCCCAGGGCTCATAAAACACCATGCCAGGCCTTTTGTGTTTGGCGTTAAAATCATACCAGCATCTGAAAGCCAAGCAGTTTGCAAATCATAAGGATTAATATTTAGTACTATTGAATGTACAAGGCCAAAGCCCCTGCCCTGGAGAGTCTGCAGTTTAAATAGTATAGGTGAAACTGGCATGCACACATTCAGCTCTGGCCTTAGTCTTCTCCTGAAGAAGCTGAGGGTGAAACCTCCCTGGACCCTAAGCACAGAGGCTGATCACAGCAGAGGTGTGCTGGAGCTGGCACCCTAGCCTCCAGGTACTCCTACCTGGAGGACTGGACCCTTTTCTGTAATTATGAGAAGCTGAGGCCAAGACTGCACAGTCGGCACATGTGAGACCCTGCAAGACTTCTGCAGCTCCTAACACTTGGCAAGGAGGCCTTGTCAGTCAGACTGCACAGAGCTAAACATTAAGATAGATCTGATGAATCACAAGTGAAGCAAATGCCTCTAGGGACTTGTTTGTGCCAGATCTCTTAGAAAGTTCAAGAGGAATTAGCTAAAGATGTGGGATTTAAAAAAGGCATTCATCTTGGGTGATCAGATTTAAAAAAGGGATTCAGCTTGCCTCACTCTGAAAGCTAGGCTGCATGGAGGCCACCCTGCCTCTGAATCGGGTGTTTATTGCAGTGCAGCTCGCATATTAAAGTGGAGTTACCTTGCTTGAAGTGTAGCTATCTAGTCAAGCCCTTTGTGGTGGCATCAGGGCCCATGTGAAAGTGAAGAAACCTAGAATCACAGTAGAGCTCAGCCATTATGCTTCTGAAAAATGTTTCCAACCAATGCGTGCTGTGGCTCCAAAGGTTAGACAACTCATCATGCCTTCCTGACTGTGTGCTGGCAAGCCCTGAGAAAAGTGATGAGAGACCAAATGAAAAGTTAATGAACAAGCAAGGCAGTATAAACCAAGAGTGCCCATCCTGACAGGCAAATGTGATGGTCCCAGTAGTCTTCACGCACGAGGCAGTTGAAATGCTACAGCTACAAGATTTAAGCAGCAGATTGACTACAAAACTGATGTCTCAAACTCCCCAGCTCCAGTGCTTCCTGGTTAGCCATCTTGTGTCAGCCGGATGGAGCCCAGTACCCTAGGCTAGAGAAGGGCTGTGTAGCTTACAGAAGCAAAGCCACGCTCCTTAGAGGAGCCGTCACAAATGGAGCTTCTGGGGAGGCTGAGGCTGGAGCAGGAGTATCAAATCAGCCGTCACAAATGGAGCATCTTGCTAGCTGGCTGGGCACTTAACAGAAGAGGGTTTCTCATCCACCTGCATAAATTCCCTTTATATTGCTGTAACCAAACATTTTCACCTTTTCACTACATTCGCTGAACTCAGAGGGTTACCTGCTTGCCTGTAGGTGAACAAGCAGTTGGGTGTTTTGTACCATGAGCAGCTGCCTCTCTGGTTTCACAGTTCTTATACTGGCAGTTCAGGCCCCAAAACAGATTCAATGAGGGATGGCCAGAAAACTAGGCTGCAAGGAGTTTGGAGAGAAAAGGAAAGCACCAGCAAAGAAAAACAAAACTCTCCAAGGTTTCACTGTAACAGGTCCCCATCATTTGCCTATATTTTGCCCACACACAGTTCAATCAGCGTGATAGGGAGCCTGGCCACCTGCCAACAGGATTGCAGATTCTAACTATTTTCTAAAATGCACTCAGAAATTGCAGCTACACAGAGTTTTTTTGCCTTTTTTTTGTTTTGTTTTTGTGTGTGCATGTGTATATGGGCTTTTTTTTCCCTCCGAAAAAATTACAACCTCTAACTGCCGCCCACACCTCAGTTGCCAGAGAAACGCAGCGTGGGTATCACTGTGGTAATGGGGACTTGGGCTTTACACCATGCTTGCTATCATTGGCTGGCTAGAAGGCCCCCACAAAACTGTCCCAGCAGGATGCTTTAGCCCAGACATGGAGATTATTCCACCCCAGGCACAGACCAATGTAATTTTTTTCACTGTGAGCATCCCCTTGGGAGAAGTCAAGGGCGCAGTACTTAATACTCTGGTAATTACGCTGCTAACGGCCTTGACTCCATCCACCCAGTCTCAGTATTTGTACTTACGTGGTGCCCAGCACAGTTCAGCTCCGAAGGGAAAGGGGAAAGGGGAAAGGGGAAAGGGGAAAGGGGAAAGGGGAAAGGGGAAAGGGGAAAGGGGAAAGGGGAAAGGGGAAAGGGGAAAGGGGAAAGGGGAAAGGGGAAAGGGGAAAGGGGAAAGGGGAAAGGAAGCAGTGTGTACAAAGAGCTCGATATCCCACTTGCACTTCTGACTTGACAGAAGCATTCTCCACACACACCCAAACAGAGCATCCCCATCATCACCTTGATCAAACCCATTTCTTTTAAAATTATAGGGCATGCGTCTGTGCCGAAGACTGTATCCACAGTAAATATCCAGAGACACATCTTGGCTAACAAGTCCTGGATAGAATTACCCTGAAAAGAGAAAACATGGGGTTTTTTTACACTGGACACCTAGGCAAAGAGGAGAAGGTGCTCAAAATGACTAAAAATATTAACCTTCTTAAGGAGGTGACAGAGCATCTCTACCATGCACTACTGAGCTCTGCATCAAAAGGTGAGGCAGATCAGAAAGATGATTTCTGGCTGAACAAAGACAGTTTCTTGAGGGAGAAGAAAACACCCACCCACCCGAGCCCACGTATTTTGCACAATCTCTGCATAGTGGTGAGGGCTTCACCTTCATTTGGGGGGTGGGAGGGAGGGATTTTCTGCCCCTTCCCCCAAAGCCACTCCCCATCCAGCATACAGCACACAGACCCAGGGATGCTGCTGTCTTCCCAGCTCCAAAGCACAGAAAGGAATATTTATCTTACTGACTCTGAGCAGCTTTCCCTGAAAGCCAGCACACAGCATGCTCTCCTGACCCTATGGAAGCTCTGAAAGTATTCAAAGTGACTCCAAGAACAATGGGGGAATAAGAACATTTCACCAAAAGAGCACTTGGACAAAGGGAGGCATTAGACAACCTTTACACGTGGCTGCTCCCTTCTTATTAATGGATTTCCAACTCATAACTGAATCTGTGTGCTCTTCAGTTGCCTCCCATGCTTTTTCTTTACAGTCTTGTTCATTTTTCTCCTTGCCTCTGGCTTTCAAACAGTTCCTGGCTGCACTTCTCTTGAGCTAATCCTCCTTGCCTTCTTGTTTTCCACAGTTTGCAGTCCCCAGTCCTATATTCTGATTTCTTCTGCAGTCTTCCAGCATCTGTACAGTACATTTCACCTAGAATTCAAGACTACACAGATAAAGGTCCACCAATGCCTTTACATGTGCAGACAAGTAATATTTGGTTCCTGAGAAAACATGATTCTTGAGCCCAATAAAAATTTGTCCCTGAGGTTTTAATTCACAGACGTTGCTTTCCCAATATGCCCTTTTAACTGTTATTTTTGCATTCTCAAAACTCATGGGTTTTTTAAACTTGTGGTCCTGCATAATTCAAATATTTTCAAATAGTCCTACAAACACCCTTGCAGTTGTCTAAGTCATTAAACTTGTGGCTGAAGCAAGTTACGACTAGGTAGGAATTGTCCTGGAGCCTTTCTCTCCATGTTACTGTTAATGAGAAGCAACTCTCTTCATTTAGATTGCAATATTAATGTGTAACTGGTTTAGGAAACTACGGTGTTTAAAGATTAAGCTACACATTACTAAGACACTGGTCAATTTATTAAGTAATCAATATACTAATTATCAAATAAACACACCACTATTACTAATCTGCAATTATACTATTTTCCACCCTATTACACAAAATTATAAAGCTATTAATCTAACACACACATCCTATGAATCACACATATGTACTGTTCACTTACAGATCCATCACTTTTCCCTCCCTACATGACCTATCATCAGAGTGGAAATTTATCCCTCTGCAGGGACAGAAAAACTTCACACTGGGTTTTTCAGACACAGATCTCATTCAAAGCCCACCAGGGAGTCGCACTGGCTCAGGTTTGCAAGTCGGCATCACTGTCATCCATAGGCACCTGCATTTCTCCTTCCAGGAGATTCCCTCATTCTTTGGGTTTTGCTTGATTTTCTACCTTATTCATAGAACCATAGAACCATTAAGGTTTGAAAAGACTTCTGAGATCATCAAGTCCAACCTTCAGCCTGACAATAGCTTGCCTACTGAACCATGTTCCGAAGTGCCACATCCACATGTTTTTTGAACATTTCGAGGGATGGGGACTCCACCACTTCCCTGGACAGCCTGTTCAATGCTTCACCACTCTTTCAGCAAATAAATTTTTCCTAATATCTAATCTAAACCTGGCACAGCTTGAGGCCATTTCCTCTCAGCCTATCACTTGCGGGCAGTTGTACAGAGCAATAAGGTCTCTCCTCAGCCTCCTCTTCTGCAGACTAAACAACCCCAGTTCTCTCAGCCGCTCCCCATAAGACTTGTGCTCCAAACCCTCCACCAGCTTCACTGCCCTTCTCTGGACATGTTCCAGCAGCTTGATGTCTTTCTTGCAGTGAAGGGCCCCAAACTGGACACAATACTTGAGGTGTGGCCTCAGTAGTGCCAAGTACAGGTGCACAATCACTTCCCTACGCCTGCTGGCTGCACCTCTTCTGATACAGGCCAGCATGCTGTTGGCCTTCTCGGTCACTTGAGCACACTGCTGCCTTATGTTCAGCTGACTATCTACCAGCATCCCCAGGTCCTTTTCTGCTGGACAGCTTTCCAGCCAATCTTCCTGAAGCCTGTAGCATTGCATGGGGCTGTTGTGACGCCAAGTGCAGGCCCCAGCACTTGGTCTTGTTGAATCTCATACAATTGACCTCAGCCTACCAATCCAGCCTCTCCAGGTCTCTCTGCAGAGCCTTCTTACCTTCAGGCAGATCAACACTCCCATCCAGTGTCATCTGCAAACTTATTGAGAGAGCACTTATCTCCTCATCCAGATCATTGCTAAAGGTATTAAACATAGTTGTTTTTATCTGGAACAACCCATTTTCCAGCCCTGTACCTCCCTTCCTCTGCCCAAGCTTCTCCCTAAGATGCAATATGTCCCTTGTTACTTTTGACTCAGTGGCCCAATTCAGCAACAACTGTACTGAAGTCTGGTTCTTCTAAAGTAGTTACGGGGGCAATAGCAGCCTCATGTGGCATTTCTGATACACCCTGGTCCTGTCAGGCCAAAACTTCCCTGCAACTTTCCATTTTATAATAGCAATACATTACCTTACACATTGTCTGAGGCAAATCAGTCTACTTAGCTTTGATTCTTCCACCTCATCCCAGTCAAGCTTGTCAGTACATCTTGTTGTCAAGTGCAGACCAGCAAAACAAAGACCCACATCATCCATGTATCTGATCCATCCAAAAACTAGCTGTGTAATGGGACCAGAACAGATCCTCTAAAGTGAACAAGACCATGACAGCAAACACCACATGGTAGCTAGCTGCTGTGCTGTAGTTCATGTTTTCTAGGACTGCCCTTTTCCAGAGAGAAATGGCTAGTACAGCGGCTGGCATAATTTATTTTCAGAAACACCGATTTATCAGCAAACATGGAAAGAAAGAGTTGGAACATGTAATGGCCTGACAGATGAAAATCTGGCTCATCATCACATGATTCCCTTTCAAGCTCATCTTTAAAAGCTAATGCATATTTTTGCCCTTTCCTTGCCATTTAGGAGGCCAGTGCAGTACATCAGTGCACTGCTGTGTAAGAACTTTATTCCCATTTCCAATCTAAGAGATACCCATGAAAATTTCATACCAAGTTGTGCTTTAGTCCTGGGTTAAGTCACTCTCTCATGCTACAGCATTTATAACTAGCCAAAGAGATGTGGATCTTTCATGGACTGTGGAGTTTTCACCTGCATACACAAGCTATCCCTTTCAGGCACCTTAAATTATTTTATTCTGTACTTGTAATTTGAACTGAAAACGGACATTGAAGAGAATATAAATGCATCTGTCTTTCACTTTGCGCTTGTTCTGTCATTTTGTTCTAGTTTAACGCATTGCAAGCAATGTGACATGATTAATGATTTCAGGCAGAAAATCACCAGAAAATACTCAAGTGTTGAATTTCTCAGCTAAGAAGACAAAATAGGAAAAGATGTGGTAAGCAGCATTGACATTAACATTCACACATGGTTAAAACATTAATTTGGACTTAGAGGAGACATTTAATACATCTTTGTAAAATACTCAGGCCCTTCCTCACCACCACTTCATTTAGTCTCTTCGTAAAATACATACTAATCCAGACGCATGCATTGGAACCAAAAACTCAGAGTGCTTTGAAGTAACCAGGATGGAACAGCAATGAAAAAAACTGACATCCCATGGCACAGTGTGATGAAAAACCATGTAACTGTTTTAAGTGCTGGAGGTCTTGCCATTCATCAAAAGGCAACATGCTGATTCTCTAGGAGGAAAAAGATACAAAGAAATAATCATATCAAGATGGTCAAAAAGAGCTTCCTAAGAAAAAACGGCATCTTAGCTCCTACTGTCTCCAAATACAAGTTCCCAGCCCTGTTGAAAATGTCCTTCATGCCCTACCCCACCCAGTATTGAATATGCCCTCTTCATTTGTCTTTACTCTCTACACAGTATTGTGTCTTCCCATGCTGAGTCATGTCAAACACAAAAATTACAAGCACAAGGCTGTTTGCTTTCTATGTGTTGTACAGCCTGTTTCCTCTCAGGTTGGATAGCCATTGTTTCTAAACCAGTCCCACCTCTGACTTTCTGCATTCCCCATTTTTCCTTTAGAATCTGACTGTCCTGCCTCTCGATGGTCCTTGCTTCCCACCCACCAGGCCAACAGCAATTCCCAGCCTTGACAGTTTCCTCAAACAAACTACCTCATAAAAATTTTGAGGTCAGCTCCCAATCATTCAATTTGCTGCAACCTTTCTCTTTCAATGAATGCGCTTGTAAGCCCATTTTTAATCAGTTAATTCTGTGTGTCTCTTCATAGATAAGTACTGGTAACTCTGTAGGCTACACACTCTGTAACACGCCAGAGGACAAGCCACCTGTTGCAGAGCTGCAAAAGCAAGACATGCTCCAGCTCTCCTCACACAGATCTAGCATGCATACAGTACCACTGGCTCCACCGGTCACCTCAACCACCTGCCTCCTTGTGCTTCCTTGGGTAAGGAGCATTTGCTATATCTCTGAGCAGAGCCACACTGGCCTCTGCCCTGGCAGAGGCATTCAGGTCCAGACTGTGTTTCTGTAAGGCAGACAGCACACGCATCCTCCAGCTCAGGAAACTTTGAAGCTGCTGACTGCCAGAACTCGGAAGGGTGCACCTGTGGAAAAAGCTGCACCAGCTTATCAGACTATATCTTCCCTGAGCAGGGCAGTCAGAGCTGGTAAGGCCACCTTCATGTTCTTACTCATAGGAAGCAACAGTAAGGGCTCCAATAAGAAACACTCAACAGCAGAAGATGAAATACATTTGGTTTATTTCTTTCTAAAGTTTGTACATATACATATATCATTATACATATGTGAGATCCTTCACTAGGGTTGCTTGATTTCAATTACGTAAAAATTATTGGGAGGCTTCCAGGCTCTTTGTTGCCCGTAAGCAACATTTATTCCAACTTATAAAAACACAGAGGAACGGAGTTATAGTCAGGAACATGGACACAAGAGAGAAGTCTATATCTCACAGTTTCAATACATCAAAGGCAAATTATTTGTCTCTATACTGTAGGCTTACTTTATCAGCAATGATAAAATAGAGGAAAATATTTATATACAGTCACCTCAAGTGAAAAATAAAGCAATGTAAACTTAAATTCCAAAATATTATTTTAAATGATATAACAATATCCCCAAAAAGCCCATCTTCCAAGGCGAAGAGGACTGATTAAGTGCCTTCATTTATCAGGAAATGATCGTTCTAGTACCAGTTACATGAAGCAGAACAAGGGAGAGCATCCTGTGGTACCTTTAGAAAAGAGTGACAAATCTGCTTCAGGAAAGCATCTCTATTTAAGCAAGTATATGTTGAGTCCTTATGGACATCAGCAGCGCATGGAAACATCTCCCATGAACCAGGGCTTAACTTAAGTCCGCACAGCTCTGACTCTAACCTCTGAGAAGTATGATTTTCTGGCCATGCATGGTTCCCAGGGACAAAACAGGGTGTCCTGGTAGTAGGATAGCATCAAACCTGAGACAATGACCACCCCAAGAGTCAGAGCAGCAAGTTTCATGCTGCTGGAAAAGATTTAGTGATTACCTCAGTGCTGCTTCACAGCAGACAAAGAAGTTACCACAAAGCAGTGAGACTGGGACTCCCTGTTTAGAGTTGCATGAAAAACACTCCAGCGATTCACGGATGAGAGTGAACTATCAGAATAAAGGCTTCTACACTTGGCAAAAGGGATAGGAGGCCACCCAGAGGTAAGGTCTGGCAAGGACTTCTATCAGGCCCTGTAAAGTTATATCTGCACACAAGGGTGTGTGTAAACACAAGTGCAAAATGTTTTTCTGTACTATCGCTACCAAGAGTAACTCTTCCCATATGGGTACCACACAACAGTAACTGAAAATTCTTGGTCTAAGTGGAAACAACACTGCAACAGCTCAGGCAGAGGGCAAATGACACTTCCTAACTACAAGTCTGAGTGTAACAGTACTCGCCCTCACCTTCCCGCTACATCACCAAGGCAGAAGCTCAGTGCCTGAAAAAGGATTACAGGACTACACCAAAGCAAGGTGATGCAGATGTTCCTCCTCATTTCATCCTGTGTCTACTTGTGTCACAGTCCTGCAATCACTCTGGCCATTTCCCAGTGAAGTACAAAAGTTTTTCAAGGTAACTGTATGATAAGAGTTTTATGACTCCACATAAGAATCCACTCTCAAGCTTTGCTATCCCTTTTCAGGGATAATGCAGATAATGTTAGTGTTGCCCTGACTAGAGTGCAATAGGAAAACCCACTGGGTTACCTTATGTCTTTTTACTTAGAACAGCAACTTGTAAAAAGCTTGTTAACACCTTCTAGGGGAAGACTCTGGGAGGCATATGAGAAGCCCAAAAGAGATATTTCAGCCCTGCTGCTCTTTTCCCTGCTGACAAGCCAGACTTTCTTCTGGAAATCTGTACAGTTGCAGAAAGAAACCCTCACTACTGCTGTGCAGCTGATCTGCACGAGACATCACAAGCACCTGTCCTGCTCGGACACTTTAGGACATGATGTCCCCTTGCTGAATTTTCACAGAGCAAGGTCAACATTTTCAGAAGTAAAGCTGCGTATTAGATCCCAGAGTGTGATTTTCAGAAGAAGTCAGCACAGATGCTCTCACTGCAGGCATTGGCTGACATCAACAGGGAGAGGGTTAACCCACTGTTAAGCTAGCAGAAAATTCCACCCAGTAGCTTCCCTGCTTAGACTCTCAAATATATGCCTTTGCATTCTACTTGCAGAAAAACAGGCAGCCCCTGGTGGACAACAGATGGAGATCAAGGCAGCTCAAGGGATACTCTACATCTGCGAAAGTTCTGATGACTGTTTAACCTAATTTGAGAAATACTAGAACAACAAGCATTCTAACAAAGTTTGCAGCTGCTGCAGTGCTTTCACCAAAATAAGCCTCAGAAAAGAACAGTCTGCTTTGGAGTGCTGAGCCACAGAAGCCATACTACACCTATGAAATACATAAACACATCTATAGGCATCACTTAGACACGTTCACCAAGTAATGTAAGCCTCAGATTGTACCTCACGCAGAGAGTAGTGATTTTAAAGTTTTCAAACTGCCAAAAAACTCTGTTCTTTTAGTCAAGTTATAATCTTAGCCTCGAGTAAGAGGACATAGCTGTCATGTATATGAACAAATTAACAAAAAACCCCACACAATCCACCCGTGTTCTTATCCTACAGTCTTTCAGAATTTGACAGCACTGAGCATGAGGTCTTCCTAAGCGTGTAAGTGAATTAAGACTTATACCACTGATAGAGTTTGTCCTATGAAGTGACACTGGATGTCACCTATCTCCCTTCTCCCAGCAAAAGGCTCAGAGCAGTCAGAGGATTTTGCATGAAACAAGTCTACACAGCAGCTTGGCTAGCTGTTCCGTGGTCACACCAAGATATTCACTTGGCCCAAGGTGAAGCTGAAACCTTGTCTGCTTAGAAAAAAAAGAAGTATCTTGTTATGCTGGTCTCTTTGGGTGAGTTACATACAGGATCACTGCTACAGAGTGGCTATTAATTACAACGGTTTATATCAAAGAAAAATCCCACCCTTGTAGTTTGCAACATTTTCAATCCTTGCATTGCTAAGTGATGTCCTTTTTCTCGGTCCAAATAAACATCTGGCCTGTACCCAAACTGACTCTTGGCACCGATTTAAAAGCAGATGCCATGACAATTATTTAAACAATTACAATTTTTATGGAGTAGTTCATTGTTAAGAGGGAAAGAGGGAAAGAAAGAGAATGCTTTGGGCTGGCCTATATTTGCTCCTTCTGATGACAGGAGAGAAGTCAGGCCAATGCTGCAGACTTTGGGAAAACTGTGGCTTGCATTTGCTAAGGGAAGTGCTCTAATGAATAATTAAAATACAGCCTCAATGCCTCTAACAAAACGAATGAGCAAGGTACCTGGTACCTTCTCACAAGCAGCGCCAAGCCTGCCATCATCACTGTTCAGGACAGTAGATACTCACAGACAGCATACAGACACATGTCCCTTGTCCTCCTTGCTCTTATTTAAACCAGCCTCCTAACACCGGGACTGGGGCACCCCTGGATGAGGGTGCTGCTGTCACAAGGGAAAAAAGCAGCAGGTGGAAGGGACAATTCCTCAAGCATACAGTCCCTAGCAGGTGATCAGCCATGGAAGGTGGCACTGGCTTTCTATTTATCTTCCTCCAGGATCACTGTCTTGTGCACTGGTGTTGAGCTTGGGCAATATCATTTCTCTGGAGACTGACAAAGAGAAAACATTTGCTGGAGGAAACGTTCAGGTGCTGGGAGAGAGGAGAGGCCGGGCATACCACTTCTATACACATTAAAATTAACCTCTGAAAAGTATGATCCAAAGACCAACCCTTTCAAAGAAATTTCTGAGACAGCTTCTTTGGCTTGCCCCTATAGGCAGCCTAGATATTGGATGCTGGGAACACATGCTGGGGAGCATGTGGGAGAAATGTGGATTTCATAACTGCCCTCTTAGAGCAGATGTGATGTCCCAGAGCCTGGGGAGAGCAATACCAGGGAAAGTTTAAGCAAGCAGCAAAATGGAAGATTGCTCGTGATAAGGTGTGCACACTGCCTTTGCCTCTGCAAAAGGAGTTGGTGTTTCCAACAACCTGAATACCATCTCTCTGTGCTTGAGGGACACTGATTGAAAATGTTATTTCATTTTTTTTTTTACACAGCTCTCCAGAAAGCTGCAAAATGCATGTGCTGATTTGGAAAGTACTTAACTCCTTGCAAAGCTGCAAAGCTTGCAAAGCACCTGTTGCCTCTGCTTCTGAGTCTTTTGGAAAGGAGACCAGGAATGTCACAAGTGTCTGGCCTAAGTATGGGAGGAGGGACCCTGCATCCCTGCAGCGTAATGCTAGAGGATCACAGCAGTCTGAAATTCTGTCTCACACCTCCCAGCTAGAACTGTGGCTGGAAACACAGACTATCAATAAGCAGAATGAAAAAGCTGTTCACACAGTTATCCATTCAGCACAGCGCTGCTTCAGAGCAGGTTTCTCGAGGCAAGATGGGACAGTCAAATTTTCTCGATTTCTACAAGCATAGAAGGAAAAAGACTTGTTACACAGAAGCAGATGAGGTGCTAAGATGACAGACAGGAGCAGCTTGACAGAAAAGGAGGAGGAGCTGTCAGATTAACTGTATAAGGCCAAAATTGATTTAGGGATGGAGAATGCAGACACAGTAAGTGGTATGCCCTCTGCAGAGAAAAGCCTTCTCCACTTTCAAGAACACTGCTGTGCAAAGCCCCTGAAGCCCAGTGATAACTCTGCCACCTTTGACTTTCTGTACTGCCAGAATCACATCCTCACAGTCACCTCTTTCTAATCAGGGAAGAACCTCATTCCCCTACTGGAGAAAGGCAAAAATACTTGCTGTTTTAAGCCAGAAAAACACCCTGCTTTGTTATGAGAATACACTGGAGCTGTGAAAAGTCACCAAGTAATTCTGGTCTCTGGAGGCCTGCCAGTGCAAACCCTGCTCAAAGCAGGGCTGTGCTGAGCACCACTCTCCAGGAAAGCCCCAAGATGTGGGCAGACCACACCCTGGGAGCAGGCAGGACCAGAGGGAAAGTACTTAAGGGATGAGCTGTTGCAAGCCCTTAGAAAGCTTCTGGTAACCACTTACAAGTGGCTGGCTACAAATGTGTGAGTCCACATCACAGCTGAACAGCATTCCCCCACAGCTCCACTGCATTAATCACTCTGCTAGCTGACTTATCTCTCTACATAAATTAAAGACACAATATAAATATTAAAAGCTGAAGTCATGTTCACTGGTGCATGTGTAACGCGTGATTTATCTGCAAGATGCACACAAATACACAGTCAGCCCAGAGAGTCTCTTTTGCAGCCACTGCCAAAAGACAACGATCTCAAAAAGACCCCTGCAGCCTGCTGACTCACAGCGGAAAGTGCAGTTTTGGCTTCAGGAAAGTATATCACCTGCTTTAGTTGCTGAGTGGAAAGAGAGGAAGGCAATTTTCTAACTCTTCTCTCTGTTGTCAGGCGCAGATACAGTGATGTAATTTCCTGCCTCTCCTCCCTCAGCTGGGGAGAGGAGATGGTCCAGTCCTGGAAGCTGAACAACTGGCAATGCTTCAGAGCAGGATGGTTTCCTCTGGACCTCTGTCAGCATCTTGAGAGGGAGAATGCAAGCAAGTGTTGGCTCAGTGCTGCTCCCCTCCTTGCATCCCCCTTCTCAACAGGCAGCCAAAGGCTCTCCTGAGTGACAGTTGCACACTGAAGCACGAAGGATCACAAGGAAAGATGACACCTCCCTGCACCACAGATGCAAAGGCTGGCTTGTGCACAGTGTGGTCTGCCAGTAACTCCTGCTCGCACTGAGAACCCCCAGAACATTGCAGGCTGCTATGCTGAGACCAAGTTCTGGCGTAAGGTGGGTCCCAAGGGAAGGCTGGAATATCCATACATACTGCAACAGGAGCTCATGACTCAATGAGGTCAAGCACTGCTAAAAGGCAAACACCTTAGCAAAGAAAGGCAGAGTACTGGGTACCATGCAAAGCTATCTGGCCAGAAGCTCAGTGGTGCCACCCGAGAATATGCACCACTGAGACCTCCTGAGAACCTGCTCCCCTCCTTTACAATAGCATGGGGGCTGGGGGAAGCAAATTACAGTAATGCTTAGTAGGATAATCCTACTCCCAAGGAAGTCCAGGAGTCTTAGGCATCCACAAAAGGATCACCTTTTTGCTCAGTCTCAGATACATGCATTTTCACACGGGTGTCTGTGATGCTTAGAATTTGTAAATCACTGAAGCAAAATGGTTATTAATTAAAACTTGAGCAGAACTGACAAAATCTCAGTAAACTAATCTGCATGCCTCAGCAGTCTCACCAAGAGTGCTCCATGCTCAACAAATGTTTAATGACTAAAAGACACAGTGAAAAACCATATTTGCTAAGCCCAGATAAGACTTAAAAAATACAGCCTAATCCATTTACAAGTATACATGGAAATAGAGAATAAATAATGAAAAATAAATTAAAAAAATAATTTTTGTATTTCAGTTTTTTACTTTACCTATTGCTTCAAATTATCTCCTCTGCAATGACTTTGAAAAGGAATTATCCAGTCTCTGTGTCAAAGTTGTGAAATGCATTTTACAGGAATAATTTCTTTTTGAGCTCAGCAATTTAACTGCAGCAACCAGAATATTTTAAAAGCTGGGAAAAAAAAGTTAAATGTCACCTCTTTGCCTTTCAAAGCACTGCACTCCATAATCACAAGAGGTTTGCTGGGCACGTTCCAGTCTGCCTTCAAGAATCTGATCTAGACAACCCTGCCCTGACAGTCAAGAAGGGCTCATTTACAAAGCTGCACATTTTTTTTTGTTTCTGCTGCATGCTTTCTAACACTGTTACCTAAGACAGGACACGTTTTCTTCTCAGATGTGCATTTGGCATTCCCCAAATGCATGTCTTCTTCTCTCTCTCTTCTGCTTGTTTGCTTTAAACCACCAGAGCATGATGAACAGCTGCAGGGATCTCCTGGTTTTGTTTCCCTTTCATGAGCTGTTGATCTGCCATACTTGATTAATTCAAACAATCTCTCCCAATGAGCACTATCATGCACCTGTCGACACTGAGTCTCCTTACACAACATGCTGCACCACATCACTATGGCTCCAGCAGCAGAAGGCATATCTTTTCCTCAGGAAGAGGACTGAACATTTGCTCCACTGTAGTAAGTACGCACAGCCTCTAAAGACCCAGCACTTGGGAAGTGCTAACAGTTCCTACACAGGACTTTGCAGTTTTTAGGAATGTTGCCAGGGCTAGGGGCTAACCAGTGACTTCTAGCACAGAGCACAGAGCTGCTCTCATTGGCAGGTGCCAGATGTGCATGCACCCCAACAGCACATGTAGATACACTCCCATCTGGTTTTGCTATCAGGCTGCAACTGCAAGGATCAACACGTTCCAGAATCTGATAGTGCATCATCTTTGTTACAGCCAATGGCAAACACAGCACCAGGAAAGCTGTTGCACGGTGGTATGCAGTGGGGGAGGCAAGCTATGCAGTGCCTGTTAAGGTCCTTCTGTCTTTCATTGCTCCCTGTCCTGCCTACTGAACTGGCAGTTCAATAAGCTATATTAATTGATTTGGACCCTTCAAGCAGTCCGGCAGAGCACAAATGCTCTCAGGAGGTAATTTTTTTGATATGTGGCTCTTCAACTATTTGGGCTGGAAATACCAGCCCATTTCTAAACAGTCTTTGCATTGATCTTGACGTTTCTTTATGCATTACGGATTACATCCATCAAAATGCTACCCTGTGCCAGGTGCAACAAAAATAACAGCAACGAACTGGTCCTTAACATTACCTCCCACCGTATCTGCGGGAAAGGCCAGCTTTGTTATACCACTGCACATAGGGGAAAGGTGAAGCAAAATGAGGGAGACCAGCTCACCCAGCAGGCCAGTATCAAACCTTAGATTAAAACTCAGGGTTTTAAGAACGAAGAAAATGACTTCTACATTACCTTGCTACTCCCAGTGCCTGAAGACTGTTGGACACCCCAAAGGTCTGTGGCACAAACAGAGGGCTTTCAGGTATAGAGAGCTCTACCCACGGTGGTCCCTCCCTGTCCCATGTTCCCCTCCAAAAGCCTGGTGCAGGCTATACAGGAGCTGCAATGTGGGATGGCTCCCTGTGGGTGGAGGGTAGGATCTGCCAAAGCTGAGTTCACCCTCAGCTGGCCTCCAGGTATGGAGCAGCCAGAATGGTATCAAACCCTGGCCCAAAGCAAGGACATGCCTGTCCCCTTCGCCATTCTGCACCAATCTCTTCCACCTATTTGTGAGCTAAAGCAGGAAACTGGGGAGCTGAGGACAATCCCTTCCTAAAAAGAAAAGGCAAAGTGCTTTGTCACTAGCAGAGAAATTGCAAACACCTATCTGTGCACACCAACAAGGAAACTCCTGGAAAAGGAAGCATCAGGGCACAACATACCATAAGGCTCTATATAGCAGCTAAGGGAAAGCGTATAGTTAAAAACTACACAGAGGCCATTTGCTTTTACAATATAACGCTAATGGCTGACATCTACAGCAGCCTCCTCCAAAAACAAATCTAAAGCCCAGTTAGTTATTCTAACTGGGTAATCCCTAATCTCCATGTCTGCAGAGACAGCACAGGTTTGAATAGTCCCCAGCCTGCTATCTCAGGAGAAGACTCTGTTTGGAAGGAAGCAAGAAAATTATTCCACTGCCATTACCCCAGCATTGCCAGAGGTTTCTAGGTTTCGCTCCTTCATGTTCATGGGTCCAGGGTCAATGCAATAATGATAAGCAACAGTGACTACTTACTGTAGCACCCGCTGCTAAGTATCAGTACCAACATGCTCTGCATTGTCATCAGGAAACCAGTGTTCCCAGCACCCTAGGCTCTAGCCAGCCTTCTGCAGCTGTTCATTTGCACAACTTCTCTCATAGCTACAGCTCATATTCACAGCACTGCAGCATTTGTCCAGTTACTTTTCCCACCCACCACGTAAATAAAGTGACAAGTGACTTGAGAGATGAAAGCCACGTGCCGATGGGAGGAGATAAATGGGGAAGAGACAAAATATATGTCGCAGAGTTCTACCCCTCCCCCAGCTCCTTTAGAAACAGAACAACATAAAAAAGTCCCAATGCTTCACAGTTGCTAAATGATAAATTAACAAAGCAAAGCAGGAGCAAAGACATCTCCCACAATCTGCACAGAAACAGCAAAATATACAATAGAAAATGTCACTAACACCCCATTCAGGCAGATGCACTTTTTTTTTGTGAATGACAGGTTATTAAATGAAAAAAATTTGACCACCGGTACTTTGCTGCATGGCTGTTCCCCTGCTTTCATTTCTACCCTAAGTGACCTTCTGCTTAATGCTGGGTGTTTCTGGCCTGTAGTCCTTCCTCTCCGAGACATTGCGTTTCACCTTGGCACTAACTGGAGACTCCTGATTCAATGAGGGACTTGAGTGGGATTTCTTCAGTCCTGGTGCATCGTTCTCTCCTCCGCTCAGCAGCTCCTTCACTCCTTCTTTCAGTAGGCCAACATAAATCTCATAGCGATTTTTCTGGGAAATGAAAAGAAAGGCCCAAATCAGTCTGGAAGAAATTCTTCAAAAGTACTTGAAAGACCATCTGGGTAACTTAATGGTTTCTGCTAGCCTTGAAAACCAAGAGCCTAATATGGATGTGAACAATGGTTGCTGATGTGGACACGAACAATGGTGGCTAATGTAAATTATACTGTACAAAAAGGATTCAGGCAGGCTGAGCCTGGGGGTATTGTGCAATTAGAGGCACTCAGTTCTGCAGCATACAAATCCCTGTGCTCTGCTGAATGGTGGCTTCCAGCTAGCTGGAGTGCATGGTGGTTTCCGAGTAACACCAGTCGAGTTTGCTGATCTTAGTCACAGTGAGTCATATTCTCTGGTAACACATATACAGCTGTTATGTGCCCCACACAGGCATGGAGATAAGGGACAGTAAACTGAACGACAACAAAAATCCTGCTCTGGTTGGCTACAGATCTCTGCTGAGACCCTTCACTCCTGCCAACCGGTTCTGCTTTCCTTGCTTCAGCCCATGGGGCAGAAACCAAAGCAGGGTCCTGCTAAGCTTGGCCACCACTGAGCCTGTGAGAGGATGCTCTGGAAGGCCACATCTTAACAAAAAATAACAGGTGAGAGGGCTATGACAGCAGCATGACATGTTCCTCTAACAGGGCCACTCACAGAGAAGGATGAAGGTTGCTCTTTGGTTGTATTTTTCAACTGGAAAAAGTTCACTTTACTGTGCCCCACGTTCTGTGTTCCACTTGTTCTGTTTCTTGTCTGGAGCACAGCTTTTCCCTCCAACGGGAACATTTCACTCTGTGTGGCACAATAACATGTTTCTGCACGTAACATCTTGGCAACCAACAAAATGAGGGTACATTAACAGACATTCCCTGCAGGGCCTCAAAACCACAAGCTGGAGCAGGAAGTCCTGAAAACAGAACAACTCACCTCCCAGGATTTGTTTAATAACCTGCCCCTGACATATCCACTAAAAATGTGGTACAGGCATTGTAACTGAAGTGATCTCAGTGGGCTGAGGGACAGGGAAGGAGGATGTAAACATCTGTACTGATTTTTAATTTATATTCCAAAGTGGAAAAACACCTGTCAAACTATTATGCTTCTGACAGAGGAAAAAGTGTTCAAGAAAAATTCTTACAATTTATAATAATATAATATAGTTCTGGTAATAACACTTATTTAAGAGCAGGAAGTATAAAAGCTTGGAAACTGCTTTGAACAGCGGAATATAAAGAAAAAAGAGGAGAGAATGTGATTTGGGTTCCAAAGAGTCCTTTAAATAAACAAAACCTCATAGAGGAGGATCATAAAAGAATTCACCTAAAAATTAAAAGCATTCTTATCAATTCCATATCTGGAGCTTCACCTCCACAATGCAAGAGACAAACACATGAAGCAGGTAAGATGTGTCATTCAATAAAAAAAGGAAACGGAGAAACAGCAAGTAGAACCCTGATGATGATGCACTGGGCTGATGAATGATTCATCACACAATGAACACAACAGTTCTGCAAAAGAGAAGGCAAGCCAGTGCTCTGAGCCTGGGATCAGTGTAATATTCATCAAGACAGAGGGACTTTACTGCCACACAGTCCTTTGGGATTATTTGTGGGACCATTAAACATCAACAGGGTCACAAGCTCCAGCAATCAGAACGGAAATTCAAGGTCAGTTTCTGACCTGCATGTCTGCCAATGGCCATTTTGCCTTGGACTTTCCGGGTGCATGGTTTCTTTCACAATTAAGCAATGCATTTGGAAGTTTCTATTATGATTTCAACTGCAATAAACTTTCTCTTTTAGTGATCTGACATTACAAGCTAGGTATTAAAGCTGGGGGAAATTTTTCCTCACACGAAATTAATCTGGAGAATTCTGTCAAGAAATTAAAACCACAAAAGCTAAAGGTATTTAAAAATTCTGCAACATTATCTTTGAAGACTGAATGCATATAATAAAAGATGAGGAAATCATCCACCAAATTTCTGGCTTCACCTCTTACCTAACAGCACTCAAAAGATCTCTCCCAAACCATAAATTTGCTGCAATGAGTAACCATCACCTGGGGCAGTATATCCTCAGTCAGAAAGCGAAGAGAAACATTCCTTCCTCGGTGTCTACAAACAAAGACACCAGTAAGAAGAAATGCTCCTGGCTGCATCCCTGAACAAGGAGAAGACACCTCAAGAGCACCGCAACTCAGAAAGAAACAACATCTCACTTGTCTTTCATCAGGAATGAGAATAAAAGGAACACAAATTGGTCAACAAAAGCCTGCAGAAACGGAATCTGTCTTCTTCCTTCCTAATGGTACTATGCTGCTTCCTCTGGGACTAACAGGCCCTTTTGGTGTGCTTCTGGAGATGTATCAGCATGGTCCTTTGTATGTGGATGCAAGGCCTGGTCTGCAGTCTCAGTCTGAAAGAGCCAAGCACAATACAGCCAAGCACAAAATACTGCCTCACCTGCCTCTTGCCCTTTTGCCCTTACTTTCACCAAGTGAAAGTAACACAGCACTGCACAGCAGCACCCTGAATCACCATCTCGCATACACTGCTTAAGTTGGTGCTACCACTCGCCTGCCTAGACAGGAATTCCTGCAGTGCTGATCACATAGCTGAACTGCACAGTTCAATTGTGGGCAAAGGCTCTCACTGGGGAAGAAGATATCTTTTCTTTTTCCTGGACTGTACTGGTTATATATACTGAAATACCTGAGAAATATTTCTCTAAAGACTACGGTGATAAAATTGAGAGCAAACAGAAACATCAGAGAGAAACACTGAGAAAAAACAGAAATAGAACAATCTCCTTTGCCATGAATCTTTCAAAAATCATCTAAGACTCCAGTCTGCATTTCATCCTAACTGATCAGGTTTCTAGAAGTGATAGAAAATAAACTTTGTGTCAAGGGCCCAAAACCAAGAAATTCTTCGCTCTCCCAAGTTGCACAAGACCTCCTACAGAGTGAAAGTGTGTAGTTTGCTCTGTATAGCCAAGTGCCTTGTCCAAAACTCGCATTGTGCCAATAATTACAATCATTTGATCGCAGTTGTTCAGCCAAGTTTCAAACCACCTTACTGTCTATTTCCTAGTCCACACTTGATCAGCTTGTCCACAAGGCTGTTAGAGGAGACAATTTCAAAATCCTTGTTAAAACCGAAACCAAACAACTGTCACTGCTCTCCCTCATCCATCACACCATGCAACTTTTTGTAAAAAGCTATCATGTTGGTCAGGCATGATTTCCCCTTCATAAAGCCATGTTGATTACTCACAAATGCCTTGTCTTAAGTGTGTTTGGCAGTGATTTTCAGGAAAACTTGCTCCTTCCACAGATGGAGAATCAGCTGACCAGCCTGCAGTCCCTGGACATTCCTCCTTGCCCTTCTTGAAGACAGGAATGACATTTGCGTCCCTCCAGTCCTCAGGGACCTCCCCTGATCACAAAGACTTTTCAAAGGTAAGCAAGAGTAGCTTTGCAATGACATTATCCAGCATCCTCAGTACTCATGGTTGTATCCCTTCAGATCCCATGGACTTGCATATGTCCAGTTTAAATATTGCCTAACTTTATCATCCTTCACCAAGGGTTAGTTTTCATTTCTCCAAGTTTTCCCACTGAGCTTATGCATTTGTGACTGCTGAAGGCTGCAGAGAACAGACAAAGAGACACTAAGCACCCTAGCTTTTCCCTATTCTTTGTGACCAGATCCCCTGCTCCACTATAAGCCCCATGTAGGGCCTGTATCTTCCCTATCTGTCTTGCTGTTAACACACCTGTAGAAACCTTTCCTCTTGCCCTTCACATATTTTGTCAAATTCAACATTGCATGGGCTTTGGCTTTCCTAAATGCAATCCCACATGCTCGGACAGTATCTCTTCTATTCCTCCTGTGCCACCTGCCACTGCTACCACCTCATACACACTTCTTTTTTATGGTGGAGTTTTGCCAGGAGCACCTTGTTCATCCATGAAGCCCTTCAGCCATCTTTGCTTGCTTTCTTGCTTGTAAGAGTGAACCATTCCAGAGCTTAAACAAAGTGATCCTTGAAAAGTGACCAGCTGTTACAAAAACAGAAAGCATCTTCACCCCAGTGCTGTATCTAATGGGATTTTTCCAAGCAGTTGTCTGAAAGGGCCAAAGTCAGCCCTCCTGAAGTCCAAGGTTGTGATCCTACATTTTACTTTTGACCCTTCCTTTCAGGATCATGAAGTCCAAATCTTGTGGTCACTGCTGTCATGGTTGCCCTTGACCTTCACATTCCAAACCAGTCTTTCCTAGTTTACAAGTGAGAGGTCCAGCAAAGTGCCTCTTCTTGTCGGCTCCTCTGTCACCTGTGTTGGCAAGTTGTTGTCAATGCACGCCAGAAATGTCCTGGATTGCTTTGCCCTTCTGTGTTGTTCTTCCAGCGGATACAGGGATGAAGTTCCCCATGAGGACTAGGGCCTGCAAACACAAGGTTTCTTCCGTTTTTTTTGAAAAAGGCCTAGCAGACAACCACCACGACAACATCCATCTTCACGTGCCAACCACAAGCATTCAGCTGGCTCATTACCCTTCATTAAGCAAAGCTTCATGTGTGCCTGCTACTTACTCACAAAAAGGGTAACCTCCCCTCCTTGCCATCCTTGTCTGTTCATTCTAAAACCCATGTGTGACAGCCCTCTTAGTCATGTGAGGTATCCCATCACCTCACTTCAGCCCAGTTTTGTTGATTATGTGCTCTATCCTGTTCACATTATTGTGTACCCTTTGCTTGCCAGCCCAGTCTACCACTTCCTCATTTGATTGTTAGTCAGATCATGTCAGGGGTATGGGATATGGAAGAACAAATTGGCCACCTGTATTCCCTATACAAAACAGTAGCAAAACATCTATGCAAAATATCTCAAGCTCACCATATGCAATGCAGTTCAGAGCTACAGCAAAGTCAAAACCAACAGGCTGTGGTTACAACCTGCTGCAAAAGCAAAAGTACACAACCAGTCAAGACCAGGAGTAAAAAAGCTCCATCAAAAGAAACTTATATTACACATAGCAAGAGGCTTATTTTAGTTCTGGAGGCTTATGTTGTCTCCAGCATCTCCTCCGGTGGTCTCTCTGACTTTTGTCTCATCTGCTCTTTCTCTTCTTCAGACAATAGATCTTCCTTGCTAGGAAGTGCCTACCTAGAGGAGGATGCTTTGAGACCCAAGGTAAAAAATATCAGGCATCTGCTGGGTTGACAACTCCATCCTGCATAGACCTACAACATGGCAGACACCATGATGAATAAAAGCTGGTATCAGCTGCTCAGAACAATCTCCTAAGGCAGTTGCCTAAGTTGCATCACTCAGTCTTGTGATGAATAATTCTACCCTTTTACTGTTTGTCACAGAATCTTCCAGTTGGCAAAGACCTTTGAGACCATCGAGTCCAACCGCACCCATCCTCTGTTAAACCATGGCCCTCAAACCATGTCCTGACATACAACACAAATGGCTCTAATGAAGCACGCCTATGACAATAATATTGGAAGAGCAGTTCCTTCAAAACACACCAATAGAAGACAACTATTGTGATTTCCATTACTGCGGAACAGTCATTCCGTAAAGATCGAGGTGTCAACACACGAGGCAGCACATGGTCTTAACATAAGACAGTTCCTGCCTGAATACCTTATAATCTCTTCAAATAGATAAATCTGACAAGGACAGAGGGCCACATTTTTACCCTGCATTTTACAGATGAGGCACTAAATTCATGGCTAACGTCACAGGAGGTCCTTACCAGAAAGTGGAGGCACATCCAAGCTTCTGGCACTGTTACAACATATCTGACTAACAAGAACATATTCTTGGTGAAGAAAGGTGAAAAATACAGAACTTTAGGACTGATCCCCAGGTACCAGAACTGCAGGACTGATCCCCAGGTACCAGAACTGCTGCCCCATCCGCACTCAAAAAGTAAACATAGTAATGTTTCCCATATATACCTCAAACTCCAGATAGTGCTCCTTCAGTTTGTAATCATCTACTTCCTTGCCTTTGAGTTTCTTGTCAGGAGGATAGGAGCGATGTTCAGCGAGCTCGGTGGAGATCTGCTTCAGCTTAGCTTCATGGGACTTCAGCTGTTCATCCTTCAGAAACATATTAGGTACTTTAGTAGCAGAATCTAAAATATTCAATAAGCAAAGGAAAACAAAGAAATCCCTGGACAATACCAAGCAGATTTTTTCTTTCTTTCTTTTTTTTTCCTCTTCTTCTTTCCTTTAACTAATTTTAATTATATTAATATGTTCTGTTATTCCAGAGCTCTGGCCCCAACAGTGCTCTCAAAGGCACCCATGAAAAGTGGCCAAGTTTGCAGAAAAACTCAGCAGCTAGCAGATGCTACCAGGAAGGATAGCAAACCTGTTATCCCTTGTCTTGCTGAGAGCAACAGAAGCAGCTTGCTGCAAAGAATTACCGACAACATGACACTTCTGCTCTAATGCATTGTTTGGCATATAAATTAGGGCTGTTGTGAGTGCAGCCAGTCCAAGGGCAGAATGAGACAAGCAAAAACCTTGCCTTCTCTACAATGTAAAAGTAGCTCCTTCCAGGACAGAAAGGACATGGATTCAGGGTCCTTACTTCCATTCCTGCACTGGAAAACGCTCTTTGGTCTGCAGTTCCCATTTGTTCAGAACAATATAATGCATCTGGAAGAGGAAAAGCTGTCCAGTCCCCAACGGTATCTCATTTTGTTAAGCTGCTACCAGCTTTTATCCCATTGTGCAACTGAAGAAAGCGAGGAGCTGCTACTCCCCCCTTTCTAGGCAATTTCCTTTATCGAAATGCTAGGCCCACTCACTTTCTGCAGTCCATCTGTCAGTTAACCTTCCCTCAGCTCAGAGGGTTTCCAGCTCCTGCAGCATGGCCTTCTGGCCATTTCTAGGCTTAGGGCTGAAATTATGTTTGAATAAGTCCAAAATATAGACATGATCATGCAGATCTCAGTGACTTAGCCAGTTGTAAAAGCGGGCAGTACCCAGCTAGGCTCCTGCCTATGCACTTAGCCTCGTAGGAGGAGACAGCTGCCACAGAAGTTGTCCCCACAGTAGTGCAGCTGCCCAGCTTGCAGACTCAAGCCTAGCTCGGACATGTCTGCACTGCATTGTGAGTCACATCATGGAATGAGCCTCTAAGTTTATTGAGCTGGAGCTGCTGCAAAGAGCAGAACGGAGGAAAAACTCCTACAGAGGATGATATTTGAGTCCCATCTAATCTTGTGTTTCAACTCTTTTGCAAGAGAACTGAAGAAAGAACCGTGGGATAATTTGCCTCCGCCTGTACATGGTAGGGCTGAAAACACTCACTACTGGCTGCCAAAAATTCTTGTTACTGTTAGTAACTACCCTGGATCTGCTTACTTTATTAGTGCCCGGTCACCCTTTACATTGTGCTGAATCCCTGGTCCCAGTGACATTCTGTTGCAGTGAGTTCTGCAGCCTCATGACAACAGGTCTTTGAGCAGCTATTAATTTGTCACTTCTAATTTTCAGGATAGCAGCCCTTTGGAGTTTTCATGTGTGCATCCACATTCTCAGAAAAAAAAAAAAAAGGGAAAAAACCCCACAACCTAGTTCCTTTACATATAGCTTTGTCACATCCCTCTTTGGTTGGACCAGCCAAGACCAGACACTGATCTGCTTTTGAAAGCAAACTTGGTACAATCATCTTGCACAACCTGACATGTCCAACCTCTCTCCCTCGCCTATGTTAGGTTCTCATTGCATTCTGACTTCTGCCTGACCATGAGCAGGGCCTTTGAAGAAGTGCTGTCCATCATGATCCAGCCCATAAAATCCTAAACAGCAACCACAGGGCTTTGACAATCTATATTTTTTTGTCTGTCAAATGAGAAGCAGCCTGCTGGCAGCTATTCTACACTGACAGATAAAAGCAAACATGTTTCTTCTTGCCTTTGAATTTATCTGCTTTGAACATTTAACACTCTTCTGCCTTTAGCTAAAACAGCTTATTTTATTCCACTTTTCATGTCTCCCCTTCTTTGAGACACAAACCACAGGGCTGTGTTCTATTTTTTTTTTCCTTTCCATATTAAATGGAAACAATGAGACTATGAAACAACATGCTAAATGGAACAATCACACAGAACAACAATGAGTAAAAAAGCTTTTTTTTGGTGACTCAGGGTGAATTACTGAAGCCCCATACAGTATTTTAAAGAAGGCATGCATGAGCAAAAAGTAAACCCACAGGGATAAGACAAGTTATATTACTCTGTGTAAGATATGTTTTAAACATTAACCTAGAACAGAAGATGGAAAGTCGGTCACTGCATTGTAAGAAGAAAGGCTACTGCCATGAAGAGGTAAAAAGCATGGGCAACATGAAAAACACACCCTGTCAGACAAATGCAGATTATGAGATAGCGGTTTCTAAGCAGTGTTGCTAAGCTATGAAGATGGCAAAAAAAAAAAAGAAAATTAAGAAGCAAGCCAGCATGGGTAGAGGACGTTAAAAGCTACAGGAATTTACTCGTAAATCATACCCTTTGGACTGGGATCTATCACCTCTGCCACACTGCCAACCTCAACAACGCAATCAATATCATGTTCCTGCCTGCGCAGGAGTTATTGCAGGCATGCACCAAAGCTCCCAAAGCACTCAGAGCTACGGGTGCGAGCATCAAATACAGGCAGTCTGAAGTAAGCAGAAGTAGGTGTTTTTTCTTGCAAGAAGTAGTAGAGCTGCGAAATGTCTTGCCAAAGGATATTGCAGAAGCTTATGTGATTACAAGGGGAGACCAAAGACATTCATGTAAGAGACAGTTTATAAATATACATTAAACAGGAAATCCCTGAGCTGATAAGGGTTAGAGCCTTGTGGTATTGTGGAAGAAACATAATTCATGCTTGCCTGGCAGATCAGCTTTCACCTTTTATCACCTCGATAAGCCAAATACCAGGAGTATGTCCATTTCTTGTGAAATGAGTGGCAATAAATACTCAAATTAAAAAAAAAAAAAAAACACCAGTCAGATAGTATTTGAAATATCCTCTGCAGAGCCATAACAGCAGAATGAAAATTCTGGATCTGGTACTAGCAACACTGGTGATAGTTTCCTTTTCTTCAAAAACATAAAACAATTATATTCAAAGGTGCTCCTCTCCCCGCACTTCAAATATTTCATCAAGAAATGAGCAGAATTTGCCATGCAAGCTTCATTCTCCTAGGAATGCTAGTGGCAACAGCCACGAAACAATGCCAAGGAACACCGTCCAGTCTCCAGCCAGCCAGAGAAACCACCGTCACCTACCTTTTATAAAATAGCTCACCTGAGATAGCTTCGTTGTGGTGGCTGGCAGGAGTGGCCGACTGAACTTCTTCTGAGAGCCAATTGCTGCTGGGAATGGTGGTGCAGAGAAGACAGCAGCCACACAGTTAATCTTGTTGATCCAGGTTTGCATTTCCTCTTGGCTCCTGGGGAAGAAACACATACTAAGCACTTGTTGACTCAGCCTCTTCTACTTCTTTCCCACTCTTCAATGGCATTTTAAAAACAATAATAACCAGAACTAGACAAGTCTAGTCTAGAGTCTGCTCAGTCTTCTGTTCTGTCTTTGCAACTGGTTAATGTTAGATACCTCAGTCACAGGCTGGCTCGTGATTAGATCCGTAACTCACCCTAGCACACATCTTTTCCTAATCCAGACCAAACAACGCAGACAACAGAACCAACCAATGTCCTGACTCAGGTATATGCAGGACACCACAGATCCTTAAGAGGTTTCACCTGAATTACAGTAGAAAAGGGCTTGTGTACAAGACCCATGCATGCGTTTTTAATGTCAGAAGTAAAAGGCAGGTCATCTGTTCTCTCTGGATATCACAGCCTGAGAAAACTTAATCAAACTATTCTTGTATTAAATAGTAACTTCATTTCTGTCAAAAGTGCATCTTCTAGAAAGACATCTGGCTAGGATTTCATGACATCAGGAGACAGGCAATCCAAGACTGCCTTTGGTCATTTGTTTCAATGATTAATCACCCTAACTGTTAAAAGTTTGTGCCTTGTTTCCAAATTGAATTTCCTGCTGCTACAGCTTCCAGCTGCTGCATCTGGTTATGCCTCTATCGGCTACATTAAAAATCCTCTTAAAACTTGATATTTCTTTCTCATTAACTGCTTGTACACTCTAATCAAATCACTACTTAATATTATTTCTGATCAAATAAACATGAACCTCTTAAGCCTCTGCTTTAACCTGTCCAGGCATGAATTTACCCCTCCTTCAGCACTGTTTTCTTTCCTCAATGACTGGCACAAATCAGAAGAGAGCACTTACTGGGCTTGGAAAAGCAGGACCCTCCAATCTGCTGTTTTAAGCTTGAGGACATTGGGTTTCTTCTCATAGTCTGTTGCCTTGGATGCCAGCGCATGATGCACACTAACTGCGTTCTTCAAATCCTCCTCCGACAAAGCCTTTTCTGGCTTATATTCATCCTGCAGGAGTTAACAGGGGAAAAATGGCATGTTATTTCTCCATGCGCTACTCCTTTGCCTTCAACTTAGGCCAAAAGACTTGATCCATTACTCTATATGAATTGAATGCTACCTGATGTGAGCACTTGCACTTTCCACTACCCTTAACATCTTTTCCTTTCTCTTTCTTTTCTCTTTTTTGATCTCTTTACAAGCGAGAGAAGTAGTTCCACCACCTGTTTGACAGGAAGAGGGGTAAACAGGGAGTATTTAACTACCACAAGAGCTGTGCACTATTTGTCTTCATTTCAGGAATCCTTCATGGCCAGCTCCCCACCTTCACTGCTCAGACACTGGCTTCTGCTCGGGTTCTCAGCCTCCAAGGTTCAATTTTATTTTTTCTCAAACTGCCTTTGTATGTCCTCCTAGGCAGACTCTCACATGCAACAGAAGCCTTCTTATGAATCTCCACAAAGAAAATACAGAAACCGCTTTAAATCTGCTTGCTCAGATTCTGCAAACGCCAAGCACTGCACCATCCAGGTTTCTGACTCAACAGTACTATTCCTAATGCCAAATGACAAAAGCTGGGACTCAAGACTACTCTGTGTTGCAAGTGTCAGACCAGGAGCAGTCTTCATTCTCCTGAGTGACTGGAGCTGGATGAGGACACAGTCACGGTATAGTCACAAGTTCAGTTTAAAGCTCACCTGACTATAAATGGTTTGGGAAAGCCAGGAGCTTTTTCAAGGAAGAATCATTTGCCAGTAATGCTGTATATGCAAAGTTTCTCAAGGAGAGGCCAAAGCAAACTGACTCCATTTCTCCCCTTTTGTATATCACAGAAATCAGTCTCATCTGAACACCAGCCAAGGGAGGGGGCATGACAGCTGCAAAACAGAGGAGTAATTCCCTGCAGGCATGATAACTACTCATCCCTCCACCTGAACATAAGACTTACAAGACGGGTTTAGCAGGCAACAGAGTGCAGGATGTAGAACATGTGCAGGGATGGACAACACTAGCTCAAACACCCAGAGAGGCACCAGCCCTGATGAAGAGCTGGTTAACATGCACGAATTGGTTTACTTGGCTTATCTGGCAACACACAGAGTAACGTTACAGCCACAGCCAACTACATTGCTGCTGAAGGTATCTGTGCTCTCAGCTAGGCAGGGTTTGGTGAGGGCTCTCTAGGATGGGTTTCATCCTTCCTCACTGAGGTCCTGCTAGAGCAGGTCCAGAACTTGCTGTTGCTCAGACACTTCACCAGAGGAGACGCAGCTAACCAGCAATACTGGCACAGCAGTGGGGTGAGACAAGGGTACAACCCACCACAGCTCTGGCAGGCCTAGCAGAAAGGCAGAGCACAGCTGCACTGATGACTGAAGGGTAGCCTTCAACCTAAACATCTATGACATAAGGGGTTTTCAAGGTCTGGTAGTGAGTGAAGACTAGCATCCCTCTTCTCTCACAGCTGGAGTCCCACTAAGCTTTGGAGGGATCTCCATATCACGTGATGGACTTTGCCTACTCTCAATTTGGACACTATCTAAACCACCTCAAGGACAATTTGGGAAAGTCCCTAGTCAAAGAACAAGGACTGGAAGAGGCTGTCCAACATCTGGCCCACCCCATCTTGAAGACAGAGGAAGTAAACCCCCAGCTTAAACTCCTTCCTTCACGGGTTCAAAAACTAATTTATTTGGTGGTAGTTTTGGGGAAAATAACTGGCTTCACTGTTCAGGGAGGCAGGGAAAACTTCAGGGTCAGGAAATGAAGTTAGACAGGCCTTAGAAACATGATATTCTGGCTTTTCTCAAGTTCTCTAGACACAGCACCAACTATTGCCTTGCCTGTTGCCTCCTGTAGGACGCATTCAATATCCACAGCCTGCTCTGGTGTCTAAACCTGATACAGCAGAACTCCACATTTGGGCAGTTCCAGAAGCAGTCCTGGCTGAGAACCCCTCCTTACCAACAAACAGCATTTGCAGTAATCCTTGCTAATCCCACCAGATCAGCTGGCTGCAATCTACCCTGACAGCTGGGGCTCTGCTACCTTCTCCAAAAACACTGATCAGCATACCGGAAATGTCTCCACATAGTTGGCCAGCCTTAGAGAAAGCTGAAAGGATGTGAATGTGCTATCAAAATTCTTCCTCTAAGGTCTTCAACTGCTAGGGAATGCTAGGGGAGCAGGAAGATCATATCTCCTATGCCACCAAGGAGAGCATGTGCTCTGATGTGCTAGTGTCAGCATGGAGGTTCAGCTAAAAGGTAAGGCAGCTGACTAAAGTTAGAAGACGACAGCAGCACAAAATACACAAGGAGCCAGAAAAGAACCGTGACCGACAGCTGATGTGAATGCTGCACACAATGCAATGACATGCTGAATTCATCTCTCCTGGACTCCTGGAGAAAGATTTTCCCATATCCTGCTGACCCAGTGTCAGCATGTTTCTAAACCCATTTTTGATAGACCTGAGAATGGCATTTGGGTTTTTATCACTCAGTGGACCATGGGTGGATATCTCCTCTCAGTTGCAGGTGATGGCTGCAAAATTCGCATTCAGAAAGTCTCATAACTGAACACTTTACATCACTCTCACCTTTCTCTCTCTTTTTTTTTTATTTTAATATAGGAAACACATTCAAGAAAAGTTATGCAAAACTACCTGAAAGCCTGCAAGACTACAAAGTGCCACACCAAAGAGCAAATATGTTGCAAACTTCACAGAAGAGTCCAAACACAACACAAAGGTCCGTGTTCTGCACTGCTTGCCCAGAAGCAATTTCTAGCAAGGAAGCGAGGTCAGCCTTATGCCCTCCTTTTATAAACCTCTCTTCTGTACACACATCACATCCTATGTCAGTCTAGTGAACAGACATTCTGTCAAGCTCCTGCTTCGCAATTTCCTCTCACTATGAACAGAGGGCAGGAAATTAACCTTGGCCTGAGGATGCCCAGAGAGAGGGCCAACATCCCAAACATTTCAAACTTCTCATTTTATATAATACTCTGCAGGCATATTTAGTTGGCTAATTGTGAACGCTTCCACTGAGCCCCTCTGGTGCCCTCTGTGCTCACTAATTAGGAAAGCATGTCCTTAAATCACTCATTTAAAAATAAAACAATAGGCAGCTCAGGAATTACCACTGGAACATTTCCAATGTTATTAAAAAAAAAAGTGTGGGCACGTAGCCAACACTGCCCAGATAAGCTCCCCAGTAAATCTCAATTGACCACCATTCTACTCTCATACATGGACTTTGATAGCAAAATAAGAACTAGACTGGTATGCAAAGAGAATGACAGCAGAATTGGGATCAGACTGCCCACTGGGGGAATCATAGCTGCTACAAATAATTAATGTTTCTATTACAGTTGTGCCTTGAGGGAACAGCTGAGTTACAGATAAACACAGAAAGTAATAGTGCAGAGGTCTGTATGTGTGTTTGTGAGTATACAGTAGCTATAACAGTAAAATTTCTCTCTTCCCTACTTAAATAGCATTCAGTGCAATAAAACCATCATCACAGATTTTACCTCCACTGACACAGAGATAATACATAGATGATGAGAGAAAGAGGGAAAATGTGTGCCCATGCATATGTTAATGAACCCTGCCCTATAGCATTTCATAATAAGGAGAAAAGGAAAACAGAGGCAGAGAAATCTTTTGCCCATGACTACTGACAGAGCTACAGTTTCTACAAAGAAACTGAGCTGTTCTAAGATGCTCCTGAACTTTCTGAAACTAGGATAATTTCAATGTCCTTGTACATTGCAACAGAAAAACAAAAGCTCAGCAACTTTTACTATAACAATTTGGTCAGGCTCTGTATTTTAAAACTCTGGCATCCTCAACTTCTGCAATAGCAAATCCCTAACAAAGCAAAGTCTATTTCAGGGATGAAGCAAAGGCTTGCTGGACCCTCTGGAGCTGAAGAGAAATCAGGATGTTTCACAGCTGCAGCATAAGGCGTTGTGGCTGAGCAGGGGCAGAGGCTCCCTGGGCAGGGTTACAGCTGTCCCACCACTCAGGGAATAAGTCACTTCCCATCAGGCCCTCTTGTCAATCTTTTATGGCACTAAAGCAAAAGCCTTGCTTGTCACTGTGCTACAGTAAGATGGCTTCAGTGCAAGTGTCTTCAGGAAAAAGTGGGAGACTGCAGCTTTGCAAACTAACCAACCTATAATCATTGAATTGAAGTGCTGTCACAAGGGCAAGACACAGAAAAAACAAACAAATAATAAGCATTCCAAGAACACATTTTATTCTGCAGAGATGCAGTCAGATATGAAATTAATCTCTTGTTCTCCAAAAGACCAAGAGTGAGAGCAGGAAGAGCACCATTCTGTAGAAAATTTGCATGCTACATCAGCATGTCTACATTTTGTCAAACAAAGCATTTTAAACTAACACGCCAGTGATAGTCATAAAAATATTTAATTAAGATTCCAAAATAGACAGCACCCCCATTTCTTCCTCTTGAAAGCTTATTAGTGTCCCCTCAAAGATCAAATAGAAAGCTAATTAACGTGTTATGAATGATGAGCCTTCTCACTTCTTAGGGAACCACACAGTCTTTTCAGGTGAATGCTAAAGATTATTTATTTCAGAAATCAAAGCAGGTAACTTCATTTCACCAAGGAAAGGGAAGTACAAACCTGCCATGAAGGACACTTCAGTAAAATCTGAACCTGCTACCAGCAAAAGGACCAGAGGGAAAACTCAGCTGCAATTCAGCAGACTTGGTTCTTGTCTCTTGCACTAGTTTTGAGTATGTCACATTCAGTTTTCAGCCCAAATCTTCCATTCTGACTGCAGATTGTTTTGTCTGCTTCAGGATTTCAGCACTCACAAAAAGGTACAGCACACAGAGTATCCACCTGGTAAACCTCATGCTGTAACAATTTGATCCAAATCACTGTCTTCTCAGAGACTATCCAGGTTGGCTCTGATGAAACCAACAACTTCAGAATACCACAGCAGGGTAGGAGGAAACAGTAGTATGCACTTAGAATCATAGAATCATCTGGTTGGAAAACACCTCTGAGATCACTAAGTCCAACCGTACCTGACTAAACCATGTCCCTAAGAAATTCACCTACCCGCCTATTAAATGTCTCCAGGGATGGCAACTTAACCACCTCCCTGGGCAGCTGTGCCAGTGTCTGACCACCCTTTCAGTGAAAATGTTTTTTCTGATGTCTAATCTGAACCTCCCCTGGAGCAACTTGTGGCATTTCCTCTTGTCCTATCACCTGTCACTTGAGAGAAGACATCAGCACCCACCTTGCCCCTTCTTTCAGGCAGTTGTAGACAGCGATGAGGTCTCCCCTGAGCCTCCTCTCCTCTAGGCTAAACAACCCCAGTTCCCTCAGCCACTCCTCTTAGGACTTGTTCTCCAGCCCCTTCACCAGCCTCGTCGCCCTTCTCTGCACATGCTCCAGCACCTCAATGTCCTTCTTGTAGTGAGGGGCCCAGTACTGAACAGAGCAGTCCACCACAGTACTTGAACTTGCGCTCCTGATAGTTGCAAAATACACTGGAAATGCAAAAAGGGTTTCAAAGGAGCATACCTCTACAGTGCAGGGCAGTCTGGACAAACACCACCTATTTCATTAAATTTCATCGAAGTGGGGACAAAAAGACCTAACAATCTACTTAGCTACTACCATTTATTTTATTTTGATGTTCTCACTCAAAAGTTGCATTTCAAGTTACAAGAATGTAATTAAAACTATACTATAATATATTTAACCTTGCGCCAAAAGTCTTGAAGGTTTCAGATGACTTTTTTTTTTAGACTTCCTGCTTTCAGGGAGTAAAGCTTGTTAGAAACTTGCTTGGGGGAAGGGCCGGGGGAGTATCATTTTATCGTTCCATTTTGCTGTGCAACAGAAGCTGCAGATTCCTACGATGGCAAAACTGCCGTTCAATTCTTTTGCAACCAGTCTTGCAGGAATTGCAGTAAAGTATACTGTGAAAAGATGGGAAAGGAGGACAACCTTACAGGAGGGAAGTAATTCGTGTGAAATGCAATGTTAAAAGCAGCCTAGAGCGATGCATGCAAGACACACAGAGATGATGCTGTCTCTGCTGTTGAAGCTGGCTATTTTTACAGCCATGAGTGACAGCAATAGTATAAACTGGAATTGATAAGGTGCACAAGTGGATAGGGATAATAGAAGTGAACTTGAAAGTGTGAAAAAGGGGAGGGTGTCAATGAAAGGATTCATGTTTGAACATGTGTTTAAACAGGGTGGGGGCAGTAAAAGCAGCTGTGTGTTAGATAGAAAGGAACCTGGAGGTGGGCTGTGAGAATGGAGAAGATGCCTGCTGCTTTATCGCTCTTTAATTAGTTTCCAAAAGACAGTGATTTTCCCTACCTTCTGCAAGTACAGGACCGTTCCCTTCAGCACAGCATAAAAGGTTTTCCAGCCTCGCTTTCCCCGGGGAGCTGCAAAGAAAACAAATGAAAACACATTTAACTCAGATAAATTTTTACACTTCATCCAGGCAACAGGAGAGCTACATTAGTACTGTGTTAAAACTCCTTTGGACTCTCCTTTTCAAAGGACAATGCAATGCAACTCAACACAGTGCCTGCACATACTTGCTGCGTGAGGATATAACAAAATAACTACAGCCCTGGACTAGCTCTGAAGGGAATAGCACCAATGCAGAAAGCAGGCCAGAGAGATACAGTCTTCGTGTTCATGCAGATAGGCAGACACTGCCCTACAGAGCTAGGTCTGAGCTCTCCACTGTGGCAGTTTTCAGAAGGATATACCCTTTCTCCATGCCAAAACAGGGCAACAGGCATGGCTTAGGACCAGCAGTATATTGCTTAGAAAACAATGCCTCTCAAGAGCATCCTTCCCCTTTCCACTACTGCACACCTGAGTATGAGAGATCAGATGGCTTCTTGGTCCCTTCTCCTCTCCCTGCAGCTGCAGGGGAAGCCAAAGAAGAGGAAGGAAAGATGAGCCAAACAAAATCCTATGGGGGGGAAAAAAAATCACCCCTCTAAAAACCTAACGTCAGTTAAAGGTTGAAGAGACAACAAATCCAGCACATAAATTCCTTGAAACAAGCTGGGAGTGAGGGATGAGGAAGAAAAGGGTAAAAAAAACAGAATTCAGAATGAAGGCTCTAATCTGCAATTCAGCTGCAATAAAGGGAGGGAAGGCACAGGTTGTACAGTCACAGTGCCAGATTAGGAGTCTGCATCTAAGCTCTCTCCACCAAGCATGCCCCACTGACTATCATTCACTTGCCTGTATACTGAAATTAATAACCTGTGCACGACTAAAGCACCACTCTCAGAAAGGCACCCCATTCCTATCTGAAGACAAGAAGTGGTAGTGAAGAGGTTATTAGTCCCTTGCTCCAGAGGTGAATCATTCTCTTCTCACGTGACAGGTCGTAAGTCTAAGTGGCACTTGTCCTGTTCACCCTCCATCCACTTGCCCCTGCTACATCCTTCTCCTCTAGACTGTCTAAGCACTTTAGCCCTCAGTACTCCTGTGAAAATACAAACAGCATGCTAGTACATCACTTCATTTGCAATCCCACACAAGCTGATCTCTGCCCTGCAACAACTCCATTATGAAATGAAATAAAAAAAGCTCCAACTTGAAACAAAATAGCTTCATTTTATTTGCAATTGGAAAGTCAGGATGTAACTTTTTCAAGAGCTGCATGACAATGAGAGAAAGAACTGTAAGATGTATAGGAATTTCTGAAAATATGGCCCTAATAACATTGCTCATAAAAGGATTATCCCCAAAATGCCAGCATCCAGTGTGCTGAAAAGCAAGGAGTTTTGATTATTTGTAATTAAAGAAATACTTTAATAAAGGCAACTAGATACAATTACTTATTAAGGGTAAATAAACAGAAGTTTAATAAAGAGGAAGCTATTCAGAATGTCCAGTCATCACAAAGAATGAGGTCAGTTCCATTTCGACACCTCTGTTTGGATTTAGTTCTCCAGCTGTCAGCCTCCAGCTTGGAAACACTGACCTCCAACTGTACCTTCTAAAATATACTAGTAAAACATGCAAACACCAAAGAGCTTAGCCCAGCTAGGAGACAGCTGCAGTTCCTGGGAACCCATCACAAAGACAGACTTTGCCTTCAGGATTCATCCCAACAATGTGAACCCTGAGTAAATGATCAGTGATGAATAGGAAAAATACAGACGCTCTGAGTAGCCTCTACTGTTTCCAAGATCAATAGAAAACAAACAAAGGAAGATATCCACACAACAATACACACACAGGCAAATGAGAGGCCTTTGATAATTAATGCCTCACAAACAGAAGTAGGAGAAGAATAAAGGAGGATAATTAAAGTAAGAGACTTAGCAGGATTATTACAAAAAACTGGCAGGGAGGAACTGCATGGCATAACAACTGCATGTCACCAAAAGCTGCTAAACTTCATTGGGTATGAGACCTAAGGCTGCAAAAGCAGGGAAGGGAACAGTAACAGCATCTTCTAAGCAGAGATAAAGAACAGCCTTTTTTAAAGAGAGACCCAGAGGGGAGGAGAAATCCGAAACAATCTGGTGTCACATAATAAAAAGAATAATTACCAAACTACTAAGGAACAGCTACTGTAATTCACTTGAAATTGTTTTCTCTCTGTAAACCATGAGATTCACTTTCTTTTAGCATAAAAAGTTCACGTTGCTTTGCTGTATCACATTATCTAGTATGCTCATGCATTAGAGCTGCTGCAAATGGGACTGAACATTGTAAATCACAGCCTAATATTGAGAGTGTGATAATCCAATTGTCACATTGTTTAGTATTCCTGCAATTTCCCCAATGAAGCCTTAAGAAGCACAGGGGCTCATTGTAAGTGGCATTGTGCAGAGATAACAAGAAAATGAGACATTAAGAGTGAAAGATACTCACTTTTCTTTCCATCCATATCTGCATGGATTTTCCGAGCCAGAAATCCAGTTTTATAGACAGCAGCATTGGGGTCATGAGGGATGTCCAGGAACGGGTTATTTGAGTTGCCAATTCGACTGACAGCCTTCGTTTGACTTCCATTATCTTTTTCATCTGTACCATCTGAGTGAGACTTTTTTTTCTCTTCCTCATCCCTTGAAAAGCAGTGAAAAACCAAGCGTGAATGAGGGACTGGCCAGCAAAGCTTCATTTCAGTAATTCTTGCACGCTCCTTGTCAAAACACACCTCTCTCTTTCTAGAAGGTCCTATTTATACAGAAACCTATACATATTACAAAACACAGGCGAATTATAGCAAAACTTCAGTTCACCTACTAGACCAGCACAGGACCAGCTTTCAAATAAGCCCAAGTTTCCCTTTTACAGTCTCAAAAGGCAGGATTTCAAGAATTTTCTGTGTCCTCCAAGTTCACCTATTTTTGATTCCACTTATTTGAGTCCTAAAATGGGAAACATTTGCCTGCTGGGCTCTCCTGAAAAATCTCCAATTTCTTCATGAGTCTGCATGTAGATGAAAAGAATGATTACCACAGATCACTGTGGCTTACTCAACTCAGCATATGAAACACAAACTCTACCTCCTTTTATTTATTTCCCTCCACAGACTAGCACACAAGCAGTAATCTAAGAATAAAAACTACACTAAGTGGATTATGGTATCTGTACATTAGACACAAAATACTGCTCAAAATGTTACTTATTAGGGGAACAGATTCAACACAGCTCTTGGGGACAGCAATGCCACCCATTTCACCATTGCCTTACTAATAAAGGCCAAAGGCAAAAATGGCCAGCAACCTAGAAAACAAAGAGTATCCATCACGAGAGTAGGACAATTGTTTTCAAAGAGCAACAGGCCACCAAACCTGGGTGGATGGTGTATCTAGAGGAGCTACAGTGTCAGATTACAGAGCAGCCCTGTGTCCTTTGAAGTCCCCACACATACCTCTGCAGGTGACTGGGAGAAGTGTGTCAGTGAGGAGAAAGGCTGTCATTGGAAAGTCCTGGCAGCAACGTTTCTCCTAAGACTAGCACCTGATTAAAAAAACCTCATCATCACTTGAGTGTAACGATGGCTAAGAGAAGGGGTGGACTTGAAGCTGCTGCACTTCACTGAACCCTTACTATCAACAGAGAGCAAGCTCAGGCAGACCTTCCAGTCATTTGCATATGTTCAAAGGTATGTATCAGATGAGGATTAGAAACACACGTCAGTCCAAAAGCTCCTTTTGAGACAAACTCTAACCATCTCTGATTATGAAAATGACCATCCAAGGAAACAACCTGTACAAACTGCAGGCTAGAGCAACAATCTGTGTTATCTTCACCTCTGCTGAAATAGTCTTCTGGAGAATGGCTAAGCCTGAGGAGATGCAAGTCTAATAGACAGGTCTGATGACAAGGAAACTAAATCCAGACATAGAAAGGCTATATCAGTGAACTCAGCAGTACCAGGGAATGTCCCCAGCCATTTCACTTTGGTAACCTCATATTACTTTGTGCTTGGCAGGGTCTCAGTCCAACACACTCCCAAACAACTTCCAGACACTGTTTAGGAATCAGCACTGTCAAGGACCACCCCAACAGGCAGTACAGAGGCAAGCATCTCTTTGTGAGCTATCAGCAGTCCTTGCATTTTTCAGCCTACCGACAGGTGTTTTCCCACTCCAGAATAAAACATCTACAAAAAGCTTCCTGTTGGTCAAAGCAACAAGGATTTCTTCATGTACTCTTTGGTTGAAGCCCTCTCCAACTGAAAGTGTAGGAATTTCTGACAATTTTGATTTTCCCCTCCTTTTCTGAGACTACCACACTTATTAGCTACTGGCAAGTCTAGATCATTGTGCGCCAAGTGTTTCTTAGATATGTGCCCATGCCAGGAGCTAATTCTCCCAACACAAGTCTGCAGCACCTAATTCAGAATAAAATCTCTCATAAGGCACAAGCATTCGGGCTGATTTGTCACATTACAGTGCCTTGCAAATTCCAGGATCTCAGCCAAAGACACAGTGGATTTCTCCTTGTCAGAAGAGACCTGCTGCAGTAAATGGCTTAGCATTGGTTTTGAATATAATTCCAAAGGAGGTGGCTTATTTGCTGTGTACCCTTATTCAAACAGCCACAGGTGTTGTGATGAGCTGCCCTGGGAATCCTGGACACCAAGAGTGCTGGCAGCGCTCTCAAACTCAGCATCTCTGCGGCAGCCATTAAACAGGAATTCTTCAAAAGACAAATTCACACAGGGCAGACAAGGACAAAATAACATCTGCTGTCCTGACTGCTGGTAGCACTGAACAAATCTTTAATTGATCCTTTAATCTGTCATTGAAAATGGGACATCCTTGAGACTCAGAAGCCTGAGGCACTTGTGAGAACTGAGTGCTCTGACAAGACGCATGAGGTCAAGATGCGTGAGCCAGTCAGTGAAGTGAATGAGAAAGGCAAAGGGACCCATTACAGAGAACAAGCAATGGATGAACATCTGAGAAAAAAATAAAACGAGCTTCCGTCTCACTCTGATCTTGAATACGAAACACTAGTGGAAATAAAACAAGAGGATCTCGGACTCGCTTATTCCAATACACTGTATTACTTCAGTGGTCAAGAGTAAGAATAATGCAGGAAGACTGGGAGGAGTGTCAAAGCAACAAAACAGTTCAGGTGATAGCCTTGCCTGCGTCCCCTCCAAAACTGGCCGAATAGATAGGTCCAGGATAGGTTTTATGAAGGATGTAACAATTTGAGCATGCTCCCACCAGCCTTTAGTATACAGTTGCAAAAGCAAAGAGCTGCACAAACTTCAGCTGGCTTCTGGTTACCTACACCAGAAAACTGATCTTTGTTTGAAATGTTAGCCTGTGACGGATCTAACTACGTCCTTATTTTCAGATGGCTCTCACGGATGATTCAGGTTCTGTAACACCCCCAGCGTGGAGACCTCCAGTGATGCAGGGGTAAGAGTCAGTGGGCAGTCTCTCTGAGGAAGTATATGCAGAGTCATGGATTTAGTGTCACACAGGTCTCCCTGTGTGCCCAGCCCCTTGTCAGTGGCAGGCTCAGTGCATCTGCTGTCCATTTGGTACAGGAACTAGCAATCCTTGTGCCTTTAGGGTGAAAAAAACATTGGTTCCAACACCCTTTTTGTAGCAAAACAGCATCATGAGGGTCCACCTAGGTTTGCAGAAGTCTGAAGAGATGTTCTGTGTTTGATCAGCAATAGGGAGATCACTTCTGGCTCTGAGTCTGGGAGTGACAGCTCTGGTGACCACCCCTCTGTCAACTAAAAGGGGCTAAAGGCTATGAACTCTCTTGTGGGTCCCACTTTCCATCCATGGGAAGTGGAACATAGCGTCTCTCCTCTGCTGGATGCTGATGACAGCAAAAGGCGACCACCTGTAGAGTTTCTCCAAGACTCTGCCTGCGGCACATGGCATTTGCAAAGTCTCCCAAAACAAGGAACTTTAATTCCACCTCCCTTAGCTTGTCTCTTTGAAAAATGACCTGCAGACAGAGCAGTAACCAGGGCACTGGATGCCCAGGAGAACCAGCACACCAAAGTCATGATCTGCTTGCTGTATCACTTGAAGACACAGCATGGAAACACCAATGTTCCCCTTTCCAAATGCATGATCACTAACAACCACAGTTTGCCTCTAATTCTTAAACAAACATATTTGAAAAACATGCGAAAATGCAGATGCTGCCATTTTGGTGAAGAAATATATTTTTGTCTCTCCCTCAAAACACCCTATACAACCAAGTATCATTTTTGTCTTCTGGGAGAAAAACACCATCCGGTTTTATCAGTAACAAAACCATTTCTGTATGTTCTATGGTCTGATTTGAGACTGCCTTGGAAAACTTTAAAGTCACTAAGCTGAAAAGACAGGGTCCAGCCCTTCATTTTCACCTTTGCATTTGTTCAAACAGCAAACTTACACGGCACGGCAGAAGTCTGGGTTTATCCACTAAAAATTGGCATTAAAAATAATTGGATTTTTAACATATAATTCTATCAATCTGTGCAACTGATATCATCTGTGTTAGGAAATTGACTTGAGAAACCAGTGCAGAGAAGTTTTGGCAACTTTCCTAAAGGGAGGAGGGAAGAAGAGAGTGCTCGGTTAATTACCACTTGACCCCTCTCTAAACCCAATCATGAAACTGCAAGCAGGAAACATCCTAGAATCTGGGAGATGAACAGTTAATTATAATAGGGAGAGAATTCTCAGTTTGACCTAGAAAAAGGTGAGCTTCAGCACAGATGTCTTTAAAACCACCTGGTCTCAGCGCCACAGTCTGCCACAGGAAACACACAAAGGATTCTGCAGTGGCTATTTCCCACCATCACCGTAAGACCTATTGTGGTTCAGAGTGATGGAGATCATTTTACAGTGCAGTCCATAAAAATAAAAAAGAGCGCACCATTTCCATATCTAAACATCTCTGGAAAGAAAACCATATCATTGAGCAGTCAAAAAACAAGTAATTCTCCTGAAAACTACACTGCCCTCTTGAAAGAAAACTTTCAGGATATAACTGGCTCCAAAATGCTGCCATTTGGTTCTTGCAATTTTGTAAGCAGCACTTTGGGATTTCATATGCTAGTTCTAGATTATCATTCAGCCTATTTTAAGATGATTATTTTATTATTCCGATCACCTTCATCAGAAAGTAGACATAATACTATAAAAATGGAGAAAAAACCCATATTTAGCTCTGGTGTCTTTGAAATCAAATTAATTTTTCTTCTTCAGCTTAAAGCTAACAATGAAGGCTGCAAATGACAAAGGATGAGAAACACCTACAAAACCTGGGCCATAATATTACAGATCATTATTATGGACTGAAGGGATGTCAAGAGGTCAGATAATCCATCTCTCTACCTCTAAGGCTGGATCCAGACTTCCTAACCCTTTCTGGATAGAACAAAAAGTTCCCCAAGACATCCAGTGAAAGCCCTTTCACAGCTTGTCCAGACAGAATTATGCCTTGGTTTAAAAGGTTTATTGTTAGAAAGCTTCTTTAAATGTTGACATCAATCTTCCCTTTTTTCAAATTTAAGACTATCCACAATAGATGTGAAGAGTAATTCACACTCCTCTCCTCTGCTACAGCCTCAGATCTCTCCCCTCAGTGCTACCTTTTTCAACCAACCCAACCCTTTATATCTCACTGCTCATGTTCATAGGATCTTGAATTAATTTCATCTTACAGGTTATGTCAGAGTTAAAGTACAAGAGTTTAGCATTTGAGTATGAAAAAAAATGCATAGACAAATTTCAGCAGCATGACAACTCACAACAAAATTGTTGGGACTACATGCACTCCTGGTGTAGTTCCAGTCACCTCAGTGCATTAAAAACAGGATGCATTGGCCTAATCAGATAAAACAGCACAGGACTTCACTGCAGTCAGTAAGAAATTCTGCCAATGACTTCAGTCATGTCCAGCCACTAATTAGTGCTTCGCTTGCTTTTCAAAGAAATGAGCCACAGTTCAACTGTAAGCAGTAGAAAAGAAATATGGAATAGGACAAAAGACAGAATAATTGTAATTTTGATGGCTAGTTTTTCTCCCACGATGTTGAACAGCAAGGCAGGCAAGAGGAAATGACAAGCAAAACAAATGGCAAGCCAAGTAAATGGCAGAATGTTTTCTGGCAGTTCTATAGTGAAAATTCGCCAAGAAATTTGGAAGTGCAGTGCAGAGTAGAAGTATGCAATCAGGATGCCACATTCACCAGTTCAGGGTAAATTTCAGGTCAGATCTGTTTATTCTGCAGGTCATGGCATATGATTTGCTTTTAAGCTTTTGGAGAACTTGAACCTGGATCTAACGCAGAAAAAGAAATGTAATGGAATTTTCTCTTCAGGATAAATGAATACTCTGATTGAAAGACTCTGGAGCACATCTGCTGAAGAAGGTTCCACTTTTCTCGACTTCAATAGCAGAGTCAATGGTAGCCTTTTCTCTCTGTGCGCTTTGGGTCAGAGTGTAATTTTACTGGAAATGGGCAGCAAATCATTTAGTATGATGACACACCTAGCTCACAAATAGTAAGATATGGATCATTTAGCAGTCTTCCCCTTATGATCTTATGGACTGTAGTTACCCTCCCCTGCCCATGAACTTATTGCCAGTCATTAATCCTCCAAATAACATACTGCCAGAGCAGCTCCTAAACAGTTGCTTAGCTTATGAGACAGTCTCAAATCCTAGACGAAAGGCATTCCTTCAACATGCCAGCAGCACAACGGAGCTTATGCTGGGTTTTGCAGACCTATTTCCACCTTTGCCTTACCTTCCACTTCTTCCCCTGCCAACTGCATCAGGGAAGCAAAACAATACTTTTTGGAAAGAAGAGAGAATCTTCCTCAGTCCCATCACATCAAAACCGATCACATCCCCTTTCTATTCACCCCCTCTGCAGATCACAACAGCAGAGCAGGAGAGTGATGTGACTCCCGCCTCTCGCTCAGGCAGTCCCGGGGCTCCTTGGGGACCTTACTTTATATCAACCACTCATCTCTGTAATAGTGAGCACAGACATCTTCATACCCCTTTTTTCAGCCAGTACTTCAGCCCTAAAGGTAAAGGCACAGCCTCTTTGACTCCTCCAGAATGAGCTGTTTCTCAGCATGGAAACTAATTGTCATATCAGTCCCAGTTATCTGCCGGAGTTTCAGATTGGAATGGACAGTTGGCCACTTTGAGCATCCTGCTGGGAGAAGGTAGTTACACACCCATATCCCAAAGGAGGATTACTATTAAGGAGGATTCCAATTTCTCCTTCTTCCAGCCTCCTTGCAATTTTCCCCTAAACAATTCATTAGCAAGGGACGTGGACAGTACTATGTAAATGCTGAAGCAGTAACTATCTATACAGGAGCAAGCTATCTCATGTATCACCTTGACAGAGCTCATGGGAGCAGAGCCAGGCATGAGCCAGTTCCCACCTGGAGGCTGCCCAAGTGGATTAGACATGGTACAGACTCTTGGCAAGAGTTGCAGGAAAATTCTGACATCAAGAAAGTCACATAATGGATTCTGCTAGGTCTAAAGTAACTGTGAGAGAGCTTCTTGCAAACAGCTCTGGTGTTGTGACATGTAAGATTCACACGGCGTATTCCAGGTCCAAGACAGAGTCTGGGAAAATGTTTCCCACCATGCTTTTTACGAAGCTTATCAGAGATGGCACGTCTTGGTGATTCCCTTTAGGAGCACACCTTGCTCACTACTGACATTATATAACACACTTCTGAACTGCAGCTGCAATTCCAGCTGGGACCAGCAGCCCTTGCAAGTGAGGCTGCACACCTTGACTAGCAATTAATTTGCAGATGACGAACTTAAACCAAGGAAGATCAGAAGCCAACGGACTAACCCATGGCAGTTGTTAGAACTTCTAGAACACAAGGTGCAGGAGCATGCATCTCAGATGTACATTGTTCTCAAGAAGGTGAGGTTCCAGATATGTAAATCCACACAGGTAAACATCTAGGACAGCCAAAATAGACAGAAGAATTTACTCTTTTTTTTTTTACACCCAAAGCCACTGTTTTGCAAGAAGAAAAATCTAAAGCACACTCTTCTGCTCTTTGCTGGCATATCTAGACCACATGAAACCTGAGCAGAGAGGAACGTCAATTTAACACAGTCAGAAATCGAAGCTCTTTCTTATCTGCAGTATTTGCATAATTAACAAGTGTTAGTCTGTCAAAAACAACTAAGGATGGGGAGATATCAAACTTTGTCCAATTTATCATCTTTCATACTAGGTTGTTGTCAATTTATCCATAGTTAATCAGGAGACACACCAAGACAATAACCCAACAGCAGGAAACTCAATCCAAAACCTTCATTTCTATTCAGTGGTTCTGACACAATGTACCAAAAGATAAAGGGAGACGTCAACTTCTGTTTTATTTATGCAGGCATAGAACAATGGAGGATTTAATTTCTCTCTTTTGAGGCTGAAGTTTCCTCTTAAATGAAACTTCTCTTTCCTTACAAATGCAGTTGGCCTCTATCATTAACAACTCCCCTTGCTGGAGAAACAGATGAGTTAGTATTGCCAGGTCATTCATTACAGAAAAGCAAAATCATTATGTACACTGGCTATTTTGTACAGGCACTGGAGCCCACTCACATGGTGACACTGGACGTATAAACAGGTACTATTTTTAAACTCTGAATTTCTATGCAGTATACTTACACTGCCCATTCCAGCTTTTCATTCTTGATTGAATTGTAGAGGGCCTGCAAAGGAAGATAAATAAGATGGAATTATTGTTTGACCCCGGCTACACACACACTAATATGCTGAGGTAAAGTACCTAACTAATATCAGCAAGCAAGCTGTCTCTGATTTAGGAAGTATCATATCTGCTCATGGTAATGCAGAAGTGTTGAGTAGAAATCTCATCTAAGGAAAAAATACCAGAAAGGGGATTTTGAGATTACAGTCATTTTCTCAAACAGGTTTTTCAGTTCTGTGGGTTTGTTTGGGTTTTTGTTAATAACACTGCTAAATTTGTAAAAGCAATAAGACATCAGCCTTGAAATTCAAAGTCCAATTTAATTCCTGATATTCTGAGATCTTTTCGTTGCTGACTTTAATGGGGCCAAGATTTCACCATACAGCCTTTATTGTAAAACTATGACAGAATCGCTATCCAAAGCCCCTGCGCCTCACAGACATCTGAATGCTTTCCCAGTCACACACCCAAACAAAACACAACTACACTCCCTTTATAAGTGCAAAGCAGAAAATAAGGCAGCTTTCATGCTTGACGATCAATGTCTTGGACTGCTGCCTGCTAGTATCGTTACTCTTTCAACTTGTAGGAAAGATGCCCGCAGATTTGACACCAAAGGTCAAAATTCTGTTGTTGATATCACCCTGCAAAGAAAAGGGTCTAAGGGCTGACTTAAGCCAGGATGGATATCAGAGAGTTGGGATGGATTTCTTTTGAAGGGGAGTAGGCACATCACTTGGCTAAGTGTGTCTGATTTCAGCCCTCCAGTAGCTGATGCATACAAAGAATAAATGCCTGCTATTACTACAAGTAATGGAGTTCTTCAAATAGGCCACTTGACTGAAGTATTTTGGTATGGAATGTCTCTGATTCTCACACTTACAATCCACATTTGTAATTTACCTTATATACATAGCTAGATTTACTTCCTCTGGTACATAACGCCTACACAACCTCAAAATATGTTAACGTGTAGAAGAACTGTTGATGCACATGACTACAAAAAGTAGCACATCAAGTATGAACAAGCCTAAAAATCACATACTATAATAGCTATGACACGCTTAAGAGAAACATTAGCATTTAAATAACCTTAACTCTGACCCAAAACAAAAATAATCTAGAAAACTGAAGAGTTGAAATTAGTTGTGTGCATATGCCACAGCTGAAATTGCAAAGAGAATCCCATGAGCATACCCTGCTGTTCCTCCCGTGATCCACTGGTCCCTTTCTGAATCCTGCACAGTCTCTTTGAAGATCCTTAATATTCAGCCCTATGAAAATCCAGATTGATTCAACTATACACAAGGAGATCAAACATACTGGTATAATTTGCCTCTCGCTGATGCTACACATGCAGCAACTTTTAGTCACAGTGTACCATAAAAAGTAGGTATCTCAGAGCAATAGAACAGATATGACCACCAGAAGAATTATCCCACATCCTACTTTTGAGCTAGCAGAGAGAGGTCCCCACCACTAGCAGAGTTTTGCTGTGCTTCTCACAGCAATATGATGAAATATTTCCAACTCTGGAGTTTTCACTGTCTATTTCTATATATCCTATATTCTCCAAACTTCTATAAGAAGCTCTGATCCAAAGGCAAACAGACAAAGGTGAAGGAAAGAGCATTGCTGGCAGTTTGTAGGCACTCTGCTTAATTTTCAAGTGACAGCTATCAAGAGATTTTTAAGACCACCCTGCAAGAAGAAAACAGAAGAAAGGGCTAAAGTTTATCCTGCTATGCAGCCAACAGTCCAGCAGAATTAGACACATCTCCACTTTTCTGCACAGACTGATGTTGTCACTGATTCCCTGGGGTTACCCAATATTTTCTATTAGAAGCCACTTGTTTCTAACGATTTGGCCAAAGTCTCCCTTCTTAGTTGTTTTCTTCCTACTATGTTTAAAATATTGCCTTACATTTTCAGCCAGAAAACTACTTCCAAACACAAGACAAAGAGGCTACATTTTTCTGCAGTCACCTCTCCATTTTTCAAAACCAGCTTTTTTTTTTTCCCCTGGCTGTTTGCTATGTTTCAAAAGCTCATCCAACAACCTGGGCATGGCATATCAGCAACGCTCTCTGGCCCAAATGACTACAAGATTAGGTCACGCCCTCTGAAAAGGAACACCTGTCCTGCGCAGTACTGCGTTTTATGGGATTTTGCTCCTAAGGAAGTGTCTAGGGATCACTACAGCCAAAGAGCAGGACACAAAAAAGCAGCACTCCAGATTGGTGCGGGAACAACAAATGTCCCAGGCTCTTGCCCTGTGGAAAGTGACATGTGTTCATTCTGATGTTTACTAATAAGCCAGACTCCTTCTTCCTTCTTTAGGGAGTAACAGACACCAGCCCAGTCATACGGCATACGTGTGATGAAGGACACAGTGTCCCCCACAGAGTATCAAATATAGCCTCTCAGAAAGTTTCTGCTATTTACAAAAACGCAATAAAACCCTAGGGAGCATCCACAGCCCAAGCAGCTGAACACAGGGCATGTTCAGTGTGGATGTTCAGTGAGGCCTCAGTGAGTAGACCTGTAAAGGGATGGAGACACACGAGTTCTCATGCCTGCCCCTCCACCCATCTGTCTGGCAGAGACTGCTGCCAGGCTAAGCACTCGCCACCAGATTCACTAGCCTTTTAGAGCTGTTCTATGTTCCTCCTCCAAAGCAATTTACACTTCAACATTTTCCCAATGTCTACTGGGCTCTCACATGATCTGTAGAAGAAAACTTTTCTCCTACCATGTTTTGCAACCAGTAGCAGACGTGTACAGCCTAGCACCTGCTCTATCATTGATTTCATGGCTATTTCCCAAGGCCCTGATTCAGACAGTAGCTCTTTTCAGCAGACATTTCTCCACAGTATGATTAAATCAAACAAACCTACAGACAAGCACTTAAAATGCTTCACTAAATTGCAAGAAAGCTGACCAGAGATGATGGCAGAGACATGACTTTCACCATACTTAACTAGCTTCCAGGACAGGTTTTATTAACTCATGTTTTCTCTCTGGGTAATGAAAAAAAAAAAACCCAACCCAAAACTCTGATTTAAAGCACTCTTACAGTTTGAGAACAATCACAGCTTCTTACCTGCTAACCTGGGAAGTGTTTGGCAAATTTGCTATCTAAGCCAGAAAACTGAAGTCTGGACCACAGCAGGGAATGTCAGAGCAAATACTGCACGGGTCTCTCTACCAAGCTGGACCAATACCACTTGGAAAGGGGAGAGACCTTCTATCGTTTTTGGCACCCAAGGCTACTGTAGGCAGGATCGAAACCCCCAGCTACCAACCACTCAGTAGTATCTGACTTCACTGCTTCAACTCTTAAGCTTTTCTACCCAGATTGCAAAAACCTACTTCTTAGGCTTTCTCCTTTCTGAGAATTGCTGATATCTGAGTCCATCATACCTGAGGCCCAACACTGCTTTAAGCTCCCTGAAGAAGCAAATGCTGCTTTGAAGGGACAATAAAAAAAAATTAACTCTATTGCTGTTTCCTACAGCTCTGATTTGACTGCAAGATCAAAAAAAAAAAAAAGGGATTTGTTCCGTGCTTGTGCGATTTGTTTCTATTTGTTCATAAACTAGGCAAGAAACTCACACTTCCTTTGTAAGTGGAAGTCTGTAACTCTGTAAGAAGCTGCCGAATCCATTGCCATTTCCCCTTTTGTAAGCAGATAGGTCAACTAAAAAATTCAGATTTTCACAGCTCTCACCAGTTGGTACTTCCATTCCAATTGGAAAGAGAAGAAAAACTATGCAGGGAGTGCTTCTGAAAACTCCTGTTCATTTTACAAAGCTGCCAAGAAAAAAGGTCACTTGTCATCCTCACCTCCCCTTAATACCTCTCACATGTATGAACCACTGGGGACCCATTTAAACAGGCTGCTTTAGGCACCTGCCAACTGCCAGCTACACTGTGAGTCAGCCTCTGCATCAGAAGCAGTGAACAAAAGAAAGGAACAGCCAGGTGTACACACAGGGACAAAGACGTGACGAATTACTTGATACTCATCTCAGTAAAGCATCTAGGTAACAAGTAGGCACAGAGACCCCAAAGCCTGGCTATCAGGGTACAAGAGGTCCTGGGGCACTACGCAAGCCCTAGCCTTGAAAGGCACCATAGGCCTGGTTCTTGAAGCAGGCTGCTACTTTCTGTACACACTAGCCTACCCTGAAAAGGCTGCCAAGAGGGAAAGAAATTCACCACAGGTTATTTCTTATACCTGCTCTGTACACAAAAAAGAAGGAACCAGAAATGGCTGCCATGAGCAGGTAAACATGCAAAATCAAAGGGTTCAGAAAGCCAGAAGGGATGACTCAGACGGTCTTCTCCAGTTTTTGATTCCCAGGATCTCTACTCACACCTAGTTCTACCCTGATTTCTGGAGTCAGTGCTGGGGGAATGACGATCTGACCATTACAGAATACTGCAGGTGGCTTTTGCAGCCCCAAGGACGGGGATTCACTTGTGCTCTCTGACCCAGGCTCCTGCCATCCTCCTCTGCAGACACTGTCAAAAGAAGCCTTAGCTAGAGACATTTCTTTTTCACCTCCAGGTGGTAGCAGCACAGTTGATCCCAGGCAGCCAAGGAAGGCCTAGTCACATCTCTGGGCAATGATATGCTGAGTGTTTGCAGTCAGAAGTGCTGTCAGAAGTTCAACATCTCCCCCAGCCACCCAGCACTGGTCCATTGGCTCTGCTTGTGGGACCACAGCAGTCAGCCAGGCATCCACCATGGCTCCCACCATACATGGTTTATGGAGGGAGAAAAACCAACAAAAGTAGCACAACCCTTATCATGGAATGGCTATAGCTCCTCACCAGGCTCAAAGACCACGTGCCCTAATGTCTCACGCATTTTCCCCCTTCTGATGAGAATGCAGCAAGGATGCCAGAGTAGATTGCCTCAAGACGACTGAGGGTTACTGCACGGCATGGCATGTCTGATAATATCTTTCTCAATTTCAAATTTCACTGGTCTGTACAACAAACGTTCTTCCAACAAGCCAGCATACATTATTCATAAAACAGCACAGAGCTGCTCAGCAGCATATGGAACCGATGAATGTTGTTTGGTGTGGGTGGAGATAGGGTTGATGGAATGTTTTAGGGGGAAGGAAAGGAGATCATTTCACCCAGGGAATTTCAAGTGCGTCACCAACTGGAGGAGAACATTTCTAAGAGAAACTCCTCTGTTAAAAATCTAGTTTGTATGAAGAAGCAGGGGGAGGGGAGAAAGAAAAAAAGGAAAAGAAAGATTGTGCCAGATATATCATCATAAAACAGAGAAGGATGGTATAGCTGGGGCTCCTGAGAGCCAAGAAATTAATGCCACACAAGAAACTCGTCCTCTGTAAAACTGATACATGGGGAATGTTAGGAAAGATTTGTTCTGTCTTTGCTGGAGTGTTTCATCAGTGTTACTGGTAAAAGCAACATACTGAATTATTACGCGTGAGCAGAGAAAAGGCTAGAGAAGGGTTTCTTGATGGTGGAGCACCTACACAACCTATTTCAGAAATTGTTTTATTGGCCCTGTTCATTTGAAGGCAGGACGAGCATGGGCACCCACAAGTCAGTCCATGGCTGCAGGAAAAGAAGAGTCCATCATGAGGAGAGACTGCTGAACATGCTGGGTCAGACAGACAACCCTAAGGTCCTCTGAGTCACTTTGCATGCAGCCTAGATTTGAATCTACTCTCCAGAGAGCAATGGCACATCAACTCACAGTATCCTTTTCGCAAGCTCTCCTGCTGGCCTGAGGGTGTTGTACCTGCCTATAAAACACAGTCAGCATGCACCACCTAGTTGAGCCTCTATACATACAGATGCATGTGTGTATATACCTGTGCACAGAAGTACTACCTAATGTTTTTCAAGTAGATGATAGGTCCTTGGGCTACCTAGCTTCTTTGACACTGGCAGCAGGCAGATGTCATACACAGGCACCATACTGTCTAGAGCATAAAGATATATATAATACTCCCTAGCTCAGCAAAATAGGTTGGGCCACATAAGTGCAAAGGATCAGAGGAGTATTTTCTGAGGCATAATGAGTTAAATCTGTCTCCTGCCCTAAGTCAGCTGAACTAGTCACAGAAACAAGTCTTGAGTGTCTTGAGTGCTGTAAATACTTTGTATAAAGAGCAGATAAAATACAAGGCAGTCCAACCACAAAGGGGAAAACACAGCCACAGAAATATGGAAGAGTACAACTCTACAATAAAGTCCTGCTGGAGACTGAGGGGATTTACATGGCATCACTGTTCAGAAAGCCCCTAGAACTAAAGACATTTCATGAGAGGTGATGTACAAGTACACACACACAGACTTACACTGATAAAAAGACCTCCTTTGGCACATTACACGTTGGCAACAACTTCACGTCTCTACCACTAACACAACAGTACAGAAGAGGCTAAGCTCAACTATAAATCAGTTCTCTAAATCAACGACATTTTATCAAAATAGATGGGCAGACAAAGAACAAAAAGGGGAACAGACATATCGAAAGAACAGGGCTGCCCAAAATCACAAGTTCAATCATTGGCAGAGCTGCCTGTCACCCTGTCAACTGGGCAAGAATCATTGACGGGCATGGAGGGATCTTCTCAGCCCTCTGTAACATAGTTTTTACAGGTCTTATTTTCTCCAAAGATACAAATACCTTTTTATGAAATAAGGAAACAGCACTACAAACAAAAACAAAGCTGCAGTACGCTTCTCAACTTACTGAGCTAGGCAGGAGAAGCAGGTATCTCTCACGTAACCATCTAGAGCACTCAGGAAGCAGAAATCTGAATCCCATAGAGGGATGAACACAGAGCATTGATTACTGCAGTAGCCTTGTAATCAATGCACCACCCTTGAGAGAAAGTCCCTGCCCTGAGGACATCAGAACATGCATAGACAGTGGACACAAAGCCTGGGAGAGGGAACAGAGGTGCAAAAATAAAATGATTCATCCAGTGTCAAAAAGAGCAGAGTTTCCATCACAGGCAGAGACTTTTTGTACATAAATCCTCTCAACGAATACTGTGCAACCATTCCCATGTCCACAGTGAAAGTGATCACAAGATCAGGAGCACCTGCAAGATGTAGCTTTTACTCGAGCACTTGCTGGAGTAGCAGATACTGCATCAGATCAGACTGAGAATGATGGCCACGCAATTTCTCTGCCACAACCTTAGCCGTACACTATTTCTCAGCTACAATCATTGAGGTTCCTCAAAACGGTGGTTCCTGAAATCGAACTGAATAAAATAATTTATTTCTATTTACATTACTCTGTGATTAAAGCTCTGCAGATGAGGATCTGAAATACCATAGAAACCAGCAGAGAGTGATTTGCTAAGAACTACTGTGCAGCAGTGGGATCTTTTCCACATAAGAGAGGAGGTTTCTCTCAGGACACAAAGGATTTAGGGAATAGACAGTATATGAAGATCCGTGCATATGCCTGCTTGTTTGCATGCATACATACACAAGACATGGTTAAATGCCTTTGGCTGATGCTCTGAAATATTTCAGCTTTTCTCAACACACGTTTGCAAATGGTTATATCTTCTAATCCCAAGGCAGAATCAACCTGCAGCAGGAATGAAATTTGAGGCACATTCAGTCAGCATGTAAAGTTCACCCAGCCCTTGGAGACACAGAGCATCTTTGGAAGGGAGACAGCTATTAAAGCTTTTGCTAGGGGTTCCTGGGTGCCTTTCAGTTATTGTGCAAGTGAAAGGAATGAGAAAAGAAGAGATAATGCATGGAGTGGGTTTTTTTTGCCTAGGTACTGTACAACTGGGCTGGGCATGGAGATGCTGCACACAGCCATTGTAGCAGCTGGGCATAACCTGTGTTACCAACTGCAATAATACACTAATGTATTCCTATAAATGTATATATATGTAGGAATACATTCCTAATGTATTCCTATACCTTCATAACAAATACTTGATGGCAATATTTAATCATGTATGCAAGTGAGACGATATTTTTGCCTGGCACCCACACATACTAAACCACAGAGATGCAGAGAAGGAATAAAACCTATTTTTATATGGAAAACCACTCCCATTAAACAGATAATTCCAAGGACACCACTTGCCAACTCCAGCAGCTTTTCTGAGATCAGAGCTCTGATTAGCATTGTCACTAGCAAGTTTTCACTGTTTACTATTGCATCAAGCTCAGGGACAGAGCATTCTTCTGAGACCTGACCACTATCACACACCAGACTTTTTTTCACCTTCAAGTCTCTTCTCAAACCTAGAGGGTTTTCTTCTGACCTGAAAGCAATTCTGTGATCACTGCAGATCATTCAGAGCTCTTAATTCCTGCAGAGCGTAACCTTTCCAACCCACCACCTCCACTCCTAGCAAAGAGAAACACTATAAATATTTAGTTATTTACCTTGCTTTCTTTAGTAGAAAACTCAGAGGAGTTGGAGATTTTCATAGATTTTGACCGATGGGACTGCCGCCAGAGAGATTCTTCTCGGGAGTATTTCACTGAACCTGTGGCTCTCACCCGGACTTTGCTGGTGCTCTGAACACTGTTAACTCCAATCATTTCCAAAAGTGAGCGTATGGGATGGGGAAGAAAAAACCTAATGGCACTTCCCAGTCCTCTGCAGAGGAATTGGAAAAGGTTACGTCTGGAGAGCCCAGGCTCAAGCAATCAGTGTTTGCTTAAACCGCACTAGGCTGTTTTCTCCAGCATCTTCAGGCACACTGTTTGGAGCCAGCCTGATTGTTCCAGGCATTGCTCACGTCACTGGACAGGAGAAAAAAAAAACAAAATGAAGAGGCTGATAGAAACTCCTCCCATGCTCCACTCCCCTCTCCAGCATCAACTCCCCCTTCGTATACACACCAACAGCGAGAGAGAGAGAGAGAGAGAGAGAGGAGGAGAAAAAGATGCTGGAACAACTGCCAGCAGATGAAGCAAGAGACTCATTTTCAGTTCACACAGCCACTCTTCCCTGCCTGAAACAGCCTGCCATGCTTATTACTGGCTGCAATAACAAAGGACACTGTAAAAATAGTCTTCAGTCACCTGCCAGCTACAGGCTTCTGGATGTGAGATGCACTGACTGCTTCCCAAAGCAATGGAGAAAGAAGTGAAAGCACCATAATAGATTTCTGGCAAGCCCAGGGGAGATGCCCCAGCAAATATCCACAACTCTAAGCATTTGCACTAGTTAGTCAGAGTCCTTAGGGTGCCTTCCAAAGTGGTAAAGAAAACCAAGATCATTTTCATGTTCTCAGAGGGCCTAAAGGGCAAAGAGATGACATTACCAAGGTGACAAGTGCAAACGAGTGGCAGAGCCCTGAATAAGCAGCTGGGGACACATCTTTCCCCTTAGCATCCAGGAGATGCAAACCTCCATGAGCAAACCACACAAGCAATGTCACTCCCAGGTGGCATCCTGTTCCTCCCCTGGAGGAAACCTACACCACTAGCAACAAGATGGCCACTGCCACAACCTACACGCACTGGAAGCACTGCTCCAAACCACAGTAGCCCAGCTCCACAGGTCAGGCATGCTGTCAGTACCTGAAGCTGTTCTTTCCCATACAGGGGGCAAAGGGAAGATGGTGCCAATGGTAGCCAATGCTCTTACTAGAGGTGGATGCTCTATATAAAGGAAGAGAGAGACGTTTATGTCAATGTTGCAAATGCACCATCATTTCTGGCTCCTGGAGACCCAGAGCGCAGCAGATTGTGCATTGCCATGGCAACATGCTCCAGTAAGGGAAAGATCTCTCGGCACAGGGTCATGGCAGCTGCCAGCACACACTGGGGCAGGTGGAGTAGCTCATGCAAGAGCCAAGGCAAAGTGGACAATAGGGATATCATCCCAAACTCAGAAAACGAAGCATGAGGAGCTGGAAGACTGTGCGGCATGGGGACCTCACCACAGGCTAACACCAAGTTCAACAAACTGCCTGTGCCACCAGCCAGGGCAAGATCATAGCCAGGGACGAGAGGTCGTTGCCCTGACACACCAACATGAACGTCCTGCACTGAAACACATCAACCAGCCAAAAGCTGGTTGAAGAGGCTCCAGCCCCTATTCATGCTTGAGTTGCCTTCAGTGTCAGTCAAGCCACAAGTTCAGGCAGAGCGAGAGTTTGCTCACTCCATGTCACGTGTGCAACAGCACCCAGGAGCAGATAAGAAGATAAGATGAATTGAGTGGGCTCTTCCCCTGGTTACAGCTTCTCAGTCTCTTGCAGACAGGAATTTACTCCCTTATTGGGCAAGCGGCTAAACAGCCACACTACAGTCCTAGGTGCTTTTTCGCTTGTAAAAAGACACTGCTGCCTCCCAAGCACACAGTAGCCCTTCGGTCAGCAGTAACTCTTTGCTCATTTTATCCTCAGGGATGCTACAGGTGCAAATCTTTCCCACAGATCACAATAGGTATGGACCATGCTGAAGGACAACTGCCAGTGGAACAGGCAAAAAAGAACCTAAATAGCAATATAAAAACTGTCCCTGGGGTGACAAACCTCTGGTTCCCCACAGATACTATCTCTGTCCTGCTTGAGGTACAGACCTCTTCACACCTGGCAAACAAGCAAAATGCATTTTTACTTCCATGAGAGTCAGGTCTAGCAAGCCCACCCCTTCCTCACACGTTAGGAACAAACCCTAGGTGCGCTTCAGGGTTTTTTACACAAACTTGTCAATGGTAGGGCGTACCTGAAGGAACAGAGGACCCTTCTTCTCTGGCAACAAACAACTGCATGCTCTAAGTCACTTGTGCCACTTCCCAGAAAAGATTTTACATTACTTAACTTGTCTGAAATTATCCACTGCTCATGGAAAAGCATTTCAAAGAAAATCTCTTCTTAGAGGAAATTGTCATTGCAATCAAATAGCTCCAGATGAGCTAAGCAGCAGGTCTCAACAGGTGTTACGTAAATGACCACAAATAACTCCCTGTTCTAGCAGTCTCCTGCCTAGCAGATTATTATTGCTCTTGAATTTATAAGGCCACCTCCCCAATCACCCTCAACACATCTGAAATAATTATATTCCCTAAATATCATCCGCAGACCTAGGCCAATGTGAATTATGCAGAGTAATTTCATTATTAAACACAAGCTAGACAGAATCACAGCAACATTTCTCTTCTGTTGCCTACAGCACAGCACCACTGCCACTGCTTAAGTGCAGCAGTCCTCCACCTAGCATCCTCTGAGCTGAGGTGAGCAGATCCTCAGGCAGGACAGGATCCTTATTTCACAAGGAAATAGGTCTGGTTCAGCTGTAACCAAGCAGCACTCCAAAACAACAAAGGTGACAAGCTGTGTCTTGTTCAATTTTTTTTTTTCCTCCAATGGAGTATGGAAAAGACATCTCAGCTCACACTCTCTTAAACAGACAGCCTCCTGAGATCATGCTTTTGAAACATTAAATGTCTTCAGCTCAGATTTCATCAGTACCCCTGATTTTCATCTGCAAGTGATAATACAATCTTGTACTCCTGACAGTGCCAGCAGCCCTGTGTACACAGTGACTGCTTCTGGGGAAAGAACACTTTTCAACATTAGACAAGTCCCACCATTTCAGAAATTAGCATGCACACAGGATTGATTTCTGTCTCTAACTGAGCAACAGGAACTTCTGAGGGAGAAGTGGGTTGTTAACATAAACAGAAGGATAGATATAGAAATACCAGAAAAATCAAAGCTATCCACACCTACAGAACCCTCCAGATGTTTCAAGAAGCCATGATCTTTCTCCTTGCTTAGAGGCCAGCAAAGGAGGTGGAGAATGTAGATATTCGGTCAGTATTTAGTCTGAACAGTGCAGTGACACCACTGAAGTGACCAACAGCATAGTGACCCTATTTATGGACCTTCCCTATCAGCACCCCTAAGGAGCAAACCATAATGCAGCAGGAGAATTTAAAACTTTAGGCCAAAATAGATGTAGGAAGGGAAAACTAGAGTCTCTACTGTTCCTTCCACCTCACCCTTCTAAAGAGACCCGAAAGCTTTTCACCTGTCATGGGCACTACAGCAGGCTACATTACCCACAGAGGCAACAGGCAGTCGTTCCAACCCACTGTGCAATAAGCTCTTTCCCATTTCTTCTTCCCACCAGCCAAGTTTCCCTGGGAGGCCAAATTTATCCAACCCTTGCTTGGTCCTCCAAATATCATTCAGTAAATCAACAATATAAGAAGAAAAGCTGTGGAATGCAAAGTGAAATTCAATACTGGCTTTTAGGGACCAAACCCAAGGACCACATTATTGTGTCTGAAGAACACCAAGGTCCTCACACAAAACCACAAGAATCCATTAGCATCATTTAAGCCCAGTGACAAAAATACCACGAATAAAAGCCAACAAAACACATAAACATGCACACATCCATTACCTAAAATATACTCTATACTCTCAAGAGCCAGTAACATATTTGTGTAGCACAGAAAAGTGGCACTATTAAATACTGTTTGTTAAATAAACAACATTAAACCTTTCCTAAGATTGTTTTCCTTCTTTCATGCTTGTTTTTTTCTTCCTCCCGAAAGAAACAGAGAGGGGCAAGTTGATTCTGTTGGATAACCTACTCATACATGATGGCTACAGAACTAGAGCTCAACAACTGATCAACAGTAACAGTATTGAACTGACATGCTTGTGATATTAAGTAAGGATTTCTGAGGTCTGCTGACCAGGGAGAGCCAACAACCAAGATTAAATCTAAATGCTTCCAACTGCCATCCTTGTAAACAGCAGAAATACTAGAGTAATCACTTCATTTCCACATGCATAACCAACCAACTCAACAGGAACCCTAACAGGGTAACAGCAAGCATGGTGGGAGAGTGACAGATACTGACATAAAATTTCAAAATTATTAACCAAAATTATACACCTAGCTATCCAGTGAGAGACTCCTATTCTCCACCAACCACGGTACTTTATTGCCAGATATTTACAGACATGTCAGGTTTTATCCCATTCCAAATTTACTAGCAAAAAACATCTATCTGTTGATAGATGAAGAATCTTTCATTTTCTTAGGGTTTTAGCACACCTGTGCTAAAAGCTCTGAAGGAATCACTGGGGATGACTTCAATTTCTCTTACAATATGGAAAGTAATCCTTATAACGGAAAGTAATCCTTAGAATGGAAAGTAATCCTTACAATGGTAAGCAGTCAAATTACTACAAGCCAGAAAGCTATCCCATGTCAACTAGGCTATTGTACCTGCATACACGTGTGCTTTTAGATCACCTCAATCATGAAGCAAAAGACACCAACTTATAGCACCAGGAAAACACACACATTGCTCCTATGACCCCACAAGGGCAACTCAAGTCTATACATTTTACTTTACAAGAGAAGAAAACTGAAAGCACATCCACAACCGGCTGGCTTGTGGTCACAGACACAAGTTTTTCTTTATTACTGACTTCTTAAATCAGTAAGCTGCTAAAAGTGAGCGGAGTAACAAAACCATATTGGCTAGTGGAAGACCAAATTAATCCTGCTATCACTGTACCTCTCGGATTCATGCTGCATCTTGAGCCAAAAGCCACTCCTAAGACCAAGTGCCCTACTGAGAACGGTGGGAGACCACAGGTTTAATGAAAACAAGCTCTTTGTTAATAACAGGGACGCAAAGAAACCATGCCCCCTTTATCCTGACTAGCACTGCAAGTGAAGAGATGCCATTAACAATCTTCATTTTCCTCACAGCATATCTGAAAAAAGCTCTGTGTCACAGAATAGCTACTGTGTTTCCAGGCAAGGCACTATAGTTTCCAGGGTAAAAAGTTTCACCTCTTGTACTCCTCCTTTTATGAACTATCATCTGCTGTCAACAAGTAAGCCATACAGGAACCATCAACTAACACAGACCACCAAGTTCCTGAAGTTAAAGCTGCCAAGCAGAAAACCACAGCACATGAACATATCTATAAAAGCACAAAAAAACCCCTGAAATTCTCCATGGTTGTGACAAAAACCTACAGGGAGATGAACCAAGCCTACCACCTCTCTGTCCCTGGAGTAAGTATGCTTAGAGTCAACAGCACTAAAATAAATCACCCAGCACTCCCCTAGAGATGTGCATAAAAAAAGGAAAACAACCACCCTTCAATGCTTCCCTCTGATTCAGACAGCAAACACAATAACAACAAAAAGGAAAAATGGTGGGGGAAGAGGGCAGTAGATCAAGGCCATTCAAAGAACCACACAGGTTTCATGTAGGTGTTTGCCTCTGCTTGCAAGCATCACATCATGGAAGGAGCCATTCCGGGGGGGAAACAGGCATAACCTTTGACATCTCTTTACTCCACAAATGCAGATATCTATGGAGTTAAGTCCAGCTGTCTTGCCCCAAAAACAGGGGAAATCCTTCTTAACCCTCACAACACCTGCCAGAATCCATTTGTCAGCAGGGCAGAAAATAGGTGGCTTGGATTTGTCCCGTGTTTATATCAGGATATTGATACTTCATCACTGAAGGAAGCATGACCTCAGAAGGAAACTAAATGTTCCATTTAACATCACAAGAAAGGAGGGAAAATAAACCCTTAAAAAATGAAGGAGCAACCTAGCGCTCCTGCTTGAAAGAAAACATTCTAACTGGGTCATAGAGAGAATAGTCCAATGCCATTCAAAAAGTATGGTGATGAATAGAAGGAAGAAATACCAAAGATTTATACAGCAATAATTCTAAAACCAGTAGAAGTAATGTTTTCTCCTCTTTGCTCTCTCTTTTTTTTTAAAATATGGTATAAATTATATTCCTACTCCTCCTTCCCTTGAGTTGTAGCACAGAACTTAAATTTCAAGTAGATCAGTGGGTGGAAGATCAAAGAATGTTTTTCAGAATTTGTTTTCTACCTACATGGAGGTGGGAGTAATATGTCATAGGGACCAAAATGTATGTGTGACATTGTATTAGAGATTTCCCAGCTCAAAAAGAGTCCAAAATTCCTCCTTTAAAGTGGCAGAGCTCATCATTCCTGGAGACTACCAGTCTGTACGCTCCACACTGACAGCACAAGAAATAGGAAGCTGTGAACAGTGACATTCATCCTTGGGAACCGCTAAGCATTTCAGTTCAACGGGGGATAAATGACAGCCTTGGCTATCTGACAGGCTAGAGAAGCTAAACATCAAATGATACACTTGCCTGATCAACCTGGATGAGACACTATGATGACTTTGCCTCCACAGATGCAAATTAATTCCCCAAACATTAGCAGCCTGGTATTGATCCATGTAATTGCAACCAGTAGTAATGGAAATTCTTAGACAACTCTGCTTGGGTTTCACTCCTTGCTGGCACAAAAGCCTGGTGGGCTAGGTGAGATCTTTTGAATAACAATTGGAAAACAAAGAGATGTAATGCTGGAGGAGCAAAAATAATTCAGAGAAAACATGAAAGCAAAAACAAGCCCATCCTGAAATGCATGCTTCCCAGCAAGATAAGCAATGCCGCACCACCCCTAGACCTTGCAGAGGAATCCTTATTCCTGGATCACCATTACAAACTTTTACATTTTAAGCTTTTCTGAAGTCTTGCTTTCCTTGCTCAGGAACAGATAGTTGGTAGAAAGCATTAGGCTTCTGCTGTTATCTTATGCTGCTTTCCTCAACACAACACCTGGGATTATTTGACTTGAGAGAAGTGCATAGATTTCATCTTTTTCTCTTTATATGCATTGAAGCAATTCCTGGAATGCAAAAAGAAAACATATTTGCATTTCAGCAGAGCAAGGCCGGTGTGAAGATCTCTGTTATTCATGAGACCCAAAGCAACGTATACACCATCATGACATGGTTTAATTCACAGTTCCACACAGGCATTTTTTAACTGCTTATTACTCTCAGACAGGACAAACAACAAGACCTGAAAAATCATAAGCCAAGGGAACAAAAGTTATCACAGCAGGAAGGTCCTCACTGAGGATGGAGGAGAGCAAAGACAAGCTAGATGTCCCTTTCAGTCACTATGGCTCTGTGGCTCTTTGGAGAGTAAAAGGAATGTATGCCTTCACAGACAATTGCTTAAGACAAGGATTAATGGTTTTATCCTGCATTCCCTGACTTTCATACTGCAGATTAGACTGTTGTCTCCTAGAAGGTGAAAGCAGCCTTCAGTAACAGATCTTTCATTTCAAACAGATAAGAAATGGCTGCCCCAGAAACATTACCCCAGTAAATATCTTTAACACGAAAAACCTCATTTTAGGGGAGAAAGGAGGAGGCAGAACTTTGGTTTCTTCAGTGGAGCAGAGACACTTGGTCACCAGAGCAGAGACACTTGGTCACCTCTGCTCCACTCCAGGGTGCTCCAAAAGTCATTGCTGTCCTCCTGGGGCCCTTCTGGCACACTGCTGCATGCTCCCATCTCCATTCAGCAGGAGCAGGAAGGTGGGAATTCCTTGCCAAAGAGCTTCAACCATGAAATGGAAGAAGTGCAGAGACTGCTGATGAGGACAATTAGTATGATTTCTTCTGCACAAAGTGGGGGGCAGGGGGATTTAGTGACCTGATGCTTACTACCTTTTCTTTGCTAAATATGTGAAATGATTGGAATGGATGAAGTAAGATGCAAGTATTTCTCTTTAAACATTTCTCTTTAAACTGTTTCCTTTGGAGGGCTTTTATAGGAAACAAAAAATAAAAAAGAAAAAAAGAAGAGAGAAGGCAACCCCCCCCCCCCAAATAATTAAAGTGCAGGGAACTGACAGCAAAATGAGATAAGCCCTACCCTGCATCTTCGATAGGAAATTGTACATCTCAGCAATCCTGATCAAAAATTCAGATCATTTAGGAACTTAACATAGACGGGTTCTTCAGAAGAGTTCAGCGCCAACAACTCACACTTAATTTGGTCACTTTATTACAGTGCTTCTCCAGGAGATAAGGCCTAGCCAAAAAAAAAAAAAAAACAAACCCTTTGAGAAAAAGCAGATCTTTTTACACAGAACTGGTGTCTTATCTCCATCAGCAGTCCCTGCTGGGACAACTCTAACTGAGTCCCGGTAGCACATCTCAGGTCCCTCAACATGATGGAGAGGCTTCCTGACAGCACGATGGGGCAGTGAAGAGCTACCACCTCCTACCAGAAGACACACAGCCAGGCACAACCCCCTCATATTTGGTGTTCATGCCATAGGGCAGCACATCCACCAGTCATCCCACATCAGAGGCTGGGTAACGCCCTTGACTCCATGAATGAGGTAATCTGGACACCACAGACACAGAGGACATTTATTTATGCTGGACAATAAGCGCAGATGGTACTTAGCACACAGTCTACAGACAGAGTACCCTTCCCAGGATGCTGTCTAACAAAAGCAGAGACTCATTTCCTCAGAGGTGACTCTTTGTAGGCTCTCTGTGGGCCAGGGCAGATATTTTCTCTCCTTGCATAATTAAGGCCTCCTCACTGCCACCTTGCTGGAGTGAAGTCTCATGCACCTTGCCACCAGATGACAAGAGGGAGACACAGTTGCCAGCACTGTACCAGCAGCATTTCATTTGTGGTGACCGCACCGCCTGCAGGAAATGAAGCAAGGATGCCTGACTAAAATCTGGCTCCTTCCAAACCAATCTCTTCCTCTTCTTATTCCAGACAATCTCATGAAGCCCAGATTTGAAAAAGACTATGATCACATAATGCAAACCCAGAGTATCATTGGTGAAGACGGTATCACTGCAACAGATGAAAGCCGGTGTGAGCACAAGAGGAAGGAACCACAACTACTCTGTTGTAGTCATGAGGTTCCTGACATTGTCCCAGACCGATAACCTTTTCTTACAAGTAGGGATACCCTAGCCATGGCCTCCATTTCTACAGAAATAAATGAAGAATGGTCTGGTCATGCTTCTCTTAGGCCAACAACCCACAGGTTGAACTTAGCTGTTTTATCTGTTTCTGATGTGATCAGCTCTCTCTCACTCATGACAGTGCTGTATCTCCCCACTAGTTTCCCTCACCACCCACAGCAGCATCTGCAGCAGCTAATCCAGGATGACAAGTACAGCTGCTTTGAGGAGGTGAGTACAGCAGCCGAGTCCCTTTGTCCCTCTCTCTCTCACCCAGCAAACGGTGTGATTCATCATCAGCCTTAGGAGGTAGCACTGGGCCCATCCACAGCAGAGTACTGCTGCACTAGCTAGAACATAGGCGGTGAGAACTCTTGGCATTTAGGATTCTTTCCAAGGCTTCAACTCACTAGGACAAAGGGGTCTTTGCTATAGGAAAGGATAAGATCAAGGCTGAAATTCAGAATCATCTTGCCTGATCACAGCTTGATACAAGACAAAATTATTTGTCTGCTTGAAGTATGACAGCTCAGAGGCAAAGGATGAGAGTTTCAAGATGTTTTTTCTTGCTTTTGAAAAATTCTACTTTCAAGAAACCTAATCTGCCTGGATTTAACAGACTTGACTCACCTTCTACACCCACAGAGATAGATGCTTCTGATTTACACCAGAGGAGAGAACCACAGCTTGGGATACTGGTTCTCATTCACAAGGAATCTGGCCCAGTTTAAAGGCAGGCAGGAACCCTGCAGTAAGTATAAATGTCTCTCCCAGGTCAGCATGCCCTGACAGTAGCACATAACTGGAAATCGTACCACTGTTTCCACGTCTAGCTTTTACTAGCAGCCAATGGCAGATTAATGGGTTGTGTGACAGATGGTCAAAGTGGAGCTTAGATGGAATAAAAGGGAAGGTACATATATCTATCTGCCTGGCAAAGTACTGAAATACAAACACTGCAAGCAGATTATATGGGGAGAACCCCACTTTTAATCACAGTTTCGCATATTTGCCTTTATGGGTCCTAACTTTAAAAGCAACCTCAGATCTGACAAAAAGAATGAGCAAGAAGAAAGAGGTGAATCTTTGTGCAGATGGCAGTAGAGAAGTGAAACTCCTTTCAAAGTTAATGAACAGAATATCATATTAGCATTTCTCATTTCCATGCCCAGCTATAGTAAAATATCTGTTTTCAAAGCACTGTCAGTAACACGCTGAGTATTGTGTCCAGAAAGCCCTACAGTGTTTACTGAAGAATCCTTATTGTTCAGAAAAAAATTAATAAAACAAAGAGATAGCTCCCCCACGGAAGTGAAAAGAAGCAATCAAATCTCACACCAGAAGTTTTCTGAGGCTGATCACATAGAAGACAGAAGCATCCTTCCTCACCTGTTGATGTCTGCACCCTGGAAGGGCTATTTTCCTGTCTGGACAAAACGAATGTTCTCGGCTATACTCTGTGCTCAGTAGCACTAAGGGTGACAGGATTTCTGCCTGTCCTGAAGAGCCCGGCCAGCAACTGCACCCCTAACTCTGCGAACTGGACCCACAGTAAATGCTGCAGAGAGCTTCTCAAGCCTTAGGTGAACACTATCTGCAAAGATGTAGGCACCTGCTAAGATCTCGCCCTTCATCTTTGCCCTCCAACACAACTCAGCTTTGCTCCAGGGCTCAGGAGAGCTGCAGAGTGCAGAAGAGCCACAAGGGCAACACAGAAAGACTGGAGAGTCAAAAAAGCCCACGTTTCCCCACAGGTCTCTGTGACTCACCAGTGGATGCTGAGGACCTCACTCCCACAGGGGCACACTGCCACCCTGTGGAAACCGTCCTTCCTAACCCAGGCAGTGAGGGAAGGACGTCGGGAGATGGCTCGCAGCCTCACCGATGCTCATCAGCTACACTGCTAATGCACCATCAAGCTGTATGCACCTTGGCGCTGTGCTGAAGCAGGACTCTGAATTTAATTTATTGAGACTAATGCAAATTTAATTTCTGCTAAGTCTTTGTAATCACATAATTAGTGGTAGGGTGGCTGCTGCAGACACAATGAAGCAGCTACTGTAATGCAGAGTTACTGCCACTCACCACACTCCCCTCCACTGTCAAATTAAGACAAAGGACAGATCGTCAGCAAATCTTTAGACAAGCCAGATGAAAGACCGAGGTTGGGTGCCACCTCGGTCCCCAAGACATCATGGTAGCATGCAGAAAAGGGCAGAAAGCCTCAAATGAGGCAGGACACCGACACCAGGTCTCTTCGATCCTGCAACATCCAAAAAAATCCCAAGCTCTGGTCCTTGCTTCAGGTGGGCTGGCGAAGAGCCAGGCAGCCTTAGTATTAGCAGGTCAGTGCTAAACACCAAGATATATCCCTAACTGTGTAACTCCTTCAATAGGAAAATAAGCAGAAGGTGAGCACTAGTGGAAATCTCTCCTCAGTACACTCAGAAGGTTATTTAAACACAGTCTGGAGACCTATTTATTCAATAGGGGCTGTAATTAGCCTGTAAATTAATCTCAACACATTTCTCTATGGCGGACTGAGGTTCCTTAGGAAAAAAAAAATCAAGTGTTGCTGCTGACGGATGAATACTCTGTATCCAGATTTTAAAAATAATGATATTAAATCTAAAAAAAGGGAGGTTGAATTTATATTCCTAAGTCCTCAGTAAGAACTGAGGCAGAAGGGCAAAACAAAAAGCTCCCCAAAGAGGCCAGATGAACTGAAGAAACTACTAATAGTAGAAAACGAAGTCTGCCACTTGTAAGCACGAGGTCTGACAAAAACCCCTGAGACTATGCCTATAGCATGGGAACCAAGAGAGGGAGGGAAGAAACAAAGAGAAAGTTACAGAATATCTTCTAACCTGTCACAGTGAGACAAGGCTCAACTCAATTGCTTCACTCAGTATGAGTGGATGCATGTTCAAATACATTTTCTTACCCTTGGCTGGAAAACGTCAGTATGCAAGAGCCAACAGCAAGTCAACATTAAGACAACGTGCTATCCCACAATGCTTTGTCTGTGAACCAGTTTTTAGCCAATAACAACATCGCTGTGCTTCAGCACCCACCCGTTCACCAAACGTAGCTTCCTGCAATTTCTACCTCTTCCCAAAGATCAAGCTAGTGCTCAAAAGCACCCATTTTTTTATGAAAGCCAAAACAAAAGCGATCTTCAACAGGCCTTCAGAAAATGATCTGCAGAATTGCTTTGAATGTTCACCCATCATGTGCAGCTGTGTGCCAGCTCAGAAGGAAACTATTTTAAAGGTGACTGTAGTTGATTTTCTTAATTTATGAAATAAAGAGTTAGAGGCACAGTCTTGATTTATTTGTGTCGGACCTTGTAAGCAAGTACGTCTGCATTTCACAATGGGCCTGACACAAAACCCACAGAGGAGACAACGATTCTTTTGATTTACTTTGGTAGGCTTTAAGTCAGCTCTCAGATGCAACAACGTCCCATTTTTGTTTCTATTACAAAAAAAATTACGAACTCTAGTATATGCACTTTTTTCTTCATTCAAACAGTCTGCTCTTTCATGTGAGCAATCAGACAAAAGAGAAATGAAACATTCTCGTTATTATTGAAAAGAAACAAGATTCAGCCCCTACCACTGTTCTTCCAATTTAACTCCTGGCACAAAGTTAATGAACAGAACCTGAAGCAAAGCAGCCTGTGCCAGACAACACATTCTAATCTCAAATTACATCGCCTGCTTTAATGTGAAAACTCCAAAGCACCATTTGATTAAAAAACACACACGCCTTCCAGATAAGCAGAGCTCAGGATTAGACCTTATGTATTCAATAGTCAGAACCAACTTGCTGCTCTGTCCGCGTTAATCAGAAGACAGCACTCTGAGACAGCATGACTGCACAAGCTTACAAAACACACAGCTCTGGAGATGGACCTACCAAAGCTCAGCTTCGCCTCTCCACACTGCAGACAGTCCCAATCACAATCAAGTTAAGGCAAGGGGGAAAACAACAGAATAAACACTGTGTATACTATATACATTCTGGCAGCAGAAATCTGTTCATCACTTCTCCTGTTTGACTATTAAGATTCAGAAAATGTAAGCTGGGTGTTCTTATTTGAACCATCTCTCACTAAAAACAAAACCTGTATTCTGTTCATTCCTTACCTTCAACAGCCCTTTTGGAAAGTCTTTGCCACCATCCATCCCCTGGAGGTTAGCAATGAATTCTTGGCAAGTCATCTTCTTCCCAATGTTCTGAAAGGAAGGGCAGGGAGACACAGCATCAGATTCATGCTGCTTTCCAAAATGATGTAAATAAGTAATATAAGAAGAATTGCATCTCCCTGCTCTCATTTAAGCCCAAGGCAGGCAGCATTAAGAAGGCACTCCCAAAATCACTCAAAGACAAGCATCTTTGTGTCAATATAGTTAGAAAACAGAAGACATATTTCAACCCCAAGTCCCAAACACCCATTAAAAAAAAAACACCAGCTAAATACTGGAGTGTAATGAAGAGGCTAATGATGAAGCTGTCTAGTATCTGCACGGTGCCGTATACCCCCGTGTCTACTTGATCCTGCTGTGGGTCATAAGGAAATAGACAACTAAGGCCCGTTCCAGACCTTTCTCTTAACGCTTCCAGTGCTCCCTTCCAACAGCAACTGCCCTGATTTGGAGTAAGGTGCCCAGGAGCAGCTATTACCTTTTCTGATTCACACACTGAGGCTGCCTTGACATATCCATGGGATTGCTCTCTTTCTCTCTAATTCTCAGACTGAAAGTTGCCCATCTGAGCCACAAACAGGAAAGAACACGCAGGACCCAAACTTCTCCATTTGGAGGCTTGAGGTTGCTTTAGACTGCTCTTGGATCTCAGTTTCTATCAATATCAATACTCAGTCCCCTGGGTGCTAGAAGCCCCATGCTTGGCATGCGGGGAGCCTTATGAGCGGGCAGCAATGATAATACCAACTTGGTGAAAAAGGAGCCCAGAGAGATCTGAGGAACACGGATGAGCTGTGAAACATGGTTAAGGCAGAGGGAAAACAGGACCCTGTGATGACAACAGTATCTTTGCGCATGCCACTGACATCAGTCAGCAGAATAGGGTGTAGATGACACCTCTATGGTCAGGGTATGCCTTGGCTATAGAAAAATAGTAGCAGAGCTTTGTGTGCAGACAGTGGTTTGCGTTCGGAGCAAAAGCCCAAATTATCACAGGAGTGGTGCCCAAAAAAGGGCACCAGTTGGTAATACAGGTCATTCAATGTTACAGTTACATTACAGCTTAGACTGTACACCCTCTAATTCCCTTCCATAATTTATGACCAGAGAGAGACAGAAAACCAGCTAACCTTGACCACCAGCCTAATCTAGCTACTAAGGAAGCTCTCGCAGGATGTGGCCAGTACAAACTAGCAGAAAGAAGGTACATAGGAACACTGTGTCCAAAGGAGAGCGACGAAGATGGTGAAGGGGCTGGAGCACAAGCCCTATGAAGAGCGACTGAAGGAGATGGAGTTGTTTAGCCTGGAGAACAGGAGGCTCAGGGGAGACCTCATTGCTCTCTACAACTACCTAAAAGGAGGCTGTAGGCAGGCAGGGGTTGGTCTCTCAGGCGACCAGTGACAGAAGAAGAAGACACAGTCTCAAGCTTCGTCAGGGGAGGTTTAGGCTTGATATTAAGAAAAAAAATTTCACTGAAAGGGTGATTGCACTGCCTAGGGAGGTGGTGGAGTCATCATCCCTGGAGGTGTTTAAAAACAGATTGGATGAGGCGTTTAGTGCCATGGTTTGAGTGACGAGTGGGTGCTAGTGTTGGGTCATAGCTTGGACAAGATGATCTCAGAGGTCTTTTCCAACCTTGTGATACTGTGATACTGGAACAATGCACTGCTTCCCACATTGTGATGGCTCCTGACAACACAGTCTAGCTATAACCCTGTGTCTCTGGTTGCTAAGCTTGCAGAATACAGCTCATACTTGCAGTCTTTGAGTGCCGACTGGAGCTGCTCTAGTAGACTTGCAAATGTTTTCCTTCCTCCCTGCAACAGACTTCAGCCTGCTTCTGTTTGCCTCCCCCATGCAGCAGTTTGCAGCTTCCCCATGCTGACTAAAACCAATAGCAGAGCGGTTCATTTTATCCAGAGATAACTGGCATTGCAGAGGAATGGCTTTTTTGCTCCAAGACCAAAGCTAACATCTCTACTCAATGACACACAGGTTCCAGAAGATATGGCTAGCAGTGTTAGAGATACTTCAAAAGTTTCTAGCATCACAGTCTGGGTGATGACCTCTCTGCAGAGAAGAAAGCATGCACCTCCAAGACACAGCCAGCAAAAATGATTTAGTTAGAAAAAGAATGAAATGTGGCAAGACAGCGATAAGAAAGAGTTTGTCCACAAGAGTTTCAGGAAAATGTGAACTGGAGGCAGAGGAACTGCACTACAGCCCTACAAGCAGTCGAGCTTATTGTGAAATAGAAGTGTACTTATGATTAGTAAGTCAGCAAAAAATGGAGCCGAGCATAAACAAGCTCTATGACTCATTTGCTTCCTCCTTTAGCAGAATCATGGTAAAGATGCATTAGAGTATTATATTTGGTAAGAAACAGGCAATTACTGTATATCTGCAAGGGGCAGCATTCCAAGTCAAATATGCTAAACTTACCACCTATGTAGAAAAATGCAAAGCAAAAAGAGGAAGACCAAAATTACAGGAAATCATAAGAAGGGGAATGGGGGTGGGAAGGGGGAGAGAGAGAGCAAGAGAGAAAGGGAAAGTGAGAGAGAAGGGGAAAGCAAGAGAGAAAGCCACACGCAGGAGTCTAGCAAAAATACAACTATGTACATGTAACAACACACTAACGACTTCTGGTAGGATAAGCCTTCAAAGTTGTACAGTACAATAGCCAGAGTTATCCTAGCTCCAGCTGCAAATTTGCAACAAGAGATCAGAGTCAGATAGTTTACTTCAGTACCTAATGAAGACAGTAGGCCCCACTAAAGTATCACAGGGAGCGACAGGAAATGCTGACAGGCTGACACACAACCATTTAGTCTCCCTGCCTGGATTGCAAGGCCAGGCAGATCGGAGAGCAGGTGCCCCAGGCTGCTCACCACTCTGGGGAGTGGGATTCCTGTGCAGGCAGTCTCAGGTATACTCAAGAGAGTATATGTTAAGAGGCACCCTGGGGCATGTTCCTGTACTTTGCTCACCCTTCTGTGTGACTGATGTGCTCTTCAACTAGAAAAGGTTCCGCCTTCAGAGAAAAAAAATTCTTTACAACTCGCTTCCCCGTCCTGCTTCTACAATTTTCAAAGACATTCAGTTAACAGGATGTGGATGTCAAAACCCCTGGGGAAGCACACACAAGCCCTGGCTTCATTACCTGCACCCACCACAGAGTGGCACCCAAAGGGGCTGAGCAGCCAGGTTGCCTCCATCTCCTGCTACCCAACCCATCACCCTTGTTGAATATGAGGTTTCAAGTGAGGCCCTCCTGGAAGAGCCCTTGATGGTGGAGTGGAGTGTCTCAGCCAAAGAGAAGCCCCAGAGTCACCTAGCTGAAGCTATGACTCCTGAACGATGTCATGCCACGCTCACCAGGAGGGAGGAAGTCTATCAGCATGGGAATACCATGCATAACAGGTTTATTGCACCATGGGTGCTGAAATATGTGACCTAGGGCTGCTGGCACCCTCTACCAGTATGATTAAGAGGACTCAAACTGGAATACTACTTCCCCTAGGCAGTATGTGGGCAGAGGTGTGCAATGGGAAAATGCAGTGCTCCTGCTTAGGATGCCCATGTGTCCCCTACGCTCTCTTGACTCTGAGCACACCCGTCAGTAACCGGGTTGTACATGATCGCCCCCCGCAACTGGATGCCTGCAAACATCACCTTCCTCTTGTGACCTTTCTAGCACCTCTTCACCTCACTTCTTTCTTCTGCCTTCCCAAACGTTTTTACATACTGGAAAGGGGATGCCAATCCTAAACACAGCGTCCCAGCCAGGGCCAGCAGCTCTGAACAGGGAAGGATGTGAAGCAGATCAGAAAGACACAGGTCTGAGGACAAGGAGCATCCTCACAGATTATGCCAGGCTTACACACAATTGATTTGGGCATTCTGGAAAGCCCTGCACCGGACGACAGCCTGGGAGTGAAGCTTTCTCAGTTCGCTGTCTGCAGCAGTGCTTTAGGTGCAGGTCAGCAGCCAGGCAATTCTGCTGCCAGAAGTCCACACCTTCCAAGCACAGTGGCAATGGGAGCAATCTGCGCAAAGCTGTGCATACTCACATGGCCATGCAGGTCTGTGTTCAGCAGCATCATTGCACACGTGAGACAGTGAACTCCATCTGCAGAAAGACATAACCAGAAACAAATGCAAACCCACAACTGGAACTTTAAGAACAGTTAAAATCGAGCCTTATAGCCTAATTGAGTCTATTCCCTTAATTGGAATCTGTTTTATCAAGAAAATCACATAATTAAATAAGTGAACAGTGAGGTCATCCTGCAGCTGTCAAGCCAAAACAGCCGTTCTTTCATCTTCTAATGACTGTCAAAACTATCTTGCAGCACCCGTGGATGAGGTGAACTGGACAGGAAGCCATGCCTCTTCTTGCTAATACTAATAAGACAGCCTGAATCAGCTCCCTCTTCCTAATTTATTTCAGAGCAGAAAGGGAAGAGTAAAATACACCCATTCTTGCATGAAGAGTGGATACAGTATGGTATCCTGTGTTCCTCCCTCTCTGGTCCCCTCCCCACTCAGGGCTCAATTAGGCTGAATTTTGGAGAATTTCAGTCAGCTATTTACACTGCCTTGGCTCCATATTGGGTAGACAGTGTTCCAGCTATTTCTAAGGTGGTCCTGCAGCAGAGGCCCTCAACAATGAGCCAGAAGAAACAGCTTGCATCCCTAGCTCCATCCCTGAAATCACTGTCACAGACGTGGTAAAGTTAGCACATATTGGTATTTGCAAAACTGGACACCAATTCTACAGTACTCATTTTCCAGGCACCCCTTCCAAAATGAAAATATATTGGCTGTGCAGAAATCCAGACAAAGGTGACAGTGCCCACGGTGCCATTTATCAACTCCAAAAATCCACGTCTCTAGCCAGCTTCTAAACATTTTTCCTAATGTGTTCACAATATTTTCTCCATTCTTTTGTGCATAAACACATGGTGTCACCTTCTCTTCTCTCACAGGGGTGTCATAAAGACAGAATTATTTCATAGGCATGCACACACTGCAGGGAGATGTACATAAAAAGCTTTATAACCAAGTTCAGGTAATGATCATGCACAGGGCCTGCTGTGCTGCGCAGGAAGAGGAACAGGGGATGAGTATGGATGTGTCTCACACTCAGTGTGACTATTACTGGCTTAAATCTGTTCCAGATGAAGCCAAGGCAAGGACCATGTTTTTATACAATGTTTGTTTAGGCTGTAGCACTCAAACAATGTGGCTGAACTGTCACAGAGCATGAAATTAAAGAAGAACCAGTATCACTAGCAGCATTAAGTCTGAAGCAGCTTGAATTTGGGCTGTGGTGCTCCAGTTTAGATCTATGCATTTATCTAGAGTGGCCTGCCCTCTCATTGCCAAACCACAAGGGCATCCAGAGAATGGAAAAGGGGAAAAGAGACAAATGCAATCCTGGATTTCCATTGAAAGGAACAACGACCACATTTCTGTAGTATAGCATTTGACAACTTACAGTATAATTACAGCACCAAAATTATGGAGAATCCTGGGCAAAATCTGCAGAACTCACTTTAATCTAAATGCTTACTCAGGATCAGAAGTAGCAATGTTCTTCCTGCACCCTGACTACAGTAAGGTTACCACATCAACATGCAAGCCATTATTTAAGTATGAAAATGACCGCCTGCAGTGTCTTGAAACAAGAAAAGTATTAGGAAGAGGACAGAGATAGCATGGCTGCAGCTCCAGTATTGCAGCTACCTATTCCCCACCCCAGCACGTCACCCAGTAAAGTTAACAGGTGCAAAGCAGACAAACATCACCTCACTGCAACAGCAGCAGGTCACAAAGCAAGGAGTAAGAAAGCATGGCAGTACCTCCAAGAGCAGTAACACTTTCTCACTTACACTTGATACTAAAGGTACAGCTTGGCCTATGCTTATTTTCTTTCTTGCCTTCCTCCCTTTCTCAGTGTGTGATCAGTGCTGGAAGCACAGGGCCACATGTCTCTGCAGACATGGCTAGCTGAAGGCTGCAGCTATGCCAGTGGGCAGTCCCCTTTTCCAGTGCTAACTTTCTCAGGTTTGATCCATGTGCTTGTTTGTTTCCTCCATCCAATTCCAAAAATGACTGAAAACATTGGCAAGGAGGCAGCACTTTGACTGATGCCAGCTAGTCAAGGTGAAACCATGCCAGGGTCTGGATACAGCACCCAAAATTCACCCCCACAGCTGGCAAGAACTGGCATGCCTTCTGTCAGTGTATGCAGAGACATAAGCACTGAACAGAGCACAGAAAGCAAGACCTTCTCTTCCCCCTGAGATGGGACCTATTCTTGTCCATATGCATGTAGCTAGAGTATAGGTACCCACAGACACTGGAAGTCAGCAAGATCAGAATCCACAACTGAAGATATTCAAATTTGGAGATGCTACCATGAAGGAGGCCTAGACACTTCTTCTGACTGGGAATAAATATAGATTTTTCACTGTCTAATTATGATTATGTGTGGAGAACGTGGAAGGTTTCAATGCTCACCACAGGCAGTCTCTAAAGTGTGGCATGGTATTTACACTCCTTCAGCTCACAGGCACAGACCACATAAGCTATGGAAGATGAGAGTGAAGGAAGCAGGCAACAATCAAAAACCTTTGTATCAGAAACAAAGTTACCTTGAGAAGAAATGGTGTTTGGGTTGCACTGGTAGTACCTGCTGGAGAAGTGGATTAAAACTCTCTCTCGTTCCTGAGTTTCTCCGACAAGTGAAAAGGCTTTAAAGAAACTCCTAAAACAAGAGCAGAAAAAAATGAAATTAAAGTCATAAATCTCTTTTTGCCTCACAGAATGCACAGAGCAAATAACACTTTACAGCAAGAAGTACATAAGTGCACACCAGCATTTGGTTCCAAGAAGCCTTTCTAGGAAAACTGGCTATTATCCCATATACAGTTAATCCCAATATTACAGTAAATGAAGCAGGAGTTAAATTACCACCAGTCTCAGTCACAGAGCATACAAATTAATAAGCAATTACATCATTTGAAAGAATCATAGAATCAAAGAGTGGTTTGAGTTGAAAGGGACCTTAAAGCCCATCCAATCCTCTGGCCATGAGCAGGGACACCTCCCACTGAATCAGGTTGCTCAAGGCCCCATCCAACCTGGCCTTGAACACTTCCAGGGATGGGGCATCCACAGTTTCTCTAGGCAACCTGTGCCAGTGCCTCACTATCCTCACAGCAAAAAACTTCTTCCTAATGTTTAATCTACCCTCTCTCAGCTTAAAACTGTTAGCACTCACCCTACCACTACACTTCATGATAGAGACCCTCCTCATCTTTCTTGCAGACCCCCTTTAAGTACTCGAAGGCTGCTATAAGGTCTCCCCAGATCCTCCTCTTCTCCAGGCTGAACAACCCCAACTTTCTCAGCCTGTCCTCATAGCAGAGGTGCTCCAGCCCTCTGATCATCTTCACAGCCCTCCTCTGGACTCACTCCAACAGATCCATGTCCTTCCTATGCTGAGGACTCCAGAATTGAACACAGTACTCAAGATGGCATCTCCAAGAGCAGAACAGAGTGGGAGAATCACCTTCCTCAACCTGCTGGTCACAGTTCTTTTGATATGGTCCAGAATACAGTTGGCTTTCTGTTCTGCAGGCAGTCATGCCAGCTCATCCATCAGCACCCCTAAGTCCTTCTCTTCAGGCTACTCTCAATCCATTTTCCATCCAGCCTGTATATGTGCTTGGGATTGCCCCAACCCAGGTGTGAAGGGCAATTGTTGAACTTCATGAGGTTCACACAGATACACCTCTCAAGGCTGCAAAGTTCGCTCTAGATGGCATCCCCTGCCTCCAGCGTGTTGACCATGCCATACAGCTTGGTGTTGTCAGCAAACTTGCTGAGGGTGCACTCCACTCAATCCCACTGTCTGTGTCTCCAACGAAGATGTTAAAGAACACAGGTCCCAATACTGACCCCTGAGGAATGCCACTCGGCATGGGTCTCTACTTGGACAATTGACAACTCTTTCAGTGCCAGCCTCCAGCCAATTTCCTATCCACCAACCAGTCCATTCCTCAAATCCATGTCTCTCTGATATAGAGACAAGAACGTTGTGCAGGACAATGTTGAATGCTTTGCAGGTAGATGATGTGAGTTACTCTTTCCTCATCTACCAGTGCTGTAGTCCCATCATAGAAGGCCACCAAATTTACCAGGTCATATTTGCTGTTCTTCCAGTCTTCATCTGACACTTCACCGCCCTGCCTGTTAACCACACTGGTCTTCTCTCTGCTAGAAAAACTCACCTTGCAGCCAAAGAACTTCTGCACTTTCTAAAATCCCCACATCCTTAAGCCAAGAGATGACCGCAGCGGTACCACCATAAGCTCATTTGTAAAGAAGCTTCTAAGAAAATTCTGAAAACATAAGCTTTCTGGGTTCAAAGCAGTGAGCGCCTAATAGACAATTTCTAAATACCTCATAAGACTCAAACTAACACCAGATCTGAGAGACAGATGGATATTGCTGGAACATTCACATCTACCTGGCCTGGAAGAATAAATGTTACTTTCTTCTCTTTGATGTAAGTCAGAGACATGCTTTATTTGCAACAATCTTGTACCCATACAGAGTGTGATCTATCTGGTAATAATTTAATTTCACACACAATGTATTGCAAATAACTCAATTCACAAGCAGATACAAGTGAGTCTTTGCAGAGTTTATCTTCCCTCCTTACCTTATGCCCTCATGGGACATTTTGATAACTAGCCATCTTCTCTTCCAAGCTCAGGCGCTTTTCAGCAACATCCCCTGCCTGTGGCAGGCATCACTGACCTACACCCTCAGCTTCTCTTCAGCACATTTACCCTCCTGGAAGCCACCTCGGAAAGGCAACTGATGAAACAACATTTGGTGAATAAATATGGCTGGTTTCTTGTTCTCAGTACACGAAGACATGGCCAAGGGCCATGGTGGTGAGTTTCTGCCCAGCAGGAAGACCAGGATGGTCCCTGAGAAGGGCTGGAGCAGTGGTCCCACCTCTTCCTCCCTCCTGCAGCCACACGGAGCTCACAGGAGAGCTGCACTCAGGAGATGCCTCGGCAACATGGGTCCAGGGTATGGAAGCGGATCAGGACATTGAAGTAACAACCCTCCCCCTTTCCCAGACTTTCCACCAACAGTGTCGTGCACCTCACAAGGGCCTCCCACAGCCTGGGAGTAGCATAGGTTTGGGCTGTTGCAACAGGCTCCAAAATACTTAACAAACCACAGTTTGTCAGCGAGCCAGCAGTAACATGGTACCTCTCACTCATTGCAAGCACGAGGCAGCAAGTCTCAGCTTCACCAGGCTTCAGGATGATGCTCTGTCTCCAGCCTCTGCCACGCACTCAGGGCGTGCAGCCAGCAGGCACTGTGGCTACTTCTGAAACCTCAGCAAAATCCTGGCATGTTTGAGTTCCACATGAGCCAGGGCATATTTTAGGGAAGGTCACGACTACTAATATTAATGGGAGATATACCAGGAGCACAGACCTCCTAAATATGTGCCGCAAAGCTATTAGGTGTTGGATTTCACAATTTAAAAGACAAATATATTTAGCATCGTGCTTCAGGGCTGCTAAAACCTGGAATGATCTCCAGACCTCCCACTGCCCTGGCTGCTTCCACCCTGTGCTGAGCGGGTGTTCCAGCTCAACTGCAGTCTTCCTGCCAAGGAAGCAAGCAGCTCACTCTTTCCACAGGCATGTTCCCTTTCCAGCGCCTTCGGCAGGCAGGATTCTGGGCTTTTCTCGTGGTCTGTCACAGTCTCCTGGAGAAAGCCCCCTGGAAACGCACTTGCAAGCAATTGCCTACAGAACTCCTGGTTTTGTATCATTTAAAAAAGAAAAACAGCCAACTTGAGTAACCTCAAAGATGATTTAAACTCACTTGAAATCCCTTTAAATAACAGAACAGCAGCAACCATGCTAATAGGCCACTGCTACAGAAACTTGGTGTTTTGTCTCCTAGGAAGAAAAATACAGAAAACAAACATTATTGAGGCCAAATTCCAGGGCATGAAGGAAAATTCAAGGGCTGGGTTTTCAAACATCCACGCTGGCAGCTACCAGACTCTCAATGCCATTTTCCACATGGAAGTTTTGCAGTTCTGCACATTTTTGGGTGCCTCAGAGGAACACAGCGATGGGGGCAGCTGAACCACATCAAACACTGGCTCTGGCTTTGTGCACTGCAGCTGAGCAGAGCAAGCTCCAAAAGGCATCAGCCAAAAATACTGTGCAGCTCGACTGTGAGCAACACCTTCATTCCCCAGCAACACCTGGCATACTACAAGTCCTCTATTCACTGAGTTATTGATCATTTTTCACCATCTCCTCTGCATAAAGGAGCAGGTCCACCCAAAGATTTTCCTCTCCAGGAAATGCTACTGCTCCAATAGCACTTTGGCACGCCAAGCCAAATGGAAGATAAAAGCTCCATCCCAAAAATGCATCACACAGCTGTCTTCACCCTCTTAAGTTCCCACAGGGCAATCGTTTCCATCAGGACAACACAGCAAACATGATCAGTTTTAAAACAAACGGGCATGTACCTGAGCGAGCAGTCCAGTGTCATGCCTGTGAAGTCAAAAAATTTAAGGTATTCTTCGGCCACAAGCTTGCTGAATTCATTGCTTTAAATAAACAAATAAATAAGTAAAGGTTAGCATTTGAGAGTGAATCCCCCCTCAAACCAGCAAGAAGAACAATGTGGCCAAAGGCCTCATGTCACCACGTACTTTTTACCCAAATGCTTTGCCACATCGGACCGTTTGAATCTGTCCAGATGGTAGAGGCGTTTAGCCAGGCGCCTGGCTGCTTCCAAATTGCTGCTGCTGCCATTGCTGAGATCATGCCCATAAGCCCCAGTGGCATCTTTCTCCTGAAGTTCATTGCTCCCCATGGCAGCACTGGAGTCTAACACCATATTCTGTAGTTCAGCATTGCTATGAGACGGAAAGAATATGGAAAGAAGAAAAAAATACGATGACGTTACAGTTTCAAGAAGGATTTAATTCCTCATAGAATAGAAGGCAATTAATGGTACAAAGGCAAGATTACACAATATAGCAAATTCCACTTAATTGAAGGAGGTGTGTAGAACAGGGACATTTATCTAGCAGTCATCAGAGGTAAAGAGACTTTAACACAGAGTCCCACATATGAAACACAGAAACACATTCTGCTCTGCACTCACTTTCTGAGCGTGCTGAGTGTCCACAACTTACACTCATTTCACAGAGCGCTGTTTGCTATTATCAGCCTACAACTGCACCTGACAACACTGGCTCCTCATTCGCTTCTTGCACTAGTATTTTTTAACTCAATTGCTTACTTGACTTGAAGGCGTCCCTGTAAACACAGGTCATTAGCCATGTTCCAGGGGAAAATGTAGCACGCAAGCCAGGGTGTTCAGTGCTCAAAGCTGACTCGGCACAAGTCCCATCCTCATTCTTCCCGAGTTGTCCTGGAAACAATACAACTCCGCAAATCTAAAATAACACCTGCAGAAGTCTCAGTGGCTTCCTTGTCGCCCACAAGCAGTGGGCATCCCATGGGGAGGCATTGCTAGAAAAAGCTGGAGTCAGAGCAAGGAACACAGTTTGGGGAACAGAAAAGAGACACAAGCCATCCAGGCCAGCCTAGAGAACTGCTTGCTCTCCTTCTGTTCCCTCATCATGACAATCATTTCCCTCACTGGCTGCTCAAAGTCAGGATGTTCAGCATGGTAATCTCAGGGTAATTTACGTGAGTCATGCATTTATAGATTCCTCCCACTGCTACTACAGTAGGAAGCTCTGGCTGAGATTTATGGCTGCTTTGCTTCTCCTCTCAAAGAACCAAGAGCCCTCCACTCCATAAAGCACACCCCCACATATACACCCCTGCACACAGGCAGGCTTTTAACTTTGGAAAAGCTTTTCTCTGACACTGGCACAAAAATTCTTGGAAAATCTCAGCTCTGTGTGTGTGTGCATGTATGTGTGACAGCATTTCTTTTTAAATTAAACACTATACAGAAATTCTTTCCACCAAATCCACGTTTATACAGGGCTAATATATGATCAGTAGGGGTCATGCACAGGGCAGATATGAGTGGAATGAGTTAAACGTGACTTTAAACACAACACTTCAACATACCACGGTTTCATACACCACTGTAATCTTTGGGCTTGACAAGCTATGCTTAGAAAAACTGATCACTGCACTGCAGTAACAATTATCTTGCCATTTACTGAAATGTCTGCTAGCCTCTTATTAACCCTTTAAAGATGACACTTTCATATAATGTGAACTTAAAATAAAAATCTTTGATATTACACATGCCTCCTTCCACACAAATCATCACCTGTGCCCTACTTCTTTTGCCATGCATGGTTCAATAGAAGGTGTGTGGTGCTCCTACAGGAAGGACAGTTGCCTGTTTCACCTATTTCTATCCTCCTAGCACTGCTAGAACATCAAAAGTATCACACATCCACCCTGTGGGTATAACATATATAATGAAGTAAATCTGGGAAAAACAGATATCTAATTTGTTTCTACAAGTACTGGGGATTTGATTCTGCATTTATTTCAGTACAAATAATAAGGTGCTAAAAAAAAAAAGGGTTCAGTCCCAGTGCTCTAGTAGGGAAATAATACTGTAAATACAATTCCAACAGCATTAATATTACCGGCCACCAGCTGTTCTATAAAACAAAAAAAGCCCCTCCTGATACTGCTGTTATGGGAAATGCCTCCTCAGCCCTTTCCGAAAGCACTAGTCAATGTCCAAAATTCTCTAAATTTGGTCTGCTCCAAATGTGTGAAGAAAGGAAATTTCACAGTCCTCTGACACATGCCCCAAGAAATACCTTGTCCATTCAAATCAGGGACAACTGTTTTCAAACTCTCAAATCTAATAATAGACAAAAGAAAAGGCTAACCAGGTGAGCTAACACATCTATGGAGCCTTCCACATACAAATACTGCTTCAAAAGCTATGCCAGCTCGCAGAACCCTGCTTATAAATCACAGCTCTGTCTCACCACTGCTCTTCATTAAAGGCAGTATTTATAGCCCTGAAAGATGGCCAAAGCTGACAAGAAACATCTGCAACCTGCAAGGAACCAGTGCACTACAAGAGTCAACGTTACCACAAACCACCATAAGTATAGAAAGAAAGGAAGTGCCGGCATCTGCCACTTAGAGAAATAAACATTATGGCAGCTCCCAGCTTCTGTTTTGACTCTCGGAGTAGCAGCTGGGATGTGAAGGAGGAATACCCAGCGAGGAGAGCGTGCTCTTTCCCCTGTTCACAAAACTACTCAACAGGAGTGCATAAGAAACTTTATCTTCCAGCCTCCCTGATTTAAAACTTCATCCTGACAAGGAGTCCCTGTACACATATCAGCACAAAGAATAACGGATGCTTCCTTCAGTTATTCTGACAGTTAATTAGATTATTACTTAATAAGTAGAAGAAGGTAATCAAATCAACAATATAGGTTGTCTCTAACATAAGCCTCTTGTCCAGGGAAAACATCAGATTGCTAACATTAAAGTGAGATTTCAATTCTCAAGTTTTTTAGGCAGTGAGACGACTCAATGCCCACACCATTGAAAGCTTAGGAAATATAGACATCCTGTGCATGACCACTGCAAGGTGCCTTCTCGACATGTCATTTTAGCAGGGTCCAGGGAGTATTACTCAGCAGAGAGGCTGACATCTTTTCTTACCTGCAAGTCTCTCTGGGTGCACCATTTTCCTTCCCTCCCTCAGTTCCCGCAGCTGCTGAACATAGATAGTAATATTTGCTTCCCCCTGTAAAGCACTTATAATGGACTGTAACCAAGGGTTAGGAATGACCACGGCTGCAAATAGGTCTGTCTACTGCAGCCTACAGTTTCTACACATAAAAGAGTCCACAGCAGCATCACCAGCTAAATAAAGCCAAGAAAGGGCTTTGTGATCCAGCTCTTCCTGGATCAAAGCACAGCATACATTCCACAGCACATGGTCCCCCCAGGTTGCAAAACGGGCCCTTCCCCAAGGAACGCTAATCCATTTGTGTGCACATCTAGAAGAGAGCACTGGATGCACGAGTTTCAGAGGGAGCTTGGATAAGACAGGGCTGGGACATTCCCATGTCTCTTAGGAAAGAGAGGAGTAGGAAACAGGAGGAAAAACAAATAAATCCGCAAACCTTTAACATCAACTACCTCAAGGCAGGCTAAGTGAGGCATTTGCCAGCAAACTCCATTAGACTAAAACGCAGCAATGATTAAAAATAAGGAAGGGTGGAGAGGCATTCTGGCATGCTGAAGCCAAAACAAACGTTGTTTTCAGCAGCGGAACGACATCATCGGTGAGCCACACTGGGGCTGACAATCACCCTCTGCAGCACTGTGCTGGCCATGTTGTTTCAAATGCCCTCACTCCAAGCCTTTTTCTCCTCCTGGTTGTGAAATAAAGGACACCATCCCTTCAAGCATAACCATCAACTCTGGCTGTGAAAAGGGTGCTCTGTTTCTAATTCAACAGCCACTCAGCAGCAGTTCTCAGCTCACAATGTGGCAAGGACATCAGAAAGGCAGAAGCAAATCTGTGTTCCTAACACCAGCCTGGACTGTGTAGGGGGCAAACTTCCCTCTGGAAAAGTCCTGCCCTAAGGGAACGAGTCCCTGCCCTACAACCCTTCAAGGAGACTTGGGTGCTCTGCCTGTGATACCCTTCCACATTTCAGAGCTGACCAGAAACGACCAGTGGCACAGGCTGAATTTTGTTTCAAGGGAGCTGAAAAGCTATGTTTGAACAGCCTAGCTCTGAAAAGAGTACCCTCACTGGAGAAAGTGAAGAAATGCCAGCAGCAGTGGGATGTGATGAGTTAGTTCCTGCTACAAAGGACCAACCACACAGACCAGCTGGGAATAGCTCTGCTGCAGTTTTGCGGCAGCTATGAACTGGCTTCTTCATAGTCAGGAGAGAGTGAGTACAAAATCAAGTCAAGCAACAATTTACCTTGCCAGTTACCTCCAGCTCCAGGGCTTTTCCAAGATACAACTGTAGGGAGGGGAGAAAAATAATAAAAATAAAAATAATGCCCTTTCCTAGCAGATGACTCACTGTGCTATTTTACTCCAAATGGTTTAATCAGCTTTGAAGTCCTACGTATGGATTCTCTTCAAAGACACGCTTTGAAGTAAATCCCTCTTTGAGGACTGATACAGCTGCACTTCATTGCAACTCAATCCAGTGTGTGTCTCATGAGCCCAGCATCAGCCAGGACACATGAAGGGAGGAAAGTTTGTACAACCCAGAGTGTCCAGGGATGATACATTAAAAAGTACCTCAGCCTTGTCAGGTCACAAAGAGACAATAAAGCAAAAAATAAACAAACAAGCCCTGTAACCTTCTATTGGTTATCAACAATATACATAGGCAAAATCAGTTTCAGGGGCTGAAATTCATGCTGCTGCTTAAAAATAACCTCTTGTTCCCTGTAATCATCTCCCTTTTTCTTTGATTAAAAGAATTCCTGCCTATCGTAAGCAGGAAGCTAACAGCTAAAGCATTCAGAAAATGCCATTTCTGGCAGGTTTGAGTTACAGCAAATTCAAATGCTATAATTGCAGAATCACAGCATTAGAACAAGCAGTCCCGCCACATGCAGGGACAGGATTGCAGCCCTTCCAAGAGACAGCGTGTCCTTTATTACACAGACACACTGGCCCATTGCCACCTGAAGTACAAATGTTTTGCTAAAAATACTTCAGGTTTGATTTCCTTTTGACCTCAGGCTCCTTGTACTGCTGTGCCAGGGGTTAGCCATTGCAAAGGGACTCTCGCCACATCAATACCCCAGTCCCTAGAAAGTGAAAACTTGGACCTCACCACAGAGGGTGTCCAAGGGCTCTCCCCACAATCGACATTTTTGACAGATGCATTGATATGTAGACCAGTCAGCTGGATACATCAGGACAGTCCCACATTCAAGATCTGGCCCACCTGCCCCCAGACACAAGCGAAAACCAGACCCGTTAAATGCACTGCACACCTGTAACCTTGCTTAGAAAATACTCAGCCCTTGAGCATTTTGTAAGCCCTCTTCCCTGAGCCCTCTGCCCTGCCTGCTGCAGGTGCCAAGAGCTGTCCCCACGCTCAGCATCATGATGACATTTTCCCACAAGGCTCCGGCAGGGTCCTCTGGACAGAAGCAAAACCATGAAACTAGCTGAGTACTTCCCCCCTCACTCAAGCTCAGTTTAACTGTTTATACACTGGCCCAGGGAGTGCATATCAGTGAAGCAGCTGGTCCTCCCTGGCAAGGAGCAAACCAGATGAAAAATAATAAGGGTGTTCACACCTTTTGGTTTAGACTTCCCTGGAGATACTCAGATGGAGCTTTTCAGCGCTAGCAGTAGTATCACACAGGAAATTTATGTTTCAACCATGTAGTGAAATGAATCACCTGTTCTCAAAAAGAACTGTTAATAATAATAATAAAAGACAGACTTTCACAATAAAGGAAAAACAACTACCAACCACTCACAGCTCACCCAGCTGTGTCAGCAAGGAGTCTGCAACCTATATCCCCTGTTCTTCTCCACTGATGCTTTCGCATCACACCCACAAAAATACACACCTCTGTGCTGCCCTGCCAGCCACCAAGTTCTGCCTCTCTCTATCCCAAAAGACAGATGGAAGAAGAGGAGACTTAACTAGGAATAACACGGCCAGGCTTCACTGGTAGCCAGTCGCAGCTAACAGATGCAATGTCAGGTTGTACTTTGGGACTGACTCGGAGCTGGCAGAGATGCCTTAGTTTCAGTGGATGAAGGCTTCCTGACCTACATAGCTTTAACTTAATGGAGATATGCCAACAGATGCCAGCTTAGAAGCTGAGTTGCTGACAGCTTTATACCGAGGCACTTTGTGCAGCAATCTGATCAGCTGCTCCAATTTTTCTTTCTTGTTTGCTTTTTTTTTACCTCTTCTTTTCTGTCTCTGTCAGCTCCTGGATTTTTGTTTTGTTTGTTTTATTTTCAGAGGAGGCTGGGAACTGAAGAGGTAAAAAGTCAGCAGCCTTTTTTTTCCTTGAAACAATAGTTTGTTTAGGAACTAGAAGCAGTTTTACAAACTCCCACTAAACTCGTATTGCAAACACCTCATTAGCCAGAGCAAAAGCAAACTTGCAAGCTCGTACATCCACAGCCTTGAAAAAGTAATGTCTTCCCACAGGGAATACCAAGGTTATCAGTGTGGTGTAATATTTTTGAAGTTACTAAGCTGTGTGCTATTGGGGCAAATCCTCAGCTGCCAAAATGCCACTGGTTTCAGAAATTTACCTCTGCAGACTGCGCCATCTGATCTTCACCTAGATTTACCTGTGTCAGCATACTGTGCTTACAAATGACAGATGCAGTGTTTGCGTGCTCACCAGGTGCAGATGTATTTGGCTCATTCAGTCTTGCAGGACGACAACCAGTGGCATCCCTCTAAATAGCTTCCCTTAACCTAAGCATACAGAGAGCAGCAAGTATGAAGTACTAGCTTCTGACTGGCCTATGTCCCAGAGCTCACCATGAGCTGAGGCTTCTCCGAAGGCCAAAAAATGTCCGCTTAGGAACAGAGGGATCTTGGTAGGTTTCACACTAACAAAAAAATTCAACAAGGTCACAAGGTGAGTCTTCAAAGGGAAAAAAATTCTACCAGACTGCTGTTGGACAGACTAACAAAATGAATTATATTGTGTATATATTCCAAGAATCATCAGATTGCTTTAGGGTATTTTTTTTCTTCTAAATTCACCGGGGAAAATAAAATAACAGGATTTGCAGAATTTGCTGAGCATTAGCAATTCATTGAAGTAGACTGCAAGAGGGAAATATTTAGCCTTTTTGAAAATCAGAAGATGCAATACTGCTTTTTTTCTTTTCTCTCTAGATGTGAAAAATCTTGGGCAATGTCCTACCAGAGGCCACACCTTTCAAGACAATTTAGGAAAAGAAAAGCCAGAAGATATTTTATTTTTTTAATTACTTGTTCTAACTGTAGCATACAAGGGAAAAGGGAATCGGAAATCTGCTATTAAGAATAGAGAATAAAACGATATTAGAAGAAATTCTCTCCTTAAAGCCTGAAAGTAGAAAAGAAAAATAGGTATCATCACTGATGTAACTTCATACTTACTTTTAGACACACTGATGCTCTTTCGTTCACTGTGTACATAGCAAAGATAACTCACTCTTCCCTCGGGTCTATTTACTGCTTTGGAAATATGTCCCTTCCACTCTGATTTGGTGTTCTACGATTACACCTAGTTCAGGTGATGCAAACCTAGGCTCAAATGTCTAGCACCTTGCAGTCTTCCCTATTGCCTCTGCAAGTAAGACTGAAGTCCTAGATACCAAGGCTGAGCCTTGTTCTGTCTTACTAGCATGAGAAGGGAGCAGTGTAGTACCCAGGCAGCAGGTGCAACAGCGGTGACTGGCATTGCAAAGATTCATTACACTGGCAACCTGTGGCTTAGCACATTTCATGTGGACACCTTGGTGGTCTGATACACACTGAGGCTGTCCCTCAGCACTGAAACCTCACACACAAACACACCCCTCCCCCAGTTCTCCCAGCCCCACCTGGGAAAACTTAAGGCTACTTCGGCTGCAGAAACTTGGTTTTCCTCCAGAGGGATGATCGTAACATAACTAGAAAAGAGAATAAACCCCCCAAAAGACACCAAGGTTTGGAAACATTCCCAAATGAAGGCCAGCTGTACACCCTTCTCCCCAGGCATCCCTTCTTCACTGGACAGACACAAATGGCACCCAAGCCTAGCTAGGAACAGTCTACTTGCAAAAGCAATCCAACATGTCCTCCAGGAAAACTCAAGGGCCAGCTGATGTCACCCTACCCGAAGGAAGCGTGGCAGGTGGCTGTCTGCGCAGGTACATCTACAGCTCTCCCCAAGACTTACTGCGGTTAACCACGGCCAGCAGCAGATGGGGAGGAGAGCAGGGACGAAACATCCAGGCAGCAGGGAGCCCACAGAAACTTACAGCCTGAAAGCTTCTGCTCATTTTTTTCCCCTCCTTTTTTTTTTTTTTTCAGTTCTGAAGGCATGTGACCAGCCTTCACATACCAGAGCTGACCCCTCCCAGAGCCAGTGATTTCCTAAGAGTAGAGAAGGATGTTACCCACCCGCTTGTTCATTACAAGACTAGGTTTCCACACCGTTATGCATTAAAACCTCACGCCACCTAGGGTCCACGTGTCAGTTATGCTCAGGATCCTCCAGAGCAATGCAAAAGATACGGTCCTGCTCAGCTACCGGCTATCAGGAGAGCATGATTTTGGGGAGGGAGCACCTGCTCCTTTCCTAATTGGCACACTTCAGTTTCCAGGTGTAAATCATCAACTGTTTGCTCTCACATCCACCCTCCTCTTCTGTACTGACCATGAAGAACTGCCAGCATTCCACACTCTATTCCCCTACTAATCAGTGCTTGCACTTAGAAGGGTACTCTCTCCCTATGCGCTTGCCCATGCATTTTTTATGTCACTGAAATACCACAGCACAGGGAGCTGCTGTGGTTTTGGTTTCAGTTTTTGTTTGCTTGGTTTGGCAGCATGATTCCTGGAAAAGATGGGGGTTATGCTTCTTCTTGTGCTACACTGCAATGTAGCAGTGCTTTTCTCCCAAGCTGCCCTCGTCCAGAATTCCCCGACTTCGCTCTACACTTCCCACTATTCACACATGTAACTCTACACGTGCCATCATCCCTAAATGCAGGGGTCCTCCAGCTGCTCTCCTGCCTGCACTCACCCTCCAGTGACTCCACACCACAGGGTAGGCAGCAGAATCTGCCGGAGCCCTCGACCCTAGGGAGAGTCGGCAGCTCCGCAGAGGGCACAGAGACCTCCGGTGGCTACACGATATATGGCAGGCACGCCTCTGCCTGTCAAGCCCTGCCAACTCCTGCGGTATGCAAGGCTGGGCAGCGCTGCCTGGATCTCGCAGGGCATTGGTCTTGCCTTCCCCACCTCATTTTCCAGGAAAGCTGGACTTCAGCCGGGTGCCCATTGATCCTCTGCAGTGCCAGGCAGGCACTACACATGAGAACTCCAGCCCCGACGCAATGCAGGTTCACAGCACCATCCAGTAGAAAGCACAAAGGTGCTGCAGTAGCTACCACACTCCCATCATACATGCGGACTTTCAGTTGAAAAAATAAGGCTGGGATTGCTTCAGGCAATACAACCATGCCTGCAAACTCTTAGGAACAGCACTCGCAGCTCAGGCCATCATTTCTGTTTCACCTAAGCATCACAGAGACATACTGTCTCGACCCCTCTGTGAATAAATCCCATGCAGCCCCCTGCGAGCACTCAGTGCTCCTCATCCACACACTGTAACACCTTGATTCATCAATGGCTCCAACAATATAGTACATACGATCTGTCAGTTACCTGTACCCTACTGCAATACAAGATGATATTAGAATGTCATGGTGGGGAACTGGTTAATGAGGTTATTGTGTGGAGGATTACCCTTTTGGGCACATCCATGGCTAGCTGTAGTGCCACAGCTATCCTCTTTATCAGCACCCACCATAATAGAATGAGCCTCTGGGGCTTGTTCCTAACAGAGCCCTGCAGACTACAATAGAAGAGCTTCCTAACAAACTTTATTTAGGACACTTCTTTCTTCCTTTCTTATTAAGGGAGAAAAAAGTAGAATTTTAAAATCCTCTGCTGTTTTATCACTATAGCTGCAAAACTAAACTAAAAATGAACTTAATTCCTAATGAAATCCACACTAGGCAGGCACCTGATGTGTCTCTAAACGTTATTGAAGCACACCTTGTCTTCATGACAACTTCTGTCTTAACGAGCCATTGTGAGCCTTACTTGACAAAACTTTTAAAATACTAGAAGCTGCAACTACGGGGTAACATAATCAAGGTCTGTGTGTGTTGCTTGTTCTTCACTGCCCAGTCTTAAGACAATCTCGGGTCTCAGTACAGGTAGGGAGTGTCAGGACTGATCTCAGTTTCTGGCTCCATACTTTTGCAGCAAATCAGCAGTCACTTACTGACTATTGGCACCAAGAAGCTCACGGCCCTCCAAGACTTAAATACCTTTATTCCAGTAGGACTGATGGAAAAAATATTCTAAACTGTTAAGTCCTTCTGCCTTTTCTTTTAAGAGCAAACTGTCCCTTAATCTATGAGGTTAGCAAAACTACTTACGCTCAAAGGACTTCTTTCACACTAGCACAAAAGGAATAAATCATTTGGAAGACCTCCCACCACCGACTCCCAGGAGAGCTCAGACTAGACCAGTCCCATTTAAAGGAGCAGTCTAAGGACTCTTAGATAACGTCCTGTCCCTGAAGAATGGAGATCTGAGGCATCTTTATCACTCACAAGGTCCCTCACTGTTCCGATGATTACTGGTTTTGGCTTAACCACCCCACTTTGCCTGTAGCTGCCTTCACTCTTTGACAACACACGATGAAGAAAGTTTGCTCATAGAGTGAGTTTCTATAATTACACAGTATTTTCTGACCACTTAGCTTGGTTTTTGCTTCTCACATGACTCTTCTCTTAATAGATTATCTTCTCTCTCCCTCTACCTAAACGGAAATTATTAACATCTTTGCAACACTCTCTTCTCTCTCAATCAGTAACTAGTGCACAAACAAAAGAAGCAGCTAACAGTCTCTAGTCCCATGAATGTAGTGGGAGCAAAACCTTGTCCCAGCTGCAGTAACCAGCAAAATCCTGCTGACCTCAAGAGACGAAAAGCTATGCTCAGAGACACACATTTAACACCCAAATCACAAATGGCATTTGGGCAACTCATCTGTTTGCATGGAGTGTTATTGTTCCTTAAATTGCTGCTCACAAATTCAAGTATAACTGGTGCTGAACAAGGTTCATCTGTAACCAGGAACTAAGTCCTCTAGGGACAGGTCCCAGAGATGCAACAATATAAGCCACCCTTTTAGCTACTGAAATGTCACCTACAAAACCCTTGTAACATAAAGCTGCACTTTTCTAATGAATAGTAGGTCCATCTGTTATACTGGATATCATTCTGTGTAGAAAACACGCAGCGCTGAAAGAGGCAAAACTATATTCTGCAACAGTTCAGGGAAATATCAGCAGGCACACAGAAAGCTCACTCACTGCTTTTACCTTTCCAAATGAGGGACTTCTGTGATGTCTCCTCTGAAGAGTGTTTCTCTTACATTCCTTAAGCCATTGGCAATGCCTTCACCACAGCCCGTCATCTTCCCATCAGCAACAAGCTGCAGGACATCTGGCTGCCCCGAGGCTGAAGTCCGATCTAAAAACTGGCCACCCTCCTTCATGCGCTGCTGGATCATGGGAGTGAGTGGCATTTCAAAGCTGAAGTAGCTATCAGGCTCCGAGTACAACGTCTCCAGTGACTCCGCACTATAGTATAAAGATGCATTGTCTAGGATGTTTTCAAAGTGTGAGCTGTACAGATCAGTGGAGACATCAGAGTGCCTCTGTCCAAGGATATCTTCATACCCTCCTGTGGCAGCTTTCCCCTCCTCCATCATTCTGGAAATTAATCAGAAACAGCTCGTTTAAGCTTGGGGGCAATGTTTAGACCTCTAGGTGAACCTCCTTGCCTTTCACCTTTGGAAACAGAAAGGTGAACATGGCTTCATGCAGGAGAAGACACTGCAGGTGAAATGCTTGTTTCTCTTTGCACCACCTCTGTACATGACTGGAACAATCTCACTCTCTGGAAGCATAAAAAGAAACAATCTTCTGGGTAAAGAGCAGAGTGGGTTAACAGCCTAATGTTGCCTAACAGATAACATCAGCTGCTTATGTGCAAAGGAGAAGAGGGCTCACAAATGCATAAAGTCTCTGCTAACACCACTGCCATGTCAGAGGCTGCACAGGCCAGAGATGTGCACCCAGACAGGACCTCTGCCCTGAGAGACAGTTTGCTGGTTCTGCAGTTGTAGGGCTGGGGTATTCAGTAAAAGTTTGGAGGAAATCTCTCCAAGATGCAGAAGGAAGAAAATGCAATTAAAAACGTGGAGCTGGGAGAACCAGATTTAAAGGGAAAAGACTTGGCCTGCTTGCAGGATGCACAGAGGATGTGTAGCATTCACTTGTGGAGAGTTTTCTTCTCTGCTGCACCAAAAACTGCAGGGCTTCTGATGGCACATGCCATGCGTCAGGTCTGCCTGCCTGAGCGATCTCACAAATTAACAAAAGCAAAACCCATGGATGTTGAGGTGCAGAGGCACGAGCACCTCCTTTGCTGAAATCCTCTTATTTCAGCAGAAAACACCTTGTCAGCTCAGAACAGGTGTGGTTTGCTCAGAGCACACCAGTGGGACCCTTTGCTTTGTTACAGCCATACATCAGGGAATAAAAGTGATGTTCTTGCAAAAAGCAGGGCACAATTTTATAGCTAAAATTAAATAAACACAGAGAGATATATATAGAGAGATAATATATAGCAAGTACATTACAGCATTTACCCTCTTATAACATACAAGACCAAGAGTAAAACATCCTTATTATCCAGCCTCTCAGGGGGTGCTTGTTCCTTTCTTGCACAAACCCAGCCTCAAACCAGAAAAACTGTCCGGACACATATGACCAGGCCAGCATGCTGCCTATATTTGACTGTATACCATGTCCAGATCCCAACTACACCCGCTACAGATGCTTTACCTTACAAACATTATTGTGCAAAAAGATGGACTTCAAACTTCAGCAAGGTGGTATGGACATGATTCAGTCCCAACTTCATGCACAAGCCACCACCAGGCATGAACTGCTATCATTGCCACCATGCGGCAAACACCAGACAAGCATTCATTGTCATCATTAACCCCTAAAGGGGTAGGCACAAGCCATGTGCTTAGCATGAGAGAAACCCTGCCTGCCCCCTGTGCCTCCCCAGGCCCCATCTCACCTGCTGCAATCTCTCTCTAGAACAGCCAACTTGTCCTCGCCACAGTTCTTCTTGTCCTTCACAGAAACTTCATCCTCCCCACTTTCATTGAGTAGTGCCAGAGGAGTGGCTCCAGAGGTAGCAGGTCCTAGCCTCAGGTTCTCACAGACCTTACTCCAAGCACTGTCTGTTGAGGAGACCAAGCCTGGGGGCACCATTGGTGGTGCAGGGTGGCTGGACGTTTTGGGAAACACCTTTCTCTCCACAGACACAGTCTCCAGCAGCAAGTGCTTCTTTCTTCTCTGCTCCTCAGCTTTTTGCAGCCATAAAATCTCCACCCCTTGAAATTCAACATGTTTGCTCACAGCTGCCTCTTTAGAGAGCCTCCTCTCAGGACCCATTTGCATTTTGCCTTGACTATATGCTGAAAACTCCTCAAAATGCGCCCACCCCTCCACTCTGCTGGCTGCTTCCAGGTTTGTCACAGATGGTCTATGACAGCTTGTCTCCCGTGCTCTGTGGACCTCCTCGGCTTTATTACTGATGGCTTGCAAGGACTCAGACTGCTTTTCTCTAGTCCATATTGCAGCCAGATCTTTCTCTATGATCAAATGCATTTTTTCCTCAGCTGTTTGTTCAGATGGAAGAGGCACATCTAAGGGTTTTTCTTGGCCTGCTGGAACTGGTTCTCTGGCTGCCTGCACATTTTGGTTGCCAGTAAGACTCTTTTTTTCCATTTGCGTCTCTGAATCAAGAAAAGTATTTGCACTCTCTTGCACCTTTGTTGCTTCCGGCTGTTGAGAGATTTTCATAATCTCTGGCAGGTTACCCTCAGGTTGCAAACCTTCTTCTGGGGTGCACAGCTGCACTGTCCCAGCATCAGGTCTTGAACTGGAAGCAGGAGCTGCATGCTGAGGAAGGGGCCTGCCAGGTACCCAGTGGTGACCATCCCATCCTTCTGGACCACGTGTCACAGGCTCCGCCTGGTGTGGCACTGAAGCCTTTGGTACATCTCCACTTGGTTCTACAGTGCCGTACTCTGGAAATTCATTGATGATGGTATGAGGGAGCAAAGAGCTGCTTCCATGGCCACTACCTGCAAAGAAAAAAAAGAGAGTGTAGGTTTAACTATTGCGTGCATAAAAGTCTGACCTCCCTTCCTAGCTCTCTTCTAACACAGTAACTACGCTCTCCCCTGCAGGGAAAATACAGTTTGGTTGAACTCATTTCTACATGCTCTCACACTGCAGTTTTCCAGAGCTGGTCCTTTTACTTAGGAGTTTTGGGGCAACACTACTTTGGGAGTGTGCACTGCTAAGGAAAGAATGCCAGAAATGTCTGCTATACTTCAGAAAGGGTCCCAGTGGCCCATGAACAGTCTGAGGCCACAGGTCAGGCACAAAGTCTGAAGAAAGCAGATATTCAGAGGCCTGATATCCATCAAGCATGAGCCAAGTATGTTGGTTCTATTTAGAAAAAATGGGTTTAAGTCATTTTCACTTGTAAAGATGAAACACTGGGAAGATAATCAGCCACATCCCGTATGTTCCACAGCCTTGATAAAACCAATTAGTGAAATTACAAAGCAATTAATTATCAATTCAACTTTCTGCCAGTACTATGCTCTTCCATTAACAAGTCAGGTAACTGAAGGTCATGTTGCAGTGATGTTCGCGTATGGAGCAGTTCACATTTCTTGTTGCAGCAAATCCACCACTGTACAAAGACCTTGCTACACCTCCCCTTCACACGCCTTTCCAACTGATGTAAACAAAGCAGGAGTAAAAACGGATGGTCCCATTCTCCAAGTGCCAAGCACCCAGTGGCTCCCATTGTTGTAGGATAACAGACCACCAGTTGTTCTCACAGGACATCAAGGATGACACAGTTTCAGATACTTGGCCACTGTCTGAGCTTTTGGAGGAAAAAAAACAAACAAAAAACCAGCAACAGCTGCATTCACTGCACCCTTCTAGAAAAAATGGTCTGGAGTATAAAAGTGCTTTAAAAGAAACAACAAATGTCAGCGGTTTCAGCTCTGAAACTAAACCCCAATTTGCATTTGGACACTTTGCCCCACTTGAGTTTCATCTCTAGGTGCTGTGTTGTAAACCAGTCCCCATCTCTGCTACAAGCAGGCTGGTCACAAGTCATTTCTGAAGAGGAAGACATGTATCTGTGGTTAATGACAGGCTGACTTTAAGATGAAAGGGAGGATAATTCAATGCAAGCTCAGCACCACACTAATGTTGCAATCTATCTGCTAGTGGTTTGCAAAGATGAGCAGCAACTCCCACCTGCCAGTTCACTCCAGTATATCTAGCCACAAGGTAAACACCGCATATTGCATGTGATGCAGGATCAAAGTAACAGACTCAGATCATGTCAAATCACAGTCTCTTCTCCACTGGATTCTCCAGGTATCTCCATGCTCTTGATTCAATTACTCCATAAAAAACTTCATTGACTCAGGTTTCACCTAGATGACTTGGTTGCTGCTGAGGAGAGCACCTTGTCAAAGCAGGGACCTTTTCTTTGCTGCAAGGTCCCAGGGACCTGTAAGGAGCATGGATGCCCTGTCCACTTCTGCAATCAGCCACTTGCCTTCATGGCAGTGTTTCCAACACATAGGTGTGGGTGCACTGGGAGAGTCTGAAGAAGAGAGCAAGGTCCCTCTTCCCATGTGAGCATTTCCAGGCACAGTGCCTCTTCTAAGTGCCTGTAGCCCCAAATAAACATCCTCCTTTGCATATAACTCATCCACACAGTGCTTGGGTGCATCCCAAAGCCACCGACTTCATGGTATAGGTGCCACACTGCTATTGGAACACACTTCCACCAGGACAGACTTACGGATCAGAACAATAATGCTTTGTGGTTGCAACATCCCTACACCTGCACTGAGACCAGCCTGAGCCAGCAAAAGACCTTGGCTCCCCACCCTGCAGCTTTGGTCGGCTTTAATGCAGTGGCATTGGTGCTTGCTGCTTTCCCAGCATGCTTCCAGATACAGGACTTTTTAAGAGAGAAGACCTGCCAATAGGGACCCCATCACTACAGATGCTAACATAAATCCTTCTCAGTGGACACAGCTCCACCTACAGCAACTCTCAGCTTGCAGACCTGCAAGGAGGAGGTGTCCCAGTTGGGATCACCTCATGCTCCTCAGCATCACAGGGCAGTGCTTGTCCCTGTCACTCCCTGGACTGCATGCTCTGGCTGCTTCCTGAATAAATCCAATGCATAGTGCCCCAGGAGCTGGGACCCTCTCCGTGCCTTCCTGCAACCTACGCACCCCACCTCATTGGAAGGAAGCCCAGATCACTGCCCCCAAGGTCTGCCAAGGCACCGCAAACAGACCCTGCCAAGGGGCCAGGCTCTTCTCCACTAATTGCTATTTTATGATGGAAACAGAGGCGGCCTTATTTCTGCCAGTGAATGTTAAATGCACTGCTGCTCCTCCTCATCTGCCATCAACAGCCACTGCTGAGAGTGGTAAACAATCCTGAGCAAGTTTCTTATTTACTTCTCCTCCTGAACTTCATTTCAAGCAAACTTTACCCTCTGGCAAGCCCAGCAGACTCCAGAAGTGGTACAGGTACAGAGCACATAAACAGATAAGGGCACACAAAAAAGCTAAGGAGGAGGGGGCATAAAAACAGGTACTCATGCTTGCAAGCCGTGTTTCATCTGGTCAAGAGAGGAACATTTTCATTATTTAAATGTAAGGCCTCTTCTATAGTCAGACACCAGCAACCCTGCTCTGGAAGGCCTGCTGCTGCTGCTGCTGCCACATGCAACCACAAGTGAGCATGATTTTTGCCTTCACAGCATTCTGCATCAACACTGCCTAATTCATTGTCCAATTAAAAGAAGTTCACATATGGCACCAAAGCAGCAGTCTGTCCCCATTACGTTAGGTACTGCTATGCACATGACTGCCAAGGTCTCTACTCCTCGTGGTGAAACACCACCCACCCCCTCCCCACTCCTAAAAGATGCAAAGCCTTTCCCTTTGCTCAGAGAGTTATTTCAGGTACCAGAGCTTAGAGTCGTTTGAGCTCTTTAAGGGAAACTCCTCCCTTATTCCCATCCACCACCACAGCATCATGTCTTGCTGCAGCTACTGGCACATCCTGTCCAACCCCATCCCCCAATATGACTGCATTACAAACAAGGCTATTAAGGCAACAACAAAATTTAAGGACTGCACTGAAGATGAGCAGGGAAATAAATACCCATCACCAAACAAACAAAGGACACACACTCTCAGGTAACACCAATTTCTACTTTGCATTGAAGGTGGCTTCTTTCAACAAAGAAAAATAAAAGAAAAAAAAATTAAACGGATAGAGAAAAAGGAAAATAGAAAGGGGGTGAGTGGCTAGAAAAATGATACCGGGCAAATATAACCTAAAAGCAGTTGGCGGCCTTTCTGATGACTAGACATTGAAAGAATTCATTATTTAAATCAGGCATAGATATGATATTTCATAGGTAAATAACTATTCTATGTCAAGCAAGCTTGTCTACAGCATAATAAAAGGAAATTCTAGGAAGCAAAACACGTTACAAGCATAGACAGACATTCTGTTTACAGATACATTTTACAAAAGAATGATGTGAGTGTCTTTGTCTATACAGTATATATATATATAAGCTATCTCGAGAAAGTAGATATATTTGCTTGAACAGTCTCCTTACTCACAGAGGTTACTGTAGCTCCAGCAGTTACCCATTGGTCAAAGAAATAAAATGCACAGATCATCAATTTATCTATAGCGGTACCAGCTAATTCAATTGCTGCTGTTCTAGTCAACTGGAATCAAAATAGTTTCAAATTTCCTGGCAGCTGCTGCCCTGCAGTGCACACAATGATGTAAATGGATGCTTTCTGAGTATTATGAAACTGATGGGGGAACTGCAGTCTCATTCAGTCTATCGCAGGAGCTAAGGAGTCCACCTTGGCAGCTTGCAGGGGGGAAAAAAAATCCTCCAGCAAGGCTGCCTGATGGTATGCCAGGGAGACATCTGTACTGAGCTGTTGTTTATTATAGCCACGTCCATAAGGGAAGAAATGGGCAGAATGGCAATGCTGAGAGTCGTGTGCTGGTTTCAGAGCGTGGGGCGCTTGATGGCGTTTTGGCATTACTGAGCTGGAAGGTTTCACAAATCAACCCAGTAATCTTGCATTTTATTTCTCTGCAGCTTCTTGCGCTGATCACAAGCAGCACATGGGTGAGCCTGCATGCAGCATCACACCAGTTTGCTTTCTTGGTACTGCCATTTCTTGCCATTATTTGTAAAAAGTAAATTAGGGCAAGTAAAAACAATGTGTGTGTTAAGGAGGAATGACTCTCTAGGTGTCAGATTGCAGGATTTATGGCATTACATCCTTATTGTAGCCTGCCAGAGAAGGGTGGGGGTGTGTCACACATGTCTCCTTCTCCTACACTTCCTCAATTTACAGCTTCTGTAGTAACTAAAACTATTCTGATTTATAAAGCAGTGCCTGCACATGCTGAGAAAGAGCATCCTCCCCCTGTCAGAGGGGAGGGATGCTCCACAATCACTGGCAGCCTTGCACAGCAGTCCTTTTTCCAAATGATGTCATTCCCCATGCTGCGATAGGTCGTGCCTAGCCAGCAAAGGCTCTTCGTTAGCCAAAGCTGGGGGATTAGCATAATGCAAGCACCGTGCTTCTGTAACTGGACTGCAAACATCCACACTAGACTGGGTGTAGAGTTTTCTGCAGCTTGCAGCCACTCCAGGTTTTGGGGCATTTTGCTTGCACAGCAAAGCAGAGCCAGGCCTTTATCCGTGCAAAGTTACAGCAACATTACGTAAAGATAAGAAGCTGATGGAAACAGAGAAGTTGAGTGAAGGCTGCAGAAGACAGAGCATAGGGAACAGAGAGGGGAGAGTTTCTAGAAAATAAGCCCTGGTTAAATGCCTCTGCTGTCTTAGCAAACATGCAGAGAAGGTGGAGAGGACCACAGATACAGCAGAACCTATGCAGTAAAACTCACCATGTTCACTGACATCCCTCACCCCAAAAGAGGTGACTGGACAGGGACCTGTCTGCTGGACAAGGACCCTGACTGCTGCTGTCAGTGGGAGGTCTGACACAGACACAGTAGCGCACAGGCAGGGTTCACATTGTACTCACTGCGCTTTAAGAGCTGGCAGCAGTGTGCAGCAGCAGGCAGCTCAGGTTTACCCAGAAATTAAACTGACCAGTTTAAGGAAGAAAATTACGTCCTGCAAACACGCAGGGGCAGTGTGTTTCTCAGGAAATCCCACAACCCAAGGCTTGCTGCACAATGGAAGAGGTAATCAGAGAAGTACTGCTTGCTGCTGCTCTTGCATAGTTCCCTAAATTCTGGGGGGTCTGAGCAACCAGAGGCTGTGTTAGGTGAATCTTCAGTGTGCCACAGGATAGCCATACCCACAGAAATCTCCATGCTAACCAAGTCCCAGTGCCTAGAGCTGGGTGGTGAGATGATGCCCCAGTTGTCACGGTTTGAAGAACAGAGAGTGAGAAAAACTCCTAGATTAAGAATGTAAATCGTGTCCATTAAGGGAACAGTGCCCCAAACAGCATGCAAAATAGCTGGGCCACTGTGTATCGGCCACTGTGTATCTGTTGGTTGGGGGGGGGGGGGGGGGGGGGGGGGGTGATGCAACCACAAACCTTCTAACCCAGCTTCCGATGGCAACAAATGCTGTGACTCAGATGCATATTTTTTCCACCCAGTGATAAACAGGGTTTGGGAACACATGCGTGATCCCAACCACACTGAACCAAGAGCCCTCCAGGGAACCCTGCACCTGTCCCCTGGCTGTGGGAAGGATGGCAACTTGCCACAGCAGTTCACAGGCCTACAGTGAGCTCAGAACAGGACAAAGTCCAAAACCAACATGCAGCGTGTGCTGGGAGGTTTTAGTGTGAGAGATTATCCACTACAAACTGCTGTATGGGCCACAGATGATCAGTGAGATAGCTCGGTCCCAAGAGTCATTACCCTGGAAAGTAAAAGGGAGAGCAAAACAACTGCTAGCAAAGCAGAAACAAGAGGGAATACAAAAGCAGTATCCAGGCTCCTTATTCTGATTTAAAAGTGCAGGTGAATCTTACTATATTTAATGCACTTTTCTTCTTTACAGCCCCACCCCCTGGAGTGATGCAGTTCTGAGAATCTCAAGTTTTGGTTTAAGACTTAGGTTTGGAAAAGTCTTAAACTCAAAATTCAAAATACAGATCCAAAAAGAATCTGAAATTTTCCATTTTTCCATTGCTGTGATTTAGAAAGGAAGCAGTTAACAGGTGATTTTCTAAGTGTAGGTAAACACAGTGACAGCAAGAAGTACTTTAAAAGTTCCATAAGAGCCTTCAGCTGAAAGAGCAGACTTCTGGAGCAGTGACAGCCCACAGCTGCTTTGACACTTGTAGCACCTACAAAGACTTTACAGCCTCTCTGAATTTACTTGTACTTAAGGTTACATATTTAAAATATGTAACCTATTTAAATATATACATTTTTAAAAATCTTTTTAAAACCCTCAAAGAGTCCTTCAGGTAGAAAGATCTCTAAATATATTTTCTGACTTTGAGCAAGAAACAATAGCTTAAAAAAACCCCACGATACTACTTAGAGGTCTTAAAACTCTGGATCTTTGCAGCAGCTGCTGCAGAATCTAGGCACATCTGCAGAAAAGGATGTCCTTTACAGCATTTCAGGATTTAGGACCAATTAGCCAGGCTAAGATAAAGCTTGCCCAGTAGTCTTTGAAGCACCCAAGGACCTGGATATTGATTTATACACCCAGCTAAAAAAAAATAGGGCACAGAGGGACATGAGTGTCTCCCAGGCACCAAGTATCTGCAGCTAAAGGCACAGCTGGACATTGCAAGGTAACTTTTCAGTAGGCTCACACAGCGAATGGGATTCCCTGCCCCAGGACACTGGACAGAGTTAAACAAGCAACCCAGTTCATGAACAGAAGGCACTTACAAAAATGGTGAACTGCAAACAAGAAAAATAGTTGCTTTACCCTGTGTTATGCTTTTCCAGTGCAGTATCAGGCCAGAACTGCGCCTACCCATATAATTTTAAACACCTTCTCCATATTCATTATCAAGCCATCTCCGGCAGCAGGATAATACGTATTTTTTCCTTCAGGAAGCTTCAGAGATGAATGGAGGCTACAGCACAATGGAGGGCTTCTGTTGGTGTGCTGCCTGTATCACTAGGTGATGGGGCTGAAGCCAAGGAGAGGAGAGGAGCCCTGAGTGCCACAAGCAAAAATGCAGCTGTTCCCCACTGTACCCACCTACAGCCAGCAAAGTCAGCTGGCTGTGCTTCTCCTGTTGTGCCCAGTGACCTGGATGCATCATTTTCCATCTGCATGACGGAAGGGAAGGGCTCAACCAACTCCAGGAAAGTATTTCTGAGCCCTGCCAGTTTCAGCCAGACTCAGGCTGTGCCACATGTGCAGAGCATCTGAAGCAACCAGACATCAACAAAAAGCTGCCAGCAGAACCAGGCCCCCAAATACTTGTGCGCTCACATCAGCACAGCTCTCAGCTTCAGCCCAACAGCCCACAGACAGGGAGGCAATTACTGCCTTAACTTTGCATTTCTTACATTCTGAGTGCTTAACTCTGCACCTATAGAAAACAATAAACAAACAGCCCATGTTTCGACGATTATTTGTACTAAACCCTCAACTTTCAAACAACTCTGTTGTTTACCAAGGCAATCTCCTCCCTACACCTGTAGGTTATAATAACTTGAAGTATCCAAGCTTTCAAGTGCAGGTCACAAGACATCCAATTTCCTCCTGCAAAGCAAGGGATTTAGCATAATGCCTCATGTCCCCTTTGGTTTTCCTTTTCCTGGTACTGGAAACCCAGACATCCATCACACCACACCTGATGGCTCTGGAGTGTCTCAGCTTCATCCAGCTCTGTGAAGGAGAACTCAGAAATTCAAAGGGAGAGACAGCAAGACAGCTCCATTCACGCAGCACAGATGCACAGCACAGTGCAACCAGTCCTCCCTCACCAGCATTAATTTTTTCATATGCAGTCAGACGTCCTCTTCTGACAGCACTCCTAAGAACTTGCAGCTCCTCAGAACATCCAAACAGTAGTTCAGAGTCACTTGGTTCACTCTGCATTGGAGTGAAAAAGGACCACTCAGCATGACTAGTCAGTGTGCTGGTGACAGAGAGGTAATCACTTCCTAAAGTACACAAACTCAACCTTTTCATACAGTACATCTGAACACTTTAATTTAAAAAGTTAACCTTCTCTCTGCATTATTGCCAATCAGCAACACCAAACATCAGGGATATCTAACAAGAAAACATTTTGATTACACACTACTATTTAAAAACTTCTATGGGTTTTCAGTGTGTCAAAAATTGCAGGGAGATATTAGAAACAACAACAAAAAAGCTGACAGAGTTGAATATGCACAACAGCGTAATGGAATTTGAATGAAGGGGGTGGGGGTCACCACAGATCAGAACTTTCCAGATTCCAGCCTTGCACGTGGCCCAGGTAAATGTTGCAGGACACACTCTTAAATGCACAGCTGATGTTCCTGTCCTCCCAGGGTCTGCCCACCGCTATTAAGCAACATGAACATGAAAATCAGGTAGTCTTTCAACCCTCAGAAAATGCAGTTTTGCACCCTTTGAGGGACAAAGGAAGGTATCGGACCAGGGAGCCTAGACTTTCAGGATTGCCTAGAGACAGAAATAGCAAGAGATGAAAACATGATAGAGGGTGTTGCATTGAAATGGAAAGCAACGCGCTTGAAGCACTGGGCAAGGCTACAATCAGCAATGTAAGTTAGCGTAAGAAAGATGCAATGTATGACTTAAGAACAGTTTTTAGAGTGAGAATCAGGAAAGTGCTACATCCTTACAAGAAGGATGCAGCAGAGCTGGACACAAAATCACACAGAATCTCAGAGCACTAGGGGTGGAAGGGACCTCTATAGTTCATCTAGTCGAATCTTCTGTTAGAGCAAGTTCACCTAGAGCAGGTTGCACAGGAACATATCCAGCTGGGTTTTGAATATCTTCAGAGAAGGAGGTTCCACAGCCTCTCTTGGGCAGCCTGTTCCAGTGCTCCATCTCCCTCACAGTAAAGAAGTTTTTCCTTGTGTTCATATGGAACTTCCTGTATTCCCATTTGTGCCTGTTGCCCATTGTCCTCTTGCTGGGCACCATTGAAAAAAGTCTGGCCCCATCCTCTTGACACCCTTTGGATATTTATAAACATTGATAAGGTCCTCTCCTAGCCTTCTACTCTCCAGGCTAAACAGACCCATCCTCTCCTGTTAAGAGACATGCTCCAGTCCACCAATCACCTTTGTGGCCCTCTGCTGGACTTTCTCCAGTAGTTCCTTGTCTTTCTTGAACTGGGGAGTCCAGAACGGAACACAGTATGTGTGACAGACACACATGAATTGAAGTGACACAGAGAAAGTAAGTAAGGCAGAGGAGCAAAGGACAACCTAGTAAGTTGGCAATACTCATTTTACAGAAAGTTGCCAAGGTAATTTTCTTAAGCCTCTTTAAATCAGCATCATACTACCACAAAAACGCTTTGCTTGTACAAAAAAAAAAAAGCACCCATTGTGTTCTCCCTTTGCTCCTGAAACAAGTTAAAGGAATTCTACAGCAAAGACAATCATTTCCATGATTCAGGTTCAGGAACAGGTATGTTGCATCAGTTAAAGTATACATTTCATTTTCTTTCATGTGTCAGCTCTGGCACTGTTTGACCCCTCGCAGAGGTAATTCAGCACATATTGCCAGGAGAAAATAAACCTTTTTTAGAACTGGGGGGTTTTGGCACTGTTTTGGAGGGGTTTGTTACTCAGTTTTTGCTGGCTTGAGCTCACTAAGAAAACAGATGAGCACAAGAACGAGCATGAGACAATCCGCAGTATGTGGCTGGGACCTTCTCTTTTGGCAGAAGCAAGCTGTTAAATGAGCTCAGTTGCCTCCTGACACTTCACTGTACACAAAATAGCAAGTGACAGGCCTTCCAAAAAGCTATTTGTTTCACCAGGAATTCAAAAACAAGCTTCTTCCAGCAGCTGTTGGGAAAGACCAGATTTGCATAGCAACCCAGGGACTATTTGTACAGGGCTTTTTGTGAAGGATGAGATTAAACCCTCTGTCACACAGGAGGGGTGAAAGCTTTCTCCTCCTAAAAACATCACAAAAAAGACTGTTTATGAGTCTTAAGAAGCTATTTTCTTCCTAACAACTAGCTTGGATTTATTTTCTCATATGACAAGAATTATGGGGTACTTGACTTTCATGTTTATTTAAACAATTATTCTGTAGTGTCCCCCTGTTTCTTCCCCAAGTAAGCACTGTTTTGGTCTAAGTCATATTGTTAGGACTTTTATTTCTTTTTGGTATGTAAATGTATTCACTGCAAAGTCATGAAAATCAGTTCTCTGCAGCTTGCAGAAGTCTAAAGGCTTCTCAATAGAGATTACTGTTTCCACAGCCAGTTCCAGAGAAGAGTATGTTATAAAACAAGTGTCCTTTATGTCAACAAGGCTGATCAGACGTCTTGTCAAACCAGCCAAATTCACTTTTTAAACAACATTTTCTTTTGCTGGAAGGCAGAAGGCTCGGGTTTCATCAAGTAAGATGGCAAAGCAGTGCAGGGGAGCATGGCTGAGTGTGTTGCATCCTCCCTGCACCCACAGAAACAAGGACCAGTCCCATAAGCAGGGAGGGGTCTGAAGGGAGATGTGTGACCTCGAGCCCTCCCATGATATGATGAGGGTCCCAGAGGTCTGGGCGTGTTTCTGCTCCAAGTGATGTATCTAGGTCAGGAGGACAGGCAACAGAGAAGAGAGGAGAGGAGCCAGACAAGAGGCATCATGCAGTAAAGAGAATAGCACACGAGTACATCAGGGATCACAAGTTTCCCATAAAAACCAGACTGATAGCAATACAAGAGGGAAACAAGAATTGCTTTTAATGTGGCAGCTTTATTAGCACTTGAATATCATCAATGAAGCAACTCTTCTACAGGCATCCTTTTTTTCCTCTTCCTCTCACCTGTGAAATGACCACAAGCTTCAATCTGCAATGTAAAAATCAGCACAGCAGCTTCGTAACAAGGTCTGCTGTCTCCTGTCCAGGCAAACACAAGTATTTGCTAGAGTCACCCCAATTAGTCTTCCTTCTTTGTGACCTTGATGCACGTATTTTAGCATTCATTTAAAAAATGTATACCCACAACAGCATCCAGCAGGACTTCAGTAATATAGTTGTGGCTAAATGGGAAAGGATAAAACTGGGAAGCAGAAGCAATTAAGCCATTCAACAGCTTACATGTTACATTCTCAGTTTCTGAGGCCAGCCAAGGCACAGGTGAACTGCTTTGGGTTAGACAAATCAAAGTTCAGCTTTACTGTCCACGGTGTTCTCTTAATCAAGTTTAAATCCCAATACTTCTCCTGGCGCTACACCCATCACTCATTTGCTCAAAATCTTTCATACTTGGACCCACAACAAGCATGTCTTCTTTCTTTTAAAGGCATGTTCAGAAAGTAGCAGGTTTGTTCGGATTTTTTGTGGTGTTTCCCCCCGACACCTCCCTGCCACTTAACACAGAGAAGGACAGAAAGACTTTCAGGCACACTTGCTTCCTTCCAAAACATATGTCACGATGTATTCAACATATGCCAAACCAGAGGAAGCCAGGATTGGGTGCAAGCGCACAGGGTGTACCACCGTGCCCTCAGTCACCCAGTCCTCATTATTTCCAGTTAATAAGCACTTAAAACCTGCTTGCTTTAAGAATTTTTTTTAACTTTTTAGTCGAAGTGGCAGGATCATTCTCACTTATGCATTTTGGTCAAACATCTTCCTGGAAGAAGAGGAGAAGGATGAGGATGCATTTGTCTGTGATAGCATGAAGCCACTCTGGGTACAATTCACAAATGTTATATGTTAAGTACCATTAAATATTTGAAAACTCTCCATTGAAGCCACTCCCATTTCACTAATTGTTAGCCACTAATGGTAGTTCATGACTAATAAAGGAACAGAGGAAATTCAGAAACTAGAAAAGAAGCAGCACATGAAAAATACAGAAAAGTACACACATACACCAATATATCTGCATCATTCTTTGCCGCCCTTTATTTTAGGATTCAGTACTCGGTCAACACAGAATTCCCATCACATTTGATAATTGTTTTGGTTAGTAACGACAACAGATGCACTTGGATTTATTAGACACAGCATACTTTATTTAATGCCAGTCTCAGGAAATGTACTAATGCCGGCTGACAGTGCTCTCACACAGTCTCTCTCCAAACAAGAAATGAGGTCATCGTGATTCATGTAATAATCCAATACACATTTTGTGGCAATTCGTAAAAGTTTTTGAAATTCCTAAATGAGGACATCTTGATTGTTTTGGTTTTTTCCCCCTCCACTCTGCAATTAGGACTTCCCAAATAGAACAGCAACCTTTAGAAAATCCAGGGAGGAACTGTATACTCACTTTTCAGAGCCTACAAAGCATGTTTCAGTACAAAGTGCTGCCCTTCTCTGCCAAGAAGGGAGTCTTCTTTAATTAAAACTGACATTCCAGAAAGTTTGCAATTAGAAAGGATCAAGATACAAAGAGAACAGCCTGAGGAAATACTTTTGCAAAGAGGGCAGGGATTGTTGATAATTACAATGAGGTAAGAGAAATATGTCTAGTAACTATCGGGCTGCGAAAAGATAGAGAATGTTGTGTATTTACAAGAAAAGAACAGAAACAAGAGTGATCCTTAGGCATAACATTAAATACTGCACCTGGATTTCTCGAATTACTAGCTACAGAGGATGGAGCAGTTCAGGTACCACCTCAAGTATCTAAATTAAAATCTTATCTACCTCTAGCTGTAAGAACAGCAGTGTGCAGACCATGAAGGGCAGTCCTCAAAGGACCTCCAGGCAGAGATGGCTGTGTTTCGACATGTGCAATTGCAGAACGCGTGGCTGAAATGACCGTGCTGCAGAGAAGTGTCGGGACTCGCTCTGCCAATGTTTCTTCAGCACACGAATCCCCGCTGTCACACCGAGGTGGCCCAGATAAGCCAAAAAGAAAGGTGGGGATGTAAGAGAGGGAACCACTGCATTTTCTGGGGCCAAACCAGCAGGCTCCTTTGGTCTGGTACTCACACGGTGGTCCGGCAAAGGGTAGAGAGGCACAGTGAATGAGCCCTCATGAGGACATAAGGGAGCAGCTTCTGCAAATCTTTCCCGAGTAGCCTGAGGTTTTTTTAATATTTTTTTTTTTTGTACACAGTAGTAATAAACAGCACTTACCCAGTTCTGAAGATTTCTCTTCTTCCAAGCCAAATAAAAATTCATATTTGGCCTTAGCTTCAGTCTGGGCATGAGCTGACACATCATTATCCCACACAAGTGCTTCTGCCTGTAGAATTAAAATAAACAAAGCTTCTCTATCTTTTAGTGAAAAAACAGCTGCATGAACATAAAATCCCTTCAGGTGGGCTGTCAGGTAGGATTTTCAAAGTGTTTATCACCACCAAGGTCAGCCAGAGCAGACATGAGTGAACTCAGGGTGATTTTGAAGAGCTCACCCCTGTTTTCAAACCCAAGCATTTCAGCATTAAGCAGTGATGTTACAGCACCCATCCCCCCACATCTTTATCTGGCTTACCCACTGAAAGGCCAGCAGCACTGGGCAAACATCTCAGTAATACCGGTTACGGTTAAAAAAGTAGGGAACAGTATCAGAAATAGCAAATTTGAGTATGAATGTCTCAAAAGCGAGACCTATGGGAAAACTATAACTGGGGCAGGCTGTTTCTTTTGGAGGAGGCTGGGGCAGGGAAAGGAAAGAGCAAGGGCTACAACAAGGATTATAAACAATGGGAAAAAGGATAATAAGGTATGCAAACGCGTAGCAGATGCTCTCAGAGGGCAGCCCACACCTAACCACCACCATCCAGATCAGGACAATAGCCCAACCTGCTTTTTATGATACCACACAAGTCGAACTTGCTTCAATGGCCAGGAGGCAGGGATGGGGCACAGGGTGGCCTCCCCAGCTAGCAAGAGACCTGGGATTCAGGGGGACAGATGAATGGATTGAGAATTCCAGTGCCACCCAGGCTTGGTGCCACCAGCACCTTCCCTTTGTTTCCTACTCGTAAGAAGCAGTTTTACGCACTAAAGGTCCATTTTCTCAGAGGAAAGAAAGGCTGCAGGATTAAGATTAAAATCAGTTTTCTCAACAGCTGAGGACAAATCAAATCTTCAAGATAAAGCACACACCAGCAATAAACTATAGTGCAAAAACTGTCTGCAGTTGGCATTAAGTTTCTTCCCAGCTGGGCAAGATGAAGCCTGTAATTATTCTGTCTAAAGTGGCAGATAAAATAGATCATTAACTCTATAAATTCTTCAGTGACCTTTATATTCATACCCTATGTTTGAGGCATCCAGTTGTTACAGCATAGCAAGTCATTGCATGGTTCACATTAGCAAAGGCTTTAGCTTGCAAAAACACTCTTCAAAAAAAACCCGAAGCCAGATGGAACTTCCTGCCCTGCCAGGACAATACTAACTTCTATGCACTTCCACCACATACCCTCAGGTAAGCGTCAGCTACAAATGAATTTTAAGTACAGGTGACATATCACTCGTATTATTACATGGTCAAAGCCCTTTAATCAGAGACTTATGGAATCACAAATACATACATTCCCTCCAAGGTCAGCTCTCCAACAATTAAATTTTCTTACAAGAACATATTGACAAATAACTATCTTGACCCGTGCTCTAGAACTGTTTTGCTCCAGGTTTGTCTGGCCTTTTACGTCCATTTCTTCTCCCACCTTTCTGCGTTGTGCCAGTTCTACACGATTTAGTCCAGCACATCTATGTAATAAGTGGGCAGCAGATCTTACGCAGGGGTCTTGAATATATTTATTTACAACGCACTGATCCAACTGTTCATCACTAGGCTGTTCATCACTAGGACTCTGATGGGCACTTTGATTGACCTGCTAACACCACCTTACTAAATACTTTGAGAAAAATACGATGAAACAGATGAAGGGCTTTCTAGCATGAAGGTGACTATTCCAAGCATGATAAAACAAACTTTGAAGAAGCCTCCATGTTTCCCCCTGCTTTTACAAGTCTGAATCTATCCACAGGAAGGGCTAGAAAAACAACAGCAGGACTCAGAGCACACTGGGGGAAGATTTCAGTCTGCAACAGCCTGGACAGGAGAAGCTTGCAGAGTCAGACAAAAATTCAGCCTACATAGATGGATGTGAAGGCACTGGACAGCTAACAACCAGCTGGCGCCAAATTCCACTCACAGATGAATGAAATTAAACTAAAAAGGACAAAGCAGTCCAGTTCCTTAACATCGAGGAATTTTTGATCTACACAACTCTGTGATATAGCATCTCTATCCCTCAGACCAACCGGCTCTTCGAGGCTTCACAGACATGTGCCGCTCTGAGCTTTCCAGCCAGTAAACACATTCTCAAAGGGTCTGCATTTTCTTGTACCTCACTGTAAAGCAATGAAGAAGAGTCCAGTTCCCAGCACCCTTGGTATTGTCCAATAACAGACAGAAATGAACAGTTAAATGAATGTTTTCTTCAGTGTACAGGGCAGCATTTATCAGAGTGAGATGTCTAAACAGAGACTGCAAGACCCGTCTTGCATATGAAGGGATAACTTGATTTTCAGAAGTGCTCAGCACCACCGATTAGAATTGCAGGTACTGGCTTATGCTTCGGAACAGGTGAACCTAACATCTATTGAGGTTGTCAGAGCACTATAAGGATATGTCAAGGTAAAGCAGTTCAGAACCTCCAGACAAAGGCTTAAGGATAAACTTATGATACTTTATCCAAACAAGAGGCTTAAAAATGGAAAACAAGAAGGGAAGAGAACGAAGATGCTATGACGTCAGAGCTGGCTTTTAAAACCATTTCTCTACTGTTGTCCTACCTCAGAGACAGAAAAAACCCAAGGAAACAAAAACAAAGAAAGAAAACCCACAACATCTAAAGAGAATATGTGCTCTCCTTTTCCTTCTTTCAATCTGCCACTCACCCAAACCTTGCAGAAGTCATCATGCCATAAAACCAGGAGTCCAGAGAAGGCCTGGACAAACATTCACAGCGTTTTCCAAGGAGCATTAGCAAGGATTAAATACATACAAGATTGGAAGGGATATAAAACTCCAGCTTAAGACTTCTCCCTCAGCTTAAGGGCAAAGAAATCTGCATCCGGGTCAGTTCATTTCATAACTGCTTCCCTCAGAGGGCTTTAACCACCACCTTTGATACACCTGGTGTTTGTCACTGTTGGAGAGGACAACACTTGCTCAGAGCATCAATTGCCTTAAATCAGTCCAGCTGCACACACATTTCTCATGAGCCACACACACACTGTTTTTCAGCCTGATTACACTCTGGGCATAGTGGCGGTGAGTTCCTGCCCATTCATTCACCACTCTTGCAGTGTTTTCTGCCTCTTTGAATATGTTTGACGAAGCCTATCTCTGGGTTCTTGGGAGACGGGGAGTCTGCATTTGTCTCTCGAGTGATTTTTGTGTAACATTCATGAAGTAGCGTTAGCTTGAGCATGGCAGTCCTCACCCCTTAAACCTCCTGCCAACACATTGGACCAGTTTCTGTTGACTTTGCACAAGACAATGACATAGGCCTACAGAGGTCCCACCTCACCAGGCTTTTGTCACTTGCTGAGGGATCAGAGCTTGTTTAGGATGTGCCCATGGTGGTTTCAGGCTAGCACAGGCAGTGAAACTGCCAAATCCATGTCTTAGCACTGAAGTGAACAGAAATAAGATGGTAAGACTTCAGGGATCCTGCTCCTCCAGCGGGAGCTGCCAAGGACACATAGTCAGCCCAGCAGGAAGCACTCATGCTGCCTTCACTCCTCTCTGCTGTTTGAGTTACCCAAACTGGAGCAGAGGGTCAGGAGTGGCAAAGAGAAACCATTGTCACAATTCACCCAAGAGGTAGCTTTAGGCAGACCCATGATGAGAGTTGGCTGCTGTCTATCCTGGAGCACAATGTCTATCTCTGGATGAATTTGATTTCAACTCCAGTCATGAGTTCCCCTCCAACTACCCCCAAAACCCCAGTGGTTTTTAGAGAGGCATGGTGAGTCATCCAAGCCTAGAGAAAATGCTTCTTCTTTTCTCCATGAAAGGAAAGCACTGAAACATCCTCTTTTGAATTTAACTGAGGTTCCGGCTGGGACCTTTTTTAGGGCAGACCCTTTTCTTCTTGAGGCTTCTTTTTTTTAAAATACCTACATCCCAGATAATATTAATTGAGAAACATCCATGTCTTTTTCACTCACCATCATTTACAGGTGAGGCAACAGAAGAGCTAGGCTTCATCTCTGTGGGTCTCAGTGGAAGATAACATTGGCCATGGCTGCTCCAAGAAGGAACATGTCGGTCTGAGCCCAAACAGCCAGCATGAACCCATGCCTCCTGAAGCATGCAAACTTAAGGTCATGTGTTTTCTTTGAAAAGATCTAATAACGAGGAAGTGTTCAAAGATAATTAACTGGCAAATGTCAGTCTGGAATTTCTCAGACCCCATGAAAGGACATATACTGTTAGAAAGACTAACTCCTCGAAGGAGGCCTGGGAAAATGGTGCTTGGGAAAAAGCAGAATGGGATGGGTACCCAAGCTTGAGACTTCAGGGAGCAAAAGTCAGCCAAAATGCAGGACAGCAGGAGACAGTCATGCTAGAGGAAAATATCAGTAGGACCTTTCTAGGTCTAAGGACCTTTCACGAAAGTCTGTGAGCTGTGGCGGAGAAGTCAAAGCATTCTCAGGGGGACCCCTGAAAGCTTCCTTAATAAAACCCAGCCACTCCACCCCCAGAAAGAAATGCAATTGTAATTATTCTAGAACTACTGGAAAGCTTGGAGGGAACTGACTACTTGGGATGGGGTCACCACATCTAAGCAATACCATGAGGCAATCTCAGGGGAGCCCCAGTGTTGCAGTGCGGCATATGCAGAGCTCCTTTTCCTAGAGCTGACTGTCTTTGCCCTTCACCACACAACTGACAGGCGCCAGCTCCCTGCTAGTGACAACAGCCCCTGCACCTGTGGCACAGCACTTTCTGGTGGCTTCACAGAGGCTAGTGGCAAGATGCCGCAGTGGCCACTGCAGAAATGTCAGTGCTGCTGCAAGGAAGCAGGAAATAGCCACTGCAGGATGCCTGTAAAGCACAGCCAACTATGTAGGACTTCAGAGCCACACCTGGACCATTTCTACACTTGTTCCATTTTCATTGCTTCACCAGTGTCTCTAGCAGTGAAAAAAACCAAATGCCTCTCAGCAGCTTATCATATATCCTGATACACTCACGAGGAGTTTAAACATGTACCTTCCTCTTGTCTACTGCACCTGTCACGGTTTAACCCCAACCCGGCTAAATTCATCAGCTGAGAACCGTGCACTTGGGCTCCCAAATTCCACCCCAACCCCAGGCAAAAGGGAGAGGAAAATGAGAGGAAAAAGGCTTGCAGATTGGAAACTAAAACTACAGCTTTAATGAAATTATGATAATAATAGTAATAATGATTAAAATAATTAGAAAGGAATGAAATGTCTACAAATATCCAAGATCGCACCCCACCGCTCAATGACTGTATATCACCACAAATGCTGTAGAGCAAACACAGGGGAATGAGTCCACAGCTAGGAGGGAGCTGAACTCATGAACTGGATCCAGGGACACACAGACCCAGATCAGGAGCAATCAGACAAACGAGGCCCTCACTGGATGTCAGCCATCGGAGAAGAGAGGCCCTCATGATCTCTCAATTTTATACTGAGTATGACATATATGGGATGAATATTCTGCTGGTCAGTTTGAGGTCACCTGTCCTGTCCGCTCCTCCCTGAAGGTGTAGCCTTTTTCACCAGCTCAAGGATGGCCTTGGCTACTAGAGGAATAAGTATAAGCGCTGGGACTTCTGCATGCCAGTGTTCCATGTTATCACTTCTAGAGTGAAACTGTCTGAAAACCATACAGTTAGTTTTCAGAAAAATGAAATTACTTTAGACTAGGCCAAGCCAGATTCAGTCACCCCAATTAACTCAAACCATAAGAGCACCCCAGCATTATCAAAAAAAAAAAAAAATTTAAAAGAAAGGCAGGAATGTTGCATAGAAGGTTTCCACAGATTTACAACCTTCTTCAGCAAGTTCCCAGCAGGGAAAAAGGATCATGTAACTAAAGCTGCGATGCCATGGTCAAGTCTTTACAAAGTCATGCATTGAGAGCTGGCCCTGCTGTCACGGATGGACAAATCCTCCAATAGGCTGATACAAGTAGTGACCATCCCTTGTTTTTAAGCACTGTTATCATTCCTGTGTGGGCATGAGCTTAGCAAGCCTCACTGCTTTTGACAGGTCATACTAATTGTTCTGAAAAGACTATTTCTGTTGTGCTTTTCTTAAGTTACTTTCCTAAGTAACAGGATGAAATACAAAAAGCTAGAGTTAAACTTACTAGCTGGTGAAAGCCAGTGCACAGAGAAAGCAGACAGAGTGCTGGTGCTCACAACTAGCAAGGTTTGTAGTTTTTACTTCCATGTGACCTCATACATTACGCTTGTATTCTCCTCACACACATACTACCCATACGCTAATATATGTGTTTGCAATTTTTAAATTAAAGCTTTAGTGAGATGGATTAAGCCTCAAAAGAACAACAGTTTTGTATGGCTAAATCCCAGCTAGAATTATCAAAAGTTATTGCTAGCAAGAAGAAATCTCAGCTTGGGTTTTTAAACTAATTCCTAATTAGCAGGAGTTGCAGGGAGATGTGTAGAAAGTCAGAAGGTGGGGGTGGAAGGAAAGGTCTTGTGTGAAGGCATTGCCTAAAGTCGTTGTCCAGCAGAGAAACCCTGATCATAGAAACGGATAACCAAGTCAGCAAGGGCTTTTCAGCTGAAGGGAAGAAGCAGCTGAGAGACACGTGGCAGAGTTGTCTGCAGTCACAAGTGGTCTGAAAAAGTCAAAGAGCAATTGGTGATTCACTACCTCTTTTTAATATAACAGCCACAGGACATCTAAAGAAGGTATTAGGAGTCAGCATCACACCCAACAGGAGACGGTTCCTTGCAGTTTGTAGTCAAAACCACAAACCTCCCTGCAAAGCAATGTCATGGAAACCAAAATCCTACAGGATCTGAAAAGGAGGGTGAACAAGGAATACAAATCCACAACGTTAGTAGAAATCACAACCTTCTCATAAAGCTCGAAGCTGAACCCTTCCTAGGAATGTGCTGACAACTACATCCATGTACACGCTCCTATGCTAAACTGACCTTGAGTCCAAACTGGTGCAGCCAGCTACTCTTACCAGCTCACTGGGCTTTGGCATAGCCCTGCACAAGGCAGACCTCAGGCTCACTACCATCCAGCCGGATGCACTCCTTAGTCCTTACCACAACATGCCACACACCTTCACCTCAGTGATTCACCAAAAGGCATCAGGGCGCTGCTCTCAGCACCACAGGATGTGTTTATCAGGAGCAGTTTCCTGGGAAGTCATGCTGGAGATAGCAAAACTGAGAGGGCGCAGATGCCACTGAGCTGCTTTCCCTGCTCAGAGGCAGACTTGATAAAAGTTCAGTGTCTAATTTGAGGCTCAATTCAGAAATGAAGCAAAAGATTTGCTGCTCAGAAAATGGTATGCCTTAGTAGTATCAAGTGGGTGTAGGTAAAATTTGTTTTCAGTCTGTTCATCTTATTTTACACCTTATTTTACACTTGAGTTTTTTCCCCTTAAAGAAATGTTTGCTTTGTTGTTTGGTTGAAGTGGTTAGGAAGCAGTCAGCTGTAATACTGAATTAAATGCTTTTTATTATGCAAAGGCTGACACTGTCTGAGCTGTAACTGCATGAATGTGAACAGCATATTAATTCAAAGATTACACTTTATTATTAAAGGTCACTCAGCATTTTCTATTTGCCAAGTCAGTGATTTTTGATGTGTGCTGTATGGACCTCTGGATGTCTGTGCATCATTTCCAAGGTACATGCAAAAATTAAAGCAGGCCTATTGAGAGGCAGGCTTCAGCCACTGCATGAACCACCATGTTCTTAGATATAAAATGTAAAGACAGTAAAAAAGATCCAAAGCTTTTAATAAAACTAAAGTGCTAGTATTTTTTTCTGAGTTATGTCAAACATCATTGAAATGGTGGCCTTATTTAAGAAAAATTGCACAAAGACCGCATATTTTATTCAGATAATTCAGTGGCACATGTAGTAGACATTTTGCATTTGCTTTTTTTCTTCAATCTGTTCCAAGTATATTTAGCCAACTGAAAGACTGCTTCTTTTCAGCAGGTAGTGCACTTCCATCATCTTTAGGTACCTCAGATGGCAGAACAATGTTTAGACAAGTTGCCTCACATGGATTTCAGCTCCATGGAAGCTCAAATTTGGATATGCCTAAGCATCTCATAAGCCTACCACAAGCTTCCTCTTTAAGAAACGAAATTCTTACCAAAACCCAAGCCAACATCTGCTGGGCCCTGAGAACTTGCAGGGCATATACCTTCCCATATGCCATACATTGTCCATGTCCAGCTAAATAATCACTGCTTTTATGGATAGAAGGAAAGAAGGATGAGGTATCGGGAAAGTTCATATTCCTTTTCCAAATCATTACAAATACGGTTTAAGATAGCATCCCAAAGTGGTTAAAATACTATTCACACCTAAATTTCAGGGAAAAAAAAAACAAAACCCACACACTCAAAACCCAAACCATTCTATACAAAAGTAATTGGAAGAATTTACATTTGCAAAGGTGTAAAAACTTGCATTTTCTCTGTGGCAAGGGCTAACTGTAGAGTTACAACACAGCAACAGAGCATACAAAAAAGACTATATATCTCCCTCTAACTCAGATACAGCTCATTGACAATGCATGATTATTTCTTATCCAGAAATTTCACCTGAATTGTTCTTTCTGAGTCTTAACTAGATTTAACAAAAGTTTTTCGGATCAGAAATTTGACCAAAGTTTGACCTGAGCCATCTTCGCCCTGGCACAACTGAGGCAGAAACTAGAAATCACAACAAATGTCACATAAGCCTCCTGCTGTGCAAGTGCTGGGGGACTGCAAAGATGCTGTTGAAAGAGCAGACTGTTTGCTTGCTAAGAAAATATGAGTTGAGGAGTGACAGCACCAGCATCCTTGGGCAGCTGTGGCCCTGCAAATGGTCAGGAGCCACCAGGCAGTTTCAGCTGTGGCAGGAAGGCAGAAGACACCAAAGGCAATACAAGCCCACAGGCAGCACAATGTAGACCAGCTGGCACTAGTCCCACTGGTGAATAAGCTAATACTTCTACTTTTTCCTCATTAGGCCACAGCAAGTCCACAGCCAAGAAAGCTGATGAAAACCAAAATTCGCTGGTACTAGAATTTGGGGGGGTGGACGGGGAGGGCGATTTTGAGAAAAGGGCTTTTCTGGTAACGGTTCTTCAGTTAACGTTTAAATACAGCCATATCCCAGGCTTAAGTGCGTCTTGCCACCACACTTGGCACTTGTTCAGCCTGGGAGATGTGGTTATTACCCCTATGACACTTTCTGTTTGAAAACTATTGTAAAAAAATAATAAGTACACTTTGGACATGAGCCATTTCTTCCACTGTGCCATTTCACATTAAGAGAAGCAAGCCCATTCATCACTCCTGAAAAAAAGGCGGCTTGCACTGTAATCTATATCATTAGAGTTGTTTTCTTACTGCTCCCAAACTACTGTACAGAGACTCAAAAACGATGCTCTCTCGTTCAGTCCTTTCACCAGGTGTCAAAAAAACTGCTGAGGCTGTGCTGTGAAACCTTTGGCAAGCGTGACAGTGACCAGTGTGCTTCCACCTTAGCAACCCACTCTCAAAAGCAAGCTCCAGTCTGGTCTGCTTAGGCTTAGCCCAGCAGTCGCAGCACTGGAAATATTTTCATACAGTTAAAGAAAGCTACGGCAACTGCCACACACTTCCCACAGCCTGAGCTGGTAGCTGAAATGCTCAGTAGAGGTGGAAATGCAAAGCTTTCATTCTGATGGACAGCTTGATGCCTGACAGACAATTTCATCCAGTGCCCTGGCAGGTTTGTTTGCTTACAGCATTCAGGAAGCGCAGTCAATTCAGGAACAATTCAACCATCAAGGGCTGCTCTGACTCCTGATTCAACCCTGTAGCAACCTCGCCAGCACCTGCAGGGCTGGCCCTCACCCCACCCTGCTTTTAAGCCTCATCCACAACTTGCCTTGCTCATCTCCATAATGTGGAGAATAAATGCTTGGGTGCATTTGAATCCCAGGAACCTGTGATCTCTGACAGGAGTTGGCAAAACAGCAAGCAGCACCTCAGAGCAAGGAGGGGCTGTGCTCAGAAAAAGCATGTAGAAATACACTGCAGAAGCATGCTTGAAAAGTGCCGTTCCCAAAAGGAACAGATCACTTATAGCGAGACTGAAAGTGTCAGGCAGACACTTGGAGCTGGTCTCAAATAGGTTTTTCATCCCGTGCAAGTACACCACTTGTACCCCTACACACCCCATCTCAGCACAAATGAGAAAATAAGATCTGGGAACAGCCTCTGTTAACGTGGGTGCCAAGAGAACAGGAATCCCTTCAGAAAGAGATTCAGCTATTTATGTTTATGATACAAATTGCTCAAGACCTAAATTCATCCGTGTCCCCACTTCTTTGCACAGCAACAATCTGGAGGAGCTCCTTATCATATTTCCCCCCCCCCAGCCAAACTTCCAAAGGGATGGATCAACACGCAGTTTTACAAACCACAGAGATGCGATCACCCCACCAGGCCATGGAGCAGGTCTGGGTGGGAGAGCCAGACCATAAAAGCCCCACTCCACCAGAAGCCAGATGCTGCTTTACATGAGGAATGAGCTGCAAGGAAATGTCCCTTCATGGAGAATGACGCATGACACTGAGCCCAGGGATGCTGTTGCTCCCACCTGTTCTAGACAAGCCCACAAACCTTGTACTGATCAACTCTACCAGCTGCTGTACCCTGGGTACCCCAGCACCTGTGCTGCAGAGCTGACATGGAGCAGGATACTCTGGCTGGTGCTGACTGCCCCAACCTTTGACTTTTGGCAGCAATTCAGAGGTTTGCCCAACCTCAGATGGAGCACAGTAGCTTGGCAGAAGGCTCTGGTACCCTGGGGATCTGCCTAATCTCCCACTCCAGACGCTATTCCCTCCCTCCCTCTCTCCCTCCCTCCCTCCCTCCCTTCCTTGTGCTCCCTCCCCTAAGGCACTACGCTGTGCTACTTCTACACTATCTTTCAACTATCAGTACCCCAGGCTCTTGCTTTCGGGTCAGGACCCTTGGAAATAAACAAAGGAACTCAAAAAAGAAGCATATGCAATACATCAGAAAGAATCACCTCAGCTGCAAGGTCTAGCAGCCCCTCTCTCCATGGAGCAGGGATTGTTTCAAGCAAGCAGATGTGCTGCATGCTCAAGGACAGTTTACCAGCCATGACCAAAGAATCTTTTCTCTGTGCTGACTGCTGTGTACAGGGTGTGCCTCAACCACCAGCCCAAGTGCTGAAGCTCCCGCACCTGCTTCAGAGCACACCCATGGAAACAGCAACTTGACTGCAGAGGTGCTCTATGGCATTGGTCCATGGCTCCCGTGGACAGAATGCCTCTTTATCCCACAGGAATCAAACTCCAAACTATCTATTAAATGAAAGCTACAAAACCAAACGCCAAATTTTCCTGGTAAGATGGGCAAGAAAGGAAAGTACTATTTTGGGAGACAAGTGGGGAGAGGAAATACTCTAAATGACATCCAAATCTTTCAGCTATGCAGCCTGACAACAGTGAAGAAATTCTTGTGAAAAAAAGCCCAAACAAAACCTTACTAGCACGTTCATTAGGATCCATCCTGCTTTTCCTTTTCAATTTGATGGCATAGAAATAGCAATAGTAAATCAGACAACCTGCTCAAGCACCTATAGCACAAGAAGACTCCTTCCACAAAGGTAAGAAGGTCAGTTATACAAGAATTTTTTTTCATGTATCTAGAAGTCCTATTTGTTGTTGTTGTATCGAATTTTGAAGAGAGCGAGGCATAAGTTTCTTTTCGTTTTGGTTTTAACATCACCACTACCACAAAGGATTTTCTTATATTCTTTTCTGCAATGAACCAAGGCTGTGATTGAATGGGAGCATTTGCACAGGGTCTCCTACACAGTTTAACCTCACGTTCTCTCCTACCAAAGGCATACCCCAAAACCAATGTCTCCATAGCCAAACTCTCACTCAGTGTAAACCAACAGAGCTAGGTCAGATTCATGGCTAGTGTTAAACTGGTAACACTTGCGGAAACACATCAACTAAGGATATGACTGATGAAAAAGCATTTGGAGTAGAAAAACGGGGTTTTTTTCTAGCTAAACCAGAAAGGCTTGGATTATTCTCAGCAGCCTATTACAATTACTTCAAACACTGGGTATGCAACCACCAGTTTCATCAGAAAAACTGCATTTGACTTTCTGTTCTAATGGCCCTATGCACAGACCGAATTAAAGTGTGACTGAAGCTGCAAAAGTAGTAGTAATTGCAGTTGTCTATTACACACCCAAATCACTTCAGTTACACACAGATGTGCTCTGCCTGCCAAAGTACTAAGCAGCACCCTGTGGGAGCCAGGTAATTGTTGTTTATGGCACGGAAATACTGCATCTGTATGCAAAGTTAGCATCTTCAATGAGTTGATGCGAAGTTCAGGCTCATTTACAACTCCATGTTTATATTCCCACTGAGAAGTGTAGCTCTGGTCCCTGGTAGCAAGCATGAAGATAAACACCACAGTTGCACAGAAGCATCTCTGTGTATGTTTAATGTTCTAAAACTTTACACCTTGAGTGAATTCATCTCAACCCCACTGCTCCCCAGAAAAGCACAACACTACTACTCAGCCAGAGATACTGGCTTTTTCACAACAACTCATTTAATTCAAGAGTTTGGTAGAGAGAATTTAGAGAGCTTGTCAGTGCAGCAACAGTGCTGATTAGTTACACAAACAAGTTACATCGAGACAGAAGAAAACCAACCATAGAGGATGCGCACTGGGGGTCCCAGCCCTGGGATGGGGGTGTCCAAGTGCAGCCACCTCGGTGCAGCTGGTGTCCCTGGTGATCTAGCAGTAATGAGCACAGAAGGGGGCTCTGAACATTCTTCCCTTCGGAAAGTGTAGAAAGGAGGAGAAATAAAAAACCAAAAAAGGAAGGAGAAACAAATTAACTGGAAAAAAAGAAGAGAAAATAAAAAGAAAAAAGGGGGAAAAAAGGAAAAATGTAAAAAAGGAAGGGG